>VZTY01035530.1:11691-64623 GCA_013400935.1 Turnix velox | reverse complement strand
ACAATATAGGTACATTCTCACTTCAAAAATTAACCACTACTTTAGAAAGTGAGAGAAAAAGAAGAGAGTGAGAAAGTGTCCTTAGTATGGAGGATTTTCAGTTCTGATTTTTGTCTCTGTTAGATAGCAGTGTACAAGTAATGACATGGCAGGAAAATGCCCAGGGTGGCTTGCAAAAAAGTCTTTCAGTTGTTCTGCAGCCAGCACCAGGTTATTCCCAGCAAGGAGGGGCCTTGCCCAAGGACTGTATTTATCCTTTCATTAAGGAGTTGCTTTGGATCTTGATCAATGCTTTGTTTCTGAAACTGAATCTTCTTCTGGACGTCTCACTAGGCTTGATGGAAAGAAAACCAGAGTACAGTTCTAACAATGCTGTTCAGAAAAGTTGTTAGAGAGCTAGAAATGGCAAACTCTGATTCCAACACTACCTAAGAAGGTTTTTATTTGCATTCTTTAACTCTGTAGGACAGAGCAACAGATCAAATTCCACAAGGATGCTGCAGCCTTTCACTCCAATCACACAGAGCTCCCAGACAAGACTGTGGGACTTGCCAGACAGAGACTCTGCTGAGAGACTAACCAGCAAAGGCTCACTCCTGAGGTAGGGGCTCTGTGCTGCAAAGCTGAACTGACGTCCCCACTGTTTGTGCTCAATTATCTACAAAGGGAGGCTCCCCTGAGGTCAGAAAGTCATGCTCCTCTGCCACTAATCCAGTAAAATGCATTACTCCTGAGTGTGACCTTGTCTTAATTAATTTGTGCCATTTATGCCATGTGACAGCTAGTTTTTTTTAAAATGAGCCTCACCATAGTCAGCCATAACTCAGACCTCAGTCACTGGAAAATCCACTGCTTTCCTGGAGCCCAGGTTAAGGACATGCCCAGGAACCTCCCAAACCTGTTGCAGTCAACTATCCACTACCCATTTTCCAAGTAGGTAGAGAGGGGACTGTAATTCGTAGGCCCAAGGGGATCAAAGGAGCCCTCAGAACCTTGAGAAAGTTGTTAAAGGGATCTGGCTCACCAGTTATTTTTTTCCTTGCTCCTTCCAATAGGAGGAAATTAAATTGGAAGGCACAAATCTATCCAGTCAATCAATACGTGGCTCCATAGTGGGTGTCACAACATAGTTTTGGGGTTTTTTGACAATGGTATGGCCCACAAAGCTCCAGGAATGTCAACATCAAGTGGAGGATACCTATATCAAAGGGAAAAGAGAGTCTTTGCTAAATTGATTGCAGGGTGAGATGATAGGGCTTTAAATTCCCTGAAATGTCTGTACACCAATGCACACAGCTTGGGGAATAAACAGGAGTTAGAAATCTATGCTCACTCAGGAGACTGTGATCTGGTGGGACAGCTCACATGACTGGAAGGTGGCCATGGATGGTTGTGTCCTTCTCAGGAAAGTCAAGCCAGCAAGGAGAGGTGCTGGACTTGTACTTTATGTGAGAGAGAAGCCAAAATTTATTGAGTGCTGTCCAGGGGTGAATGAGGAAAGAGTTGAAAGTTTGTAGGTGAGAATGAAGGGACAGGCTGGCAGGGATGATGCTGTTGTGGGGGTCTATTACAGACCACCAGATCAGGATGAGGAAGTAGATGAGGCCACCTACAGGCAGCTCAATGCAGCCTCTAGAGTACAGGTGCTGCTTATTGTGGGATATTGTCCTGATATTTGCTGGAAGGCCCACTCAACTAGATATCCACAGTCTAAGAAGTTCCTCCATTGCATTGATGACAACTTCCTGATGCAAATGGTGGATGAGTAAACTAGGAGAGGAGCCCTGCTGGGTCTTGTTGTCACTAACAAGTTCAAGAAGGACAGGGAACTGCTTGAGGGAGTCCAGCACAGAGCCACAAAATGATGAAGGGATTGGAGCATCTCCCTTATGAGGAACAGCTAAGGGAGCTGGGTCTCTTTAGCTTGGAGGAGACTGAGGTTTAATTTCATTCATGTTTATAAATTTGGAAAAGGTGAGTGTCAGGAGGATGGAACAAGGCTCTTCTCAGGGACTGACAGGACAAGGGGCAATGGTTCAAGCTGGAACACAGGAGGTTCCACAGAAATGTGAGAAAGATCTTTTTCACAGTGAGGGCAACAAAGTACTGGCACAGGCTGCCCAGAAAGGGTGTGGGCTCTCCTTCTCTTGAGATATTCAAAACCTGCCTGGACACCATCCTGTGTGACCTGTGGTCTGAGTGTTTCTGGTCCAACAGGGGGATTGGACTTGATGATCTCTTCAGGTCCCTTCCAATCCCTGACATTCTGTGATTCTGGGAAATCTCATCTGTGGCTGATGACAAAATAGAGACATCCAGAGGAATTCCTGTATCATCTGTTGTAGTCACCAATGTTCTCAAAATAAAGTATCTGATCTCAAGACTGAGTTACCTTTATGCTCAATGGAGAGGAACTTGTTCCAAGAAGTCAGAGAATCGAAGCAGGAGTCTACAATAGATTCCTGGACTTTCCTCTGAATATTCTTTCCAGCAGGATCTGAGAGAAACATAGTCTCCTAATTTAAGGAGCCAAACCAGTTGTCTAAATTCACACTGTTTGAATACTTATCTCAAAGGCTATTTTGAGAATCCAGACAGAGGAATGGAAAACCTAGACAAATTAGGAAATTTCTGAAATCTGTTGCGTAAATCAATTTCTGTTACATTTGGAGTCTGAAAAGCCTCGCAGACTGGGATGTGAAATCCTAGTCCCTCTGCCAGGTGGACTTTTGCTGTTGAGCTTGATGCCTAACAAGTTCTTGACAGTGATTTATCTCCTCTCGATCATACCTGATTCTCTGCTGATGTGTGTTTTTGACAGGAGAACACCTTCCTTCAAAATCAAACCAGAGAGAAAGTCTACAGAATTTTCCAGAGATTTTAAGGACGATGGGACTGCAGCAACACAAGCCTCCATCAGCTCCCCAAGTCTAGAACAATCTGGTAATCAAAGCAAGCTTCCTTCACTAGTAGAAGCAGGAAGAGAAAAATGACATTTGCCTCAATGGATACCAGATCTTTTTCTATAACAGCATAATCCACCTCTTTGGAAATGCATTGATATCTTTTAAGTTAATCACTGTCCTTGGAACTTATTTTAATTCTGTATTGAATCTAATAACACAAATAATAAATATAATTATCCAGGACTGTGTCTGGTGTACTTTTTTGTATGAAGTGACTTTGTCATTCATAATATCACCTGAGTGTTCTGCTCCAAGTGACATAGTGGAAGAGGGAAGAGCAGAGGGACCTTCAAGCCAGACAGTGACTGTGTGAGAGCAGAGCGTGAGGTGCCAGCTGTGAGTGAGCAGCTGCCACCTTGAAAGTAGCTTTGCAAATATAATCAAACAAGATTGAAGAGGTCTAAGCACTCTGTGCACCATAGGAACAAAGGGAACATTTGTTATGGAATTCCTACAGCCTTCTGTAGCCTCCACAACCTTTAATTTTTCACGACACATGAGCCAACAATTTCCTAACTGCTTTCCAACTCTTTCTGGATGAGGTTATTAAGAAAAAATGTCCTGCCCTGTTACTAATTTTTAAGGGAATCTGAAACTAAAATAACACATAAACAATCACTCTTTCAGTGTAAAATAAGAGGAAAAGCAGGGTGGCCAGGAGGAATTCTAGTCCAGAAACCCTGCTCTCAGAAAGACCAAATGCTATGTTGATCAACCACACTATTCAGAAACTGGCTTGAGAAGGAATTATATACGAGAATTTTTTTGGAATATCTGGATTAGGAAGAAAAAAGCATTGATATCTGTATGAAGTCTCATTCTCACTATGCTATTGAACATTTTTTCTCTTCTTAAATTGCCCTGAAGATGAGTGTAAACATCTCTATGAGGCCATTGTTTTTAGCAAGTGGTGCAATGCTTACCATGAAGAGATACCACCACTCCTTGGGCTAAACACAAAGCATTAGTGAGATGGGACTTGTGGAGATCTGTAGTTTACTGTCTTAAAGCCAAGGAATTGAGAACACTTGATCAGCTCATACATGGATTTGTCAAGTCAAACCTTAAAACCCCTCACCAGTCTCGTTGGGTGACCTGCTTAGTGCACTGATACAGCAGAGGGCAATACCCACAAGGCTTGACTTGGACAGATCATGCAAAAGTTTAGGAAAAGATTAATTCAGAGTAGCTCAGCTCCCTGGTGGCTGTAATGAGGCTGGATGGCCTTGTATCTAGTTCACCAGAAACTTTCTTGCACTAGACTGAGAACAAGCATGAGAAACCTTCTCCAGGCATCAAAATGCTTTATAGGTAACAGAGCAATGGTATCTTAGCCACAAATCTGATGGTGCAGCACTTCAGCGTCTCCAAGTAGAGCCTAATTCATTGCTTCCCAATGCCAGACACCCAGCACCTTTCCTGAACCATACTGCTACTCACAGAGGAGGGGGACCAGGCTTTACCTGCAAATAATAAAAGAATAAAAGCAATTAAAAAAAAAAGAAGATAAGGACTACCCTTTTCCATACCTTCCACCACTAGGATTTTTGCCTCCATTTGTCTCCCCAGTGCCAGACAGAACAGAGAAATGAAACAAATTCAAAATGAAAACATGTGCAGAAAGTAGAGATACAAAATTTCTGGATTAAGTGGATGGATATGTTGGATTGGAGCTTTTCCTACAGAGGATGAGACAGAACCTTCTTTATGGACAGATGTGCACCCCTACACCCATGTCTGCACATGTGTGAGACACTTACCTTGCAAATCTTCCATCCCTGAAGTGATCCTGTTGTACTAATTCCTATTCAGTGCAGTATAAAGATGAGGTCATTGACCCTGGTAAAAGAAGTTATAGAGTCTTCTAGAATGGCAGAGAAGGAAATGAAGTTTTTAAAGTCTTTAAAAAGTCTTTTACTGTGAGATAAGAACATGGCCTGTAGAGATTTTTTTTTTTTTTCTGGAGGAAATGGTCTCATTCTTTTCACAGCACACTACTGTGTTAGAAACTAGATGGCAAGTCAAAAAATACGTGCAGAGAGAGGGACAATCACCCAACCACAACAGAAACAATTTGCAGAATAGAGGTGTCACCATTTTCAGAATTTGAACAATAGGAGCCAAAGTGGCCAGAGCTGCAGGCATGTGAAACTCCCCAGCCTTCAAACCGTGTGAGCTTGGTCATGATGAATGAGAGGAATTAGATGCTGTCAGGTTGGTGCTTTGCTCTTGGGGACCATCAGCCATCCCAAATTGCATTACTGTGGTCTTAGGTGAGGCCAGACAAGAATAACCACAACCTGATTCCCAGTCTCCAAACATAAAAGATAATTGCACTTAATGCTTTGTCTCATCTCAAGATGTTTTTCTGCTGTAGTTTTGCCCTGAGGCACTGCTGTTAATGATGCATTGCCTGGGCTGCAGTGGAACAGATTAGTTTTTGGGAGGTCTCTGAATGGTGCTCTGCAAAGTCACAGCTGTCAGGCATAAGGAGCAACCTCACGCTACAAGATGGAAAAAAATGTCCCTTGGCAACCACCTGAGCATCAGTCCTGAAGAGGCAAGCAAACAAGAGAGTGGTTATTTCCTGATAAAAATGAACTTTTTGAGGTTTTACAAATCCTCACAGGGAAGACATTCAACCTTTCAGAAGTGATTCACACATTAGAAAAGTAAAATGCCATGGAATTAAATTAGCCAGTGTTAGCTTCTCTTTCCACACATGCTGCGTGGGGGCACTTTGTGCTATTCAGCTGTAAATAATTTTCAACAATTAAAAATAGAAAATAAAGGCAATTATCATCAGAGCTGGGTGGGCTGTAATTTTGTTACTTAGAAAGCAAGATTTACTAAAGAAATTAACATCTGAAGATTAATTTTGCTAAGCTAGAAATAGTTAATTTTTAAAGGCAGTTTCTGCACTTGGTTCAGAGGAGTTGCACCTTCCACCATAAGGGGCAAATAAAGACAGGGGGAAACAGCTCTTCTGGCTTTTTCCTGATGGGGAGGACTTGAAGAATGTAGATCATGAAATGGAAGGCTATCATTACTATGTGACAGTATATAGCATTAGTATATAGCATTTATTGTAAATGTGATTGAAGATTGGGCTTCCAGGCATCCACACCCACAGGTAAGCCAAGGCTCACTAGTAATTAATAAACGTATTTAAAGTTATTAAAGCATTTCACATTGTAATCTAGGTGTCTCACTGATTTTTACAGCAAGAGAGTTCCAGTGTTCTGCTGAGTTCACCAGTTACACAAGGGCACGTTGCTGGCTCATCCTCATCCTGGTTTCCACCAGGATCCCCAGGTCCCTTTCCCCTACACTGCTCTCTAACAGCTCAGTCCCCAGCTCACACTGTTACATGGGGTTGTTCTTGCCCATATGTAAGACCCTACACTTGCCCAACTCTCCAGCCTGTCCAGGTCTGGCTGGATGGTAGCACAGCCTTCTGGTGTGTCTGCCACTCCTCCCAGCTTTGTGTCATCAGCAAACTTGCTGATGGTGCACTCTAGTCACTCATCTAAGTTGTTGATTAATATATTGACTAGTACTGGTCCCAGTACTGATCTTAAGAGATTCCACTAGACATGAGCCTCCAGCTAGACTCTGTCCCATTTACCATAACTCTCTGGCTTCTTTCCTTCAGCCAGCTCGGAGTCCACCTCACTACTTGATCATCTAGACCATGTTTCCTCAGTTTAACTGCAAGAGCACCGTGGGAGACAATGTCAGATGCTTTACTGAAAACAAGACAGACCACAGGCACTGCTTTGTGATGGGGTTTGTTTAGCCCTTTTTTGCTTAAATAACTATCTCCTGCTGCAACCTTTTGGATTTTAGGCAATACTTGTTAAGGTACAAAGCAATCATGATGAAGAATACCTTTTGTTTTTATTGCTACCTTTGTTTCTAAGCCAAAGATATGTTCACTAACACAAAGCCAGAGAGAAGTGGCATTTTGCTCATACTGGACAGTGTAGTGGCTGAGGACTCTTTCCTTGGAAGTGGAAGCTAAAGCTTCAAGTCCTTAGCTCCGCTGACAAGGACTTCAGCTTCTATCCTTTTTTTTTAGCTAGCCTGAAGCACAGTTCTTTCTCTTTGAATGCAGTCTTCTCCTCTGCCTTCACTGATTTTCCAGTGGGATAAGGATGCTGAAATACTTCATTGGTACATGCAACATCTAGGGTTCAAACCTGTGGTCAGACAGATTCAGACGAGGCAGATCATACAACAAGGCGATTTAATTCTGACAATTCTTTTGCCTAGTCTGCTGTATCCCTGCTGGAGCAGCTGCCTGTCCCAAAAAAATACAGCAAATAAAAGTAAAGGGAAATTTTAATTTATTGTTGAAAATTCTTAACAGCTTTTACAAAAAAAAAATCCTTTTTTTTAGTTCTTAGGTATTTTAACTACTTCATTTAATCAGTAATGGTAGACATCAGTGAAAGGCAGACTCCTGTACACATTTAAATTAAATCACCAAGAGGCAAAATAAAGCTGTGCCTTGGCCATGGCTCAGAACAGCTGCTGTCCTTCCCTACCTTGTGCCACCCTTCTGAAAGAGGTTTCACCACAGGAGGCAGATTTTTGTCCCACTTTTTTCAATGCCTCTGCAGAGCCCAACACCTTATCTCAGATTTTTTTTCCACCCTGTCTTGAAATGAGTGAATGTCCTACAAAGTTCTCAGCAGGCATCTAGCATAAGTAGAGGGAAAACACAGTCTTGTGTTTAGGTGCATAAAGACTTCCATGGGTCTGGTGTTCCTTTGCAATATTTTATTTTTAATTGATATATTATTAAACAGATAAAAGACACAAGTAAGCAGTTACTATTAAGAGTAGCTAACAGTTGCAAGAACTTGAGTTTCCTTCGTGTCTGGCAGCAGACAGCAAGCTCTGTCTTTGTGGGGGTGTTCCAGAAAAATATTCACCTGAGAGCAGCAATGTGGGGTGCATTTCAGATGAGGGGTTTGTTTTGGAACATGGGAATTCATCTTCAGCAGCTAAGCAAACTTAATACCACAACAGCAGGGCTTGGTTTATAAGCACAGCATGTCTCAGTGAGATGCAGAGAGATGGTTTTCTCCTCCGAAATCCTGCTTTGGTTTTGATGCCCTCTGTTCAAATTTGCCAGCACGTGGCACGAGGCTGGGTAAGAGCAGTGAGAAGGAACAAACACACACAACCTTTGGGGAACAAACACATGACATTTCAGCAGCCCATTTCCTTAGATTCCACGCACACCCTAAAAGGAGCAAGGACCAAGAAGCACAGGTCACTCAGCAGACACATGTCCCTGCAGCTGCAGGTTTGTGGGTTTGGGGCTGTGCAAAAGAGCCTGTCTGAACCAGAGCCCAGGTGTGCTCTGGGGGTCAGCACGTGCCAGCCACCACTTCCCAAGAAAAAGCATGGATACAACTGTGCCAGATGAGGGTTCCTCTGCCCAGCAGAGTCCTCCAGCAGCCTTTGCCCTCACAAATGCCCTCCAGGTCCTCCAGCTACACCATCAAGCCAGCAACATACTTCCTCAATGTCATGCTACAAAAACAACACCAAAAAAATATGAAAACTGCAACAACAAAAACCAAAACACCAAACCCAAACACTCTGACGGGCAATGATAATTTCAGGCTCTGAAATGCAAAAATACATTTAAAAAACTATTATCACTTAATGCTACAAAGGTACAGCATGGGGCCCCAAGGAGATCCAGGGGAATAGGCTTGTCCATGCTTCTTGGCAGCAAGATGAGTGAGCAGCCTTTGGCCTTTAAGTGCTGGCCTTAAAGTCCCCTATTTCAAGTGCTGGCACAACCTTGGGTGACAGTTTTCCCAGCAAAGGGAGAGTCACACCATCTTCCTACCTCCTTACCTACCAACTGGTACCTCTCTCACTCTGTAATAGGATTCTGTAGTTCCTCAGGAAAGTTAGTCTTTACTGATTGTGATTTACCTGTTTACTCTGGGGTGAATGGGGAACTGGCTCTTTCACACTTTAGTGGTCATTTCCATTTGCATCAGCAGCTCTATGAACACACTGAGCATGCAGCAGTGACGGGTCGTTTAGTAAGATTTTTCTCAGTATGGCTGAGTCACCTCACTGCTGGGTGCTGCCAAGGTTACAGATCACTCTCTAGTTCATGAGCAAACAGAGGTATCTTTCTGCAGCAGCAGCAGGGGCTAAAAAAATTAGGTAATGAGGTAAAACAGTGTTCCCATTTATGATATGGCCAACGTGTAAACAAAAGACAATTGTGTAACATCATTGGTGGTCTTGTTCATAAAGAATCTGCTGTATCACCTTGGTGAGAGCTGCCCTGAATCTCTTCTCCTGAGGGTCAACTCTTCCAGTTTCAGTTAGTTACTGGCTTAGAATCAAATGAAATCCCAGTATGTTTTTGAGTTCAAGTATTAGTAATTCTGGATCCCAGAGTCCATCACAGAACTTAGTCCTTTAACCACTGCAGCAGAAAACCTGCTGTTATTTGAGCTCCCCACAAGCTGCTCAGCCCCAAGCCCTCTCCTCCAACTTAACCCCTTTTCACCTCCTGGAAGACACAAGCCCCAGGTGCACCAAAGGGCATGGAGATGGGCAGCACAATGTTGTCACTCACTCCACATCCATCCTTTGTGCTCCTACCCTGCTGATGCAGGCAGGGCACCAAACACCAGCTGGGTGTGAGACCACACACCAGAGCCCAGGTCAGTGATGGTGCTCAGACCATGGGAGCCTCTCCACAGTCATGCTGGAATCTGATTCTGTTCTGTGCAAGTGGGGTATAGGAAGGAATTTCTTTTTGGGACCATCAAGACCATGAAAACAGTGCACACCCTGAGCATGTGGGTGCTTGTACATGCATGTACCTGTACCATGGCATTCTGTGCCAGGATGGGCTGCTCTCCAACAGATGTAACAGATGCTGCTGGCAGAACTCTTCTGAGATAGCCTCCTCCAGCCATCTCACCTTTCAGCTCAAAACAGCTCTTAAATTTTTTCTTGCAGCTGGTATCCAATTAGCTCTTATCTTCTCATGGTCTGAATTCCAGCTTTCCAGACTCCTCAGGTTTTGCATGGTACATAAGCTTTGCAGAAGGACATATTGCTGAGGCTCATTTCTTGCCATTGCTTGCAGCAGAAGAGGCATTTTGTGGATGTAGGACTGTGGCAATGAAGCCTTTTATAATGCTCCCCTGAGCTTGAATAATGTCTGTATATATCATAAAAGCAGGCTCCTTTTTCCTTAGAGTTCAAGTATTAGTAATTCTGGATGTCAAGTAAATTTGCAGAAGAAATGTATAAGATTGTCCTTGGGGCTCATGAAAAATACACTATGTTTGGATTAATAAACCAGAAGTGGGTCCAAATCCTTCAGTGCCATGAAGTCTGGAAATTTCTGTGGCTTGTGCAGAGCTCTGTTTTGTATTGCATAGCATCCTTCTCTACCACTGTTTAAATAGAGTGGATGGCTATAAAAAAGATATTCCAAGCTCCTTGTTCAAAGCAATGTCTTTCACTTCACTCCAAAGCAAATGAATACCAGGTGACATCTTTCCAAATATCTTCCCCTAGCAAGGAGGCGTGACAAAAAATTTCTTTCTTTTTTTTCAGTGTGTACCCTATTTTAGTGTAGGGCCTATTAAAAATACCTCCATCATGATGTTAGGGACAGAAGACTGTAAAGGGGGAGAAAAATATAATGGCTATGCACTCTGTTAGTAAGTTCTGTTATCCTACATTCAGTTTGCATGTGTAAGGGACACCTGCTTATGTCTTGGTCATGATTATTAAATCAAATGTACTTGAGTCTATGGTAATTACTCCCCTGAAGTTTCTGGTATCCAAAGCTTGTTTCAGGTTCTTGACATTTCAATGCATAAAGGCACTGCCCATATAAACCAACAGAATACTGGAACAGGCTGCTCAGAGACATTGTGGAGTCTCCATCTCTGGAGACATTGAAAAACCACCTGGATGCCTTCCTGTGACCTGATCTGGGTGCTCCTGCTCCTGCAGGGGGATTGGACTCGATGATCTCTTCAGGTCCCTTCCAATCCCTGATATCCTGTGATCCTATGAATCACTCATGCTTTATGCAGAATTTTTCCTCCAGCCAATGGTGGCAAGAACCATATTTGCTCTCTGCAGCTAATGTCCTCTCTCTTTGAAATGTAACTGCCCCACTCAGGGCAGCTTGGAGCAGCATTTCTGTGCCAAACTCTTGTGGGGGAATGAAAAAAAAAAGGAGTAACTTCTAAACTACCAAGGGGAACTGGCCAGACAGAACACAATTGTCCACATTGCAGTTTGGCCCTTGTTCACTGATATACATGATTCTTTGGCCTGACTTCAAAGCTGAGCCCACCAATTCAGTGCAAATTCTAGTTGCTCAGCCTGTCTGAAAATCTGGACATTACTGAACACAAATGGCCAGGACTTGGTTACAGGTTTGTAACCAAACATAGAAAAGTCACCGACAATGGGCTCAGGATTGAGGGGACAGGCACATACAAAGAACTATTACTATCACCACCACCACCATATTCTATAGCACCATAAAGATCCTGGAAGGTCTCTGCTAACCAGGACTCTAATTTCTTAACAAGTAAGACCACAACATGAGGCTCTTGTGGTCTGAAAACTTGGAGGAAGGAGATTAAATAATCCCTTTTGAAAGCTAAGAACTTGAGCAAGCAAAATGAGAAATGTATAGGTTTCCTCAGTTTCCTGCAAATAATGAATACTGTTTCCTGTTGTAATGTGACTGTGACATGTTATAATGTGACTGTGATGTGTTGGTAACATGACTGTCATAGCCTTCAGTGGGGAACAGTGGAAAAACTCAATCTAGGGGTACCCAGAGTAGCTGGAGAAATTCCCAGTCCTGAAGCTTCTCCTCCTTTCTACAGCACTCTGGATTGCCTGGAAGAGTAGCTCCTTGTTATTGAGGATGTTGTATTTGCTTAGGTTCACGAGTTTGTCAAAATTTTCAGAGGAGTAGATTAGCCTTATGAGGTAATAGGGTGAGCAGTTGTTGTTCAGATTTACTTTGCCTTCTTCCATCTCTGAGGAACTTCGCCTTACTCCTGTAGAGAAAAACAAAAGCCACCACAATGAGGAGCACATCATACATGGTGTTGGAGGGCTCTCATCTACTTGTCAGACCTGCTGTTGAAAACAGCCTCCAGGAAAGCACTGCCCATCAGCTTGAAAGAGCCATCCCTGGTCAGCTTTCCCCAGCCATTCTCCCTCTCACTCCTAATAAAGCTCAGACCTAGAAGTCCCTCACCAGGGCTGGCAGGAATCATTACCTTCCCCCTCATTCTTCCCTTGCAGTCATTCCTGGGCAGAATGCCCCTGTGTCCGTATTCTTTCCTAAACCCTATAGGTCTGACCCTGCTTTAGTCTCTCTAAGGTCTCTCTCTGACAGGCCATGCACCTGTAGCACCTTTGAAAATCCTTGATCAAATTTCAGTAAGCAGTGATGAGAGCCAGACAGAGTGAGTGGGCAACCTAAAACCTGTAAGAAGGCCTTGTGATTCTAACTAGACAGTACCACCTCTTGCAGATTGCAGAGGTGCAGAAAGAACAGAGCACCCCATATCAGCTTCTCATCCTTCACCTCTTTCGACTCCTTGTGGGACCAGCCCAATCTCTTGGAGTTGCCAAGACCCATCCGCCTTGTTGGATCAACTTCTTTTGCTTGAAAGGCCATCCTAATTACCTTCACCACCTAAACAGCCTCAGCTTCTGCAAAATGCTTTAAGTTACATTTTTTTCTCATTTTTTTACCTGTCTCATTACACCCAAACCACAAATGGATTATGAGATGACTGTCAGCAGGGCTTGAGACACGGCAGGTTTTAGCCTAATTTAGTGGCTTCTGGGGAGAGTGATCTCACAAGTGCTGGGAACAGGCTGTCACTAGAAGTGGCTGTATTTAAAGTGTCCAGGTTCTGCTTCACTGAGCCTCCTGATATTCAGAAAGCCACATTATCTGTGCTCTCCACATCCAGATACAGCTGCATATTCCTCAAAGCACCCAAACCCAGAGTCTGTAGTTGCATTGTAAATTGGCACTTCACAGCCGATTCTCTTTTCTAGGATTTAAATAGTTAAAAGAAAAATAGGAACCTACATTCCACAAGGTGTCTCTCAGCCATCTAGAAATGAAAAGCTCCACTGTTAAAATCCACGTGAGCAGGTTGCCAAGGTTCCTCCTCCTCCAACCACCCACATTAGTTGCTGGCTGTCAGCTTGATTGATGAATCACTGGCTGCTTGGAGGCAAGCAGGTGAGCATCTTGGCTTGCAAATTTGGGTCTGGAGCATGAAGAAGCTGCAGCAGCTGCTTTGCTCTGCATAATCTTTTCCATCTTTCATTAAAAGAAACTCTACAACACTCACCTGTGTTCCCTGCTACACACTGCTCAGTGGCTATAACTCATCACACATTGCCATTTGGACCAACTTCAGCCTCCATCAAACAAGCCTCGATCCCTCTATGAAGCTATTTTGCCTTTAGAGTTTCATGCCTCCATTCCATCACAACACCTGAGGGCAGACCCCACTGCCCAGGGCCTTTTGGGCCTCAAGTAGAACTAACCCAACTGTATATGTCCCCATAGCAAAGCTATCTGTATGTTGAATTCATGACCAACTGTCTCAGTCAAGAAGAACCAACCCAACTGTATATATCCCTAAAGCAATGTCATGTGTGTGTTAAATTCATGACCAACTGACCAATTGTCTTGGTCAAGAAGAGCCAACCCAACTGTATATGTCCCCATAGCAAAGCCATGTGTGTGTTGAATTCTCTGGAGAAGGAAGGATAGGTGCATTGTTAGCTGGGAAACTTAGGGTCTCACTGTCAGTAATCAAGTGCTTAGGGCTGCAAAATTCCCCTGCAAAGGTCTTTAGTGAGTTCAGGACAAGGCTCTTCTCAGTGAGCTAATACAAGCTTTCCCTTGTGCACACAGGCAGCAGAGTTTTTCTGGCAGCTCTTTTTAGTCAGTGTTTTTTAGTAAAGGAAGTACAGGAACACTGGAACTGGTTGCCCAGAGAAGTTGCAGGTGCCCCATCCCAGGAGGTGTTTAAGGCCAGGCTGGATGGGGCTTTAAGCAACCTGGTCTAGTGGAAGGTGTCCCTCCCCAAACCAATAGGGTTAAAACTAGGCGATCTTTAAGGTCTCTCCCAACCCAAACCATTCTATGATTCTATAAGTAACCTTCTTCTCTCACAATGCTTGTACCAGCACTGTATAAAGGTAGGATTGTCAGTAACTTTTACATGTTTCTGACCTTCATGCCAGCTAATTCCTACATAGCCTCCACCTTCTACTATTTATTTTCCTGAATTTGTTCTCCACAGAATTACATGACCCAGCTGTTAGCAGTTATGTGCTTGATCCTTCTGCTCTGACTCTTGGGCCAAAACCATTAGTTTTATAACTGCTAGAGAGACTTGCTAATTCTCTCCATCTAGATGGTGGCTGGCATGAAGGCATGAGTATGGGAGAGGCAATCAGTGCCTAGTCTGCTTACTGCTAGGTCTTAAATTGATAGGGAGCAGGTGAGGGTAGAAGCAGTTGATAGATGCTCTTCATCTCTTCTAGATCAAGGAGGAATTCTGGCTCTGCCATTTCCCCAGCACCTCACCATTGCAAATGCTGCTTTTTCTATGAAACCTTGCAGTGAGTTGTAGCTTAAAGCCTCATTCTGTCCCATGTTTTACTCAACATTGCTGTGTAAGCTGGGGTTGGCTAACCTGCCTCTTGAGCAGGACATGGAGGTTATCAGTAGAGACATGGACCTGCCTCAGCTACCTCTGTCACAGCAGCATTCGCTGGATGACAGAGAGAGTTTCAGTCTGTACATGGGGAATATGCTCCAATCCTGTGAGACTGTTACCAACACAACTCCTTCTCTTCTGCCATGGTGGAAATTCATGTACTTTAAGCTGAATGCAGTAACCTAAACCTGGCCTAACAAGATGAGTGGGCAAACCCATTCATAGCCCAATGGAAAATGCAAATATACCAATGTGACTCTGATGGGTATGATACCTCACACAAAGGCCCTCACTTAAAATTATTGCTGCAGAGGACAAATAACATCCAGGCTGTGGACAGACAAATGGCCTGAACTCAATCAGAAAGTATAGTTTTGTTGACTGGACTCACCAGGCTCCTTGAATTCCTTGAAGGTGTCATTCACCAGGGGGAAATGGATAACTATGGGTGCTCTGGGGTCCTCTGCATCTGCAAACACGTAGCATTCCTTTGGGTTCTTCTGTTCTTCTTCACTTAACTCCACTTTGGGGAATGGGATTTTTTGTGTCTTGCAATATTTGTATGTCATCTCTAGTTGCTGTGGACACGGAATGTCAATGCATTAAATCTAACACCAAGACAAGAATCGAGGTTGCTGAGAAACCATAGAAATAGAACTTAACTCAGTTTTCATCCCTCTGCAATGAATATATAATTCAAAGTAGCCCCAGGATAACCCTACTTTCTGCCATCATGTACCACAAGTGAGAAACTGCTTCTTATTACATTCTAACATTTTTCACAGCTGGGGGAAACAACCAAAAGCCACATTTAGAATTTTTCATGAGGAAAGATCAGAAGAGATCACAGTCATGTTTCCAGAAACCAATAGTTCCCGCAGTTCTCTCAGGTTCCTAGGAAGTATATGCTGCAATCCACTACAGAGAAAAGAGCCTAACAGTTTCTATTACTCTGATCTTGAAGGTAGTTTCTTTCCTCCTCCAAGATACAGTGACTAGTTTGCTCTTATGATTAAGACTTAGACAGCCATTCACTTAAAAGCTTTAATAACACAAGAAGGATTTACCAGGTCTGCGAGGGGCAGAGCATGTTAATCTTCTCACCTTGAACGCATTCCCCAAACCATAATCAAGTGAGATAATGACATCTACATTCCTCTCTGCCTTGAACAGAGCTGCACCACTGCTGTTGATGAAATAGCCAACATCTATCAGGCAAAGATACTTCTGCAGCGGTGTCAGATTGTTAGGGAAAGCATCCAGCACAGTGTCTGAAAAACATTTTTAATAAAGTTAGTGGTACCTTGGTAGAAAAGGAGGACTCTAGTGGTAATTCTAGCTGTGCTACATGTTAAGGGCAGCCTCTTGGTTGCCCTCAAAGACCAGGCTCACCTCCCTCCATTGTCTGAGCCCATCTGGCCTGTTGCCACTCTCACAGAGATGGGCTGTGAGGCAGCCAGGCAGAGGACAAGTGAGATACAGACTTCACTGGCCTTACAGCTGCTCTGGGGGGTGATTTTTCACAGAATACAGACTTTAGCCGATTTTTTTCCCCCTAAGAACTAGGAAAAATGCAAACAACAAAAACAACTTCACCGTGTGTAGCAACAAATCCAGCAAATGCACTTTTGCATTGCCTTTTTCTTGCTTTTGCATTCTCAGGATTAGAATCCTCTCCCTCCTCTCCTCTAAATTCAATCTCCTTTCAGTAGTTCCTCAGATCAATTGCTTAGCCATGCTGCAAAGGAACATCAAATCATGCACATAGCAGCCCCTACCAATAGTATAAAATATTTCTCGAATATTTTAACATATCTTCACATTGAAGCCAAAAGGGGATTATTCCAACTAGTGAGTTGAGACCTAAAGGTACTACCTGATAGCTGGACACTTTCTTTGCAAGCAATACCACCAGCCTGCCCCATAGACAGCAAGTCCATTATTGTTCCCCTGGTACCATTTCTAGTCCCACAGAATAAATAAAAAAAAATTGCCATTGTTTCAAATATCAAAATAGTGGCTTAAGAACATTCTACAAGTTCACAGAAAGTCCAGGACAGACCCCTTGAGCTTTAAGATACTTTTGCTTAGGTATCCTAAGAAACTGTTGATTATAGAAATACTGCAGGCAAGTTCCAGCATTTCACTTCTTTCAATCTCTCTTTTTCCCTGGTCTCATTCTGCAGTGTTACTTTAAATTGCAAAGAATAATTCCAGCTTGTTCCATAGCCTGGGATGTTTGACAGTTTCTTGAAGAAGTAACTTGAATTTTTTTCCATTCTCTCACTGTCAGGTCTTTACAAAATTATTTGCTTCTTTTAGCATCCATAGCTGCTGTGAATTCACAGATTCTGCATGTTTCCCTCCTAAATAAACAGATATTCTACTTGACTTACAGAATATCTACCCTGAGTTAGTGTTAAGAGTCCCTGTGTTCTCTTCCACCAAATTCTCCTTTCTAGCCTGCAAATGTAAGGAAGATTGTTTTTTTTAACACTTACTAACAAATACATCCTTCATCCACTTTACTTGCTTGCTCTCACTTCTCTCTTGCCTACCCCTCTTATGCTATTAGTTTTCTCCTTTTCTCACTTGTTTCTTAGAGCAGGCTCTTTCAGGACACAGACTTTTTTCTTACTGAACATTTCAAAAACACTCAGCACACTGTGGGCTGAGCCTTAATCCACAAAATAATTCCACCATCTCTTGTCATTGTAAGCAGACCACATAGCAGTGGCAGCCAGGGACAAAAAGTGGTGTAGCTTGCATGAAACAGTGCAGAAGAAATACAATTTACCAAAGAGAAGAACTCAGAGGAGGCAGGGAACATGTGCTTTCTTGATGAAGTCAGATAAATCATAATAATGTGGAGTCCTCCCACACTGCTGTCTCCTCATAGAATAAATGAGGACACTGGAATTACAGGAAGGTTTCTGCTGCACAAAACCTCAGCTCCATGACCTTGCTATCATTTTGTAAATTGTAAACAACTGTTTACTTTGCCCACCTGCAGAGCACAAGTCATGGAAAACTGGTGTTCAATTTATACATCAACTCTACTCATCCTGTTGGTTTAATATACAGAGTCTAATCCTATCTGGCTTTAACTTTATATATTTCTCTCTCTGAAGGATTAAAGAGAGATCTCTGAATGGATAAATCATCAGGCAGAAGTACCACATATATGGGCAACTACATGCTTGCAGCCAGTATTTACCTTCATCTCATCTACATCATACCCTGCTAATTTGTGGTTGCAGTGTTACCTTTGTCTCTTAACCTTAAAAGATTCTAAACTTTCTGAATCTTTTTCTAATGTACCCATGCAAAGTGACAAAATTCCTGTAGAAGAACATGTTTTGACACAAACTACAGATATCTTCAGGAGGTGAAAGAGTGACCCACAGACTTGTTCATTTTAGCCTGCTGTCCTAAAGAAACAGACATAGTTCCATCTCAGCAGATTTCCAGATCCTGAGAAAAATATCTCTAAATGTGAAATTTCCAAAATCTAAAAAATAAAATCTGAGATGTTACCTGCACACTGCAGCTAACTCTTTGTTGCAGTTACCTTTCCATTCACAAAATTTTTTCTGATGGATATAATCCTTATGAAATTCTAAGCCTCTCAGGAAGTTATGCGACTTTCCCAGTAGTGGACGCTTGGTCATAATGTCCTGAAACATTTCATACAGTTTCCCTGACAAACAAGATGGAGGCTCGATGACAGTGACATCATCCTCAGGGGAATGCTTTTCTGAAATAGAGAAGGAACTGTAAGAAAATACATCAGCAACCTGGCATCCTTATAGGCTTGTTGCACTTGCTGTCTTCCTATGGGTCCCTCCCATCCCTGTTTCTTGTACTCTGCTTGAAAACATTTGCACATGACCAATCCCATATAAACAAGGAGATATTTGGTTTGTTTAAAGTAAGCACAGCTTTAGTCTTTTACTCTTACAAATGACAAGTTTGCTTTGCATTTTTTTCCTACAAAGAAAAACAACCCTCTTATTTGCAGTCATGGGAGGAGATATTTAACAGAACATGAGAAAATTTGAAATGAACACATTTCTAACTAGCATAAAGTGCATCTCTGGGTTGAAATGAAACTATAAAATAAAATAAAATAAAATAATCATATAGTGATCATTCTGGTGCAGGTAAAATCACGCTGGAAGATCCATAAGGAGGAAGCAAGGCACCCAGCAGTTTAGGGAGAACATGTGAGAGATTATTTACAAACAGTAGCCATAGCAAATCTTTCTTAATCTTTGTCTGAATAGGAAACACCTCCTGGTCAAAAAAAAATACTGATTATGAAGCTCTTACCTATGTCTACCATATCTTTGGCCCATCGGTCCCAGAATTCATTTGCATTTGAAGACCAGTATAAGCCATCCAGCAAATTCCTAGTGAAGATATTTGTCCAAAGACCTGCAAGTTGAATAACACAGAAAAATACTGCACCACCATGTGTGAACCAATAACTATTACAAGTACCTGTGCTACATATAACTGACCCATGGGAACTGACCTTGCCATAGAATCATAGAATGGTTTGGGTTGGAAAGGACCTTAAAGATCATCTAGTTCCAACCCCCCTGCCATGACAGAGATTAAACAGTAGGTCTCAAAAGGTTCAAATATATGGTGTCAGCACTTCAGTGCACTTACTCAAGAAAGAAGCACACACAGACTGTTTCACTGTGCAGTGCAACAGAAAGGTATCAGTCACCCCAACAGCATTTTTGAGTGTTTACTGTGTACTTGTCCTCTTGTAAAAGAAAGCAGGATTTGAAAGCTTGGTGAGAACATATTGAGAAAACTGATATATTCTTTAATTTGATCTAAGACTAATTTTTTCCTTTCAGGCATGTTTTGTTTCTGTGGAGTTCAACTGGTCCAGGACCAAAACAGAACTTGTTCCATATGTGAGCCTGCTCTTGGAAAAGAAAGAATTATCCTTTGACATTAAGCCCTTTGCCAGGTACTCACATGAGGAACAAATTCACTCTTTAGCAGACTCATTATAATTCTGGCTCCTTCCACTTCTACCCCAGCAAATGTGTTGCCTAGAAATACAACTAATGAAGTTGAAGAGCTGATGAATGCTCCAGGAAGAAAGACTTATTAATTTCTCAGCTTGCCTTCTCCACCTTCTTATTTGGTTCAGAAAATGGGAAGTGAAACCTAGCTGCAACTTTCTCAAACCTACACAGGTTAAAAGGGAGGACAGGAGGAAAGAAACTTCATAAAGAGCATAAGTTTACAAAAGGGGTATAGATTCCATTGAACCCAGTGCAGACCTGTTGGCAAGGAGTGCTGTACACAGACCAGTGGCTAGTTAGTACCATGCTTTCTATCATATTGTGAATAACTATAGTGCACTGCTAGGTCACCTTCCAGATAGCAGATCCGAGATTCAGGCAGCTTCTTCACTCGCCTTCCCATGAAGAACTCACTGTCAAAATACTCTGAAGGAATAGAAGCTCCATATTTTGGCATGGACACCTCATAAGGAGAGAAGTCTGCCCACTCTGCAGAAGAATTGGCACATGATTACTGTAATGAAAACTTGAAAACAAAGCTTTCTCCTCCAGATAACACGGATCTGGCTTGTCTCAGAAGCTCTGTATTATCAATACCTCTATATTGCAAACCACATTGTCTAACTCCATACAAACTGATAGATGATCTGCATACCAAAGGAACTAGGTTTTTCACCTCAGAAAGAGGTGAATTACCTTTAAAGGGTTAGGATTTATATTTCTATACAAAGATTGTGGGATCCCACTTACCTCTGCAAACTAGAGCAGCAAATGTACAACATGCAAGTGTGATCTAACCTGCAAGGAATGACTGGCAGGAAAACACTACAAACTCAAACTCATCAGTCTACACAATATAGAAAAGCAGCCTGAAGATACACCAACTCCAAACTAGAAAGTATCACACTGTGGGCATGGCCATGCAGCCTCCACACTTAAGGTGCCCTGTACACGTATTACAGAAGAACAGTGGCTATAAACCTAACCAAATTACAGTACTAAGTGTTTTTTCTTTCCAGTATCTGCTCATTTTAATGCCTTTTGTTGAATGTATCCTGTGTCCAATTTAGAGAGTGACATATCACGCCATTTTCATACCCTCATCAGTGTAATTAAATGGCAATTAAATTTCACAGCACCTGTCCAAACTAAGGAACTGCCAAAACCTCTTCATAGGTGTGGAAGTAAGGCCGAAAAAGATTAGATGATTTGTCCACACTCACTGACAACATCAGTGGCAAAACTAGAAATTCAGTTCCTCAGAGATGCCCTGCTCATGTCTGAGGATGTTATCCAGCAGATCTGTATTTCTAAACTTTATCCACCAGTTTGCAAAAAGATAAACACTTTTGCTCAAAGAAGCATAGTGAGACATGACAAGCAACAGATATGCTCCCCTTTTATTGTTCACACACACGCAGTCTCCCCTCCAAAATCTCATTAGTCCCCAACAAGAGTCAGAAGAAACTCTGGGAATACTTACCTCTAAATTTGAAAGTGCTGTACTTTTCCTCTTTCACATTGAGGACTGCATAGAAAGGCAATGGATTTTGTCCATGCTCCAGTGCCTTGCGCTGATCTGTCAGTTTGTACTTTCTTGGCTAATCAAAGAGAAAAAAATCACAGTAAATCTCTGGAAGAGCATAAGGCAAATACACTGATAAAATCTATCTGAGTACAGGTAGACAACAGGTGCTTTAAAACCTGGAGAATTTTTTTAAGAGATTTCTTCCTTGGTGTTCCTGCACTTTGCTTCTTGGTTGATTTTTTGATACCAAGTAATCCCTTCATTATTATGTAAGTGCCTTGATTGCCTGAAGCTCATAAATCTTTACTAATGATCACATGAGGACAGATTACTATAGCTCCAAAGTGTTCACCTAGAAAAAGACTTTAAAAGATCTGACTTTCAGGGGGAATTGCTCATTTTTTTTCTGAAATTTAGCCTACTGAAGTTGCTAGGTGTCAGGAATCCTAGTACAGAAGCATCTTCAGACTATTAACTATCCTGTAAAATCCTGGCTACAAGATCCTCTGTCATTATTTACAAATGACAATGTTGTGCCTCAGTCACTTTGGATTCATTATACACAATTCATCACGTACTCCAAGAATAAAGCTTTAAAGAAAATGATAGAATGTTGGCAGGATCACGTACGTACCCGTTCATGTAAGAACATTTCCTGAACAAGTGACCACAGAGTTGTAAAAGATGACACATGACCTGCTTTTGCCCTTTCAGCAAGTTCCTTGTGATAATATTTTAGATGATCTATAGACATAAGATTGCGCTTGCATTTTGTCACTTGTTCTTTTACTGCCTTAAGTGGCCCCTCTAGACTCCTCTGTGACCAGTGGGCATCCTCATACAGGTCTGCCAAGGTCCTAAAGAACAGAAATGTGAGAAAAGCATAATTTTTTTGGATAATTTTGGAAAATTGCTGCATTTACCCAGCCACTTCCATAGAAGAGGAGGACTGTCAAGTTATATCAACAGCCCACAGTAACAGCTTTACCAGGGAATTACATTCACCTAAGACTTCAAAAGAGATGCATCTCTCTCATTGTGCAGAAATGCAATATCACCATCATTCCAAAAACAAATCTCATTTTCTATACGCACCATGTGGAGCCAGATGCCCCAGTGACATAGGTAACACAGTCCAACAGATTTAGATTCTGAAGAGCTAAGAGATGGCCAAACATAGCTGACATTGCTCTGAGGCCTCCGCCTGTTGCCATAACAGCTATTACTGGGACCTGTTCAAAACATAGGTATTATTTTTAATAAGTTACTCACGTGGAAACATCTAATTACAGCTCTTCTAATTTCCTCAAGAGAATTTATTGGAGGACAATGAAATGAAATCTACATTCAGCCTGACTTTACCAGTACCTTCCTTAAATTAACCTCCTGATATTCATCCCAACAAACCTTGGATGAGTTTAAATATGCAGTGATTTTTAACCTTACTTCCTTCCCTTGTTCATTATAATTGGAATTGCTATGATCAATACAGATAGTTATGTTGTTTTACTATAAATTTAAAAAAATTGCAATAAATGTCATTAAGGAGGGATTCAAGGTAGTCCTGAGCAGAGTTCAGAAAAATATATTAAGTCAACTCTTTGGACAGCATCCAAAAATAAAATTACAGCAAGAAAATAAATGTTCACTTAAAAATTCACCCTGAATCTTGGCAACAAAATACACTTCAGTTGGAGCTTGTTATACAACCTTCTTTCTCCACCCTAAAGGATTTTGACTTTTTGTGCAAACTGTTGTGAAAATGAAGAGAAACATGTAAGCCTAAAGAAGCCACATTACACAATTTCATAAATATCTATGAGAGACAAATTTCAAATATTTCCCTACTTGGTTTGGGATGGCTGGGCTGTGTAGAAAAGAACTGACATTTTGCTGACCTGCAGCATCACAACTGTTGGAAACTCTGGCTTTTATGAGCCCTTGGGAATATGACCTATTCAAAAGAATAGAAGCATGAATAGCTGAAATTTTAGATGACTATGGAGGATGCCACACTAAGAATTTCTATTCTGCTGCCATTGAAATCAAAGGGTTTACATCAACATGCCAAAATTTCTCCAAATTACATGGAGAGCTGCGCCATTCCTAATTCAATAGGCCCCCACCACATTCTTGGATTACAACTCACAGACCTCATGTCCATACAGATCTCTTTCCAAATGAAAAACTCTTTTCAGGGCACTGGCAACCACTCTCTTCCTTTTTTGCAAGAATTCTTGCTCTTCTTGGCACAAATCATATCCTAAGCGCACATCCAGTTTTTCTGTGCTGAAACATAAACAAATCCAGAGGCACAGGGTTGGGTTTCAAATTCAGATGGCTCTACTTTCAACAACTGCAGTCAACTAAATATCATAAAAATCTTGACTTGCTGCTCAGATTTAGAGACATAAACACAGCTTCCAGTTTCAAAGAAATGGACTGTTTTGTTTCCCTGTGCTCTCTCTAGTTTCTGATGTTTCAGTGTAACTTAGTGCCAGCTAAGGATAGCAAATATGAAAAAAGAAAGGCTCCTTTGTTTCTTTCAGTAGCTTTGTAAACTCAATCTTTTCTCTTTCTGCTTCACATGATTTCTCAGCAAAAGGGACTTGAACCTGAAAAGATTCATACCACAGATTTATACAAAACTTGTACCACAGGTCTATACAGAAACAGTTTATTTGCTGTCTGTCTCATTATTTTACAGCACAGAACTTCATCTTCCCTAGCTTATGCTTACTTCTATTGATATCCACAACCACAAAGCCATTTTCTTATGAATACCTGTGTGGTTTGTGTAAAGTATGGACTCTGGATGTTTTGCCTATTACAAATTTCCTTCTCCCTCTGCCTTCTTCCCACTTCTATGTCCCTTTTGAAGAAGCCACCAATCTCATCTTTGGTTCTCTGATGCAAAGGTCATTCAGTGACTAAAAGTTTCTCATTGTTTGAAATTCTCTCTTTTTTTTTTTTTGTATCTTGGCATGACTCTTTTGTCCTAGGGACGTTTAACTTTGATCTGTTGTGGTGACTCTTTAATGGTGACTTAACTACTGTTACATTTTGAATCACAGAATGGTTTCCTTTGGAAGGGACTTCAAAGATTCATCTTCTTTCGAACCCCCTGCCATAGGAGGTGTCCCATCTCCCACTTGACCAGGTTGCTTGAGGTCCTTCCCAACCTGGCTTTGAACACTCCCAGGGATGGGGCATCCACAAATTTTCTGGGCAACATGTTCCAGTGTCTCACCACCCTCACAGTAAAGAATTTCTATCCAATATCTAATCTAAATCTCCCCTCTTCCAGTTTAAAAATCTCCCTTCTTTTCATTTTTTTTGCCTCTAGTTTTGAGCATTCCTTGTATATAATAAAAGACTCTCTGTTCTTGAATTCACACTTCAAAGAGCAATTAAATCTTTAGAGAGAAAAAAAAGCAGTCCTCTTACCAATCATTTAGCTGGAGGTATAATTGCAGTGGTGCATTCTGTAAACAAAGAAATGAGAGCAGGAATAAGAATGACTGAGAAAAAGAGAAGTTCTGAAACCTAGATTTTCAATGCCTCCTGGAATGCCCCACCACTACCACACTGCACACATATTGTTGGAAAATTTAAGTGGGCAAGGGAAGGAAAATCAATACAAAACATGTCAGCAAAGAAGAAAAAGAGGCAGGAGGAGTAGAAGGAGCTAGATGAACAGGCTGTGAAACAGGATTTCTTCACTGCTGAGAACATACCTCCATAAACCATCTTAACCCAGTAGCCACATCACGTTGTCACCCTCCTGTTCTTGAGGATGAAGAACAGCAGATAGATAAACACAGTGATAAAAAAGGAAATAAAAGTCACCAGATCCTTCAGAAAAGCTACTGGAGGTAAAAGAGGATCCAAATAGAGGGGTGGGGAACCACTAGTGTTGAAACAGACATTCATTCTCTTCATGGGAAAGGCGGTTGAGAAATCCTTCTAATTCTATTTTTGTTTTCATTTGCTGCAAGTTCCAGGAAAAGATGTCTGATTATTGTTAACAGATCCACCTGGCCATACAGCATCATTACTGGTGTTTTTAAAGTAAGTTAGAGTTATACCTACCCATCAGTCAGCATTGTGACTGTATGCATAGAAGAATGTGACAGAATTGTTTCTGAGGGTAACATTCAACTCACCAAACTTTAGCCATCTAAAATTTAGCTATATAGACTGAGCTACACACCCAGGCCTCATAAGGGGCAGTGGGGTGTCCCAAAACCTTGCTAGGGGTATTAAATATTCTCCTTTAAGTGTGTAACAACAACACACTTGTTGGTCTGAAACGCATCTAAAACTGGTCAGGATGAATTTGCAGTTATTGATTTTATTGACAGAAACTTGATATTGCTCTGAGAAAAATCACCTTTTTCACAGAAAGCTTCTAGTTGTGCAAAACACTCTCACTCAGACTTAGTAATAGATATTTTGTAAAAAAAATCATATGGTATTAAATACTAACAGTCATTCTACTCTCCCTTCCAAAAGATTATATAAATGCTGAAGCACTTACATGTCTTACAGGGAGGGTTACTCTCACTGTATGTCCAACAGGAAGAAATTTCAATGGTATTGACAAAGTGTCACTTAAATTGCTGTTGTCATCTTCCTCATCAGAAACATTCTGCAGAGAACAGAAAAACATGGTTTTTACACTCAGAACAGGAACAATCCAGTTCTTTACAGCCTTGGTAATGCTGGAAATAAGCAGGCAGTACAAAAAATGGTATTGCACAGTGCAAATTACCTGCAGTCTGACTTTTAGAACTGGCTCCCAAGCCTTCACACAATGGAAGTAGAAAGTATCTGTGTCCTCTGTAGTTTTCTGTGTTCCCTCATGAGATGCAGGCACGGTAAGCACGAGATTTTTACCCTCTAGTGAAAACAGATTTGTTTAGAGAACAATACTGCTGCTCAGGGAAAACAGCTAATGAAGTTGGCAAACTTTCTGCTGGAGTCATTCTCTGTGGTAATTGCCCCATAAGCTGCCACACTGGCCAGCCTCCTGTAGCACAGGAGCCTGTTGTCCTGCCTTAACCCCGAAGCTTGGGGTGCTCCCACAGAATCACAGAATGACCCAGGTTGGAAGGGACGTCAAGGATCATGTAGCTCCAACCCCCCTGCCTAGCAGGGCCACCAAACAAACACATTTACTAGATCAGGTTGCCCAGGGCCCCATCCAACCTGGCTTTGAACACCTCCAAGGACGGGGCATCCACAACCTCCCTCGGCAGCCTGTTCCAGGACCTAACCACTCTCCTAGTAAAGAACTTCCCCCATCAGCTCTCTCTCATACTTTCATCAGTTTACAGTGTCCAAACTTGAGGGCTTCAAGAAAATAACAAGAAGATTTGTGTTACAACTGAAAGCAGTTCGGGGACATTCATTTGCATTATGTTTTATTGTCTTTAGAACCTTCTTAGTTCCCTCTGTATCCTGAGGTGCCTTTATCTGACTCTGAATGACCATGAGAGTTGATTTAGTCATGTCCTTTCTTCACAGAGCAATTGGCATACCTTTGAAGTATTTCTTGCTTTCATTAATGTCCACATGCACTTCCAAGCAGCAAACCTCACGGGACTGTAACAGACGGGAGTGGAAAAGTGTGAAGACAGCAAATGCCACATGGGCAATAAATAATGAAACTTCATGCAGGCAACCACTACCTACAGGACAGCAGGAAGCAAATCTGCTGCACGGGAGTAAATTCAGAGCTCATTATCCCAGGAAAGCAGCAGCCCAGTTACACTGATTCAGAACTAGCTTGTCCATACAGGGCTGCATTGTCAGAGGTTGTTATACCCATTCAAAATAACCCAAAACAACAAAACTCCGTGCAATGCAACACACTGTTGCCAAAACAGCTCCATATATATCTCATAATTATTTAGGAAGGGTGGGGAAAAACACCTGATGATGAGTTTCTGTGTATTGTGGCAGTGATTAGTTTACAAGGCATCTTCTTGCAGGTCCTGATGTAGGGATCTCATGGATATATTCTACCCTACCCACCACTTGAGTCATTCCAGTTCACATTTAATAAGTCATGCCAGGACAGTTTTCCAAACCATTTCAGGAACAATGCATGCCAATCATTACAGCTCTCATGCCTCACACAGAAAATGAGGGGGAAAGAACACAATGTGTGTTACTTTGCCTGAGGGGTATAAAGGCAAGCATCTGGAAATCATGTGCAGGCTTGGAGTGGTTGGCATGAAGTACTTTGTACTCCTTAGCTGCTGGGGCAGCCCAAGGAGAATGGTAATGTACTACATGCTGAGTAATACCAAAAAGAGGTCTCAAAGTTTCAATGACTAAAATAACTCTTCATTAAAGAACTCATTTCCCAAAAAGCTGTTACGTTAGATAACCTTTAGGTCATGAGCATAGTGAATGCTTATTGTTGCCTTCTACAGACTCATCCCTTTTATAACCTTTGTCTTTCCTGGAGAGTTCCACACTGTATTAAATGATACACAAGCAGTTTTCACTTTGAACACCAACAAATCAGGGATTCTGTGACATTCACTAACTATAGCTCGGCAAAGCATTGAAACCTGTGATAACTGAGGACTTCAAAAAACACAGCTTCTATTTCTGCATGGATTGGAAATGATGAATGGGAATTGTCTCACATCTTTTACTTTATAATGCATACTATGCTCTTATCTATCATAGTAGCTTCTGCTCTCTTTATAAAAAAGCCAGATGGCTGGAGGAAAGAGGAGACAATCAAAATGAAGGAAAAGTCACTCCAAGCTGAATGCATATGTGAACCTTACCACTAGGACATCATTGGTAATGAGGTGCTCTGGAGGGCCAGGACTGAAAAGACAGAATCAAAAAACAAACAAAATAAATCTGTGTGAGATCTGGTATTTTTTTAAACAGTAGTTACATGCTGAAAACTAAATATGAGGTAAAATACAGCAGAAAAAAGACATATAGGTCTATGTGGATCACATTCTGCTATTAACAAAAGACTTGTGGAAAAGCAAAGGTTGCTATTAATGTATTCTGTAGACACTTATTAGGAAAGAAATTTCTCTCTCAATTATAATCTCCAGATTATAATTTACATCTGATCACCAATGTACAGCAAATAAAAATTAGTTCCCATATAGTGCTATATTTATGACTAAAAAATACAGAAGTAAGAAAAAGTCTTTGTCTCAGACATTTTCACCTTGTAACAACTGTCAACAAATGGATGTAGGTGTCCACTACTATGAGTAACCCCCAGAGTCTACTAACAGCATCTCTCATTAAGGTCAATTCTCCAGCATCACTATGTCACACACAGTCCTAAGTGCTTTCATGTATCTGAAAGGACCATTAAAATTATCTAGTATGTAATCTTTCACTTTCTTGGAAGTCCGGGGTACTTTGCCAAGCATCAGTTAGAGCCTTAAAACTTCAGTTTCAGCTGTAGAATATTCTTAAATGTAAATAATTGGGATGGAGAATCCACCACATGCCTTAGAGCTTGAACACTGATTGTTCCTCATATTTCTAGCCTGAATCTACCCAGTCCAGTTTCCAAGCACTGCATCTTATTCTGTCCTTTTAATATATCTGTCTGTGACTGCCTCCACATTTGCAGGAGAAGCTTATACCATTTCTGAAGCTATCTCTCATAGATAAATTGATCAGATTACCCTTATTTTTACTGTGGAAGAAATGAACATTAGTGATTTTTTTCTGCTGCTTTTTCATGTTTAATAAGGAGCCTTACTTACAGTTCCTTCATCTGATCATGCTTTTAATCAGTTTTGACTGGGCAAAATTCCCTTTTTTTGGTCATACTAAGCTCAAGTAAGCCAGAACATGTAGTTTAGGAGTTTTTTCAACTGATCTTGTGATAGCATTTAAAAGACAGATAAAGTTTATCTTATTTGATTTGTTCTCCTCAGAGAATACCACTTTGAGGGGGATGCTCTTAATTTCATTGTTTGTTGACTACGTGGTTTTTTTTCAATTTCACTGAACTATTGCCAAGTGAGAAAATTTCCTATTTTGTCTAGATAGCTCTATGTATGTGTCATGATAATAATACAAGTTTTCTGTCCTTTCAGAAAAACCATAGTGTCCTAGATATTTTTCAATCAATATAAACACCTCTGTTCAGTTTTACATGCACTTGGTGGAAGTTATCACATTGTGTCAATGTTACTACATTTCTAAAATCAGGATATTCATGTTCAACAGAAGGAAAGATTTGTATGAAAAACACTGAAAGCTGGGAGAAATTTCCCTTTCTCTGAGATGTTATTACTCCCTGGCAGATCTATACCTTTCACCTTTGTAATTTTACTCACATTCTTTCCATCCAGAATTCCACTTCCAAACTTTCCCATTTCTTAATGCACCTCTCTTTCTAAAAGAAAAGGGTAAAATAAATATGGATTACTGGAGGCTGCAAGAATTTGGCAGTACAGACACACCTGAAAAAGCACTTCCATGGATGACACCTCATCTGCAAATGTTACCAAAAGAACCATGTGTTACCTCTTTCCAAACCTGAGATTGCAATGGAAAACACAGGCTAGTGAAAGCCACATAAGATTAATACTCTCACATTGTGGCATGTGTAGAATTATACATATTTACAAAGATAAAATCAGAAAGGGAAAAACAGAATGAAGCAGAAATATAATGGCTTTCTGCAAAGATGGCATGCATGGAAAAGGCAGTAAAGCTCCACAGCAAATTATGCCAGCATGATTTCCGTGTACAAACCAGTTAAAATACAGTCACACTGAATCCAAAAGAGGTGGAATAGACAAGAGTACTCTGGATTGAGGTAGCTATTGAATTACTATATTTTCTAGTGACTCACTCACTGGCTGAGAAGTGTGGAGTCCCAAGGAAAATCTAGTTTTCAGCATTTGGGAAGTAGCTATTGTTTTACAAAAGAAACTGTTTCCTTCCTGCAGTAAGTCTGTAACAATATCTCAGCCACAGCCCAAACAAGCCTATTTAACATAGAAGCCAACACAGACAATGAGATCTTGCCAATCTCTCCCTCTGTTTTCTTACCTCTGATTTTAGAGCAAATATCTCACGAAGTGTCTCCCCAGGTCTGATTCTAGCAACATTGAAAAGAACTGTGAACTGCATGTCATCTTTGGTGAGTGGATCTTCATCACACACTGCCAGTTCTAAAATGTTCTGGTAGTAGAAGAAAATAAATAATTACTGAGCTTCTATTACACAGTAAAAAAAAAAAAAAAAGAAAGAGACTTCTGCAGTTGTGGACTAGCACAGTGATAAGATTAAAGAAATATGTGCTTTCCTTCAGGAATCTGCTAATGTTGAACATCATTTAACCCAGCCCTGGGAAACTCATCATGAAATCAAAGACAATTACCCATAACAGAGAGCTCTCACTACCCTGAGATAGAAAAGATGTCAGTGTTCTGCACCACGCTGGTAACTCACCCAAGGAACACACTCAGTTTTTTCATCCCCAGAGTTCTCCTAAATACACAGCTTACAGCAGGATTAAATTTACTGTCTACACAGCTGCAACACCTTTACCTCTCCCTTCCAAGCAGTAGAGGGAAAGCTCTTCCCAAATTAACCATCCAAAATAATCCAGATGAAGCAGTTACAGCAAGTACTTACTTCTTTTAGGGTGACAACACAGGGAATATAGACCAGATCAGATGTAGGCATTGATATTACCCATATCTGTAACTGGCTGGAAGGAAGACTGCTGCACACATCTACTGTTCTGTGCTAACCAGTCAGTCCTTTTACAAAAGTATTTTCATAAAGTAATTAGCACAGTTTGTCAGCAGAGTGCCAACCAAGGATCCCCAGGTAAAGAAAATGGAGATATTTTTGGTTTTTTACTACCTCAGCTTCTCTCTGGATCCTAAAGTAGAAAGTCTCATTCCAGACAGGGTGGTCAGAATTCCTGATGGTTTTGGTCTGCAGCTTTCTATTTGAAGCAGATGGCAGCCACAGGCGCACGTAACAGTCTGATGCAGTCACTGCAGCAAAGAAAAATTAAAAACCTGATGCCAATGATGAAAAGTAGGGCAAGGCTGTGACTTGAAGACTAGTAAATATCAATGCATTTCACCAAATAAGTAAAGAGACCATTGGTTGGAAACATCCAAGAAAAACCATAAAAGGTAACCTCTAATGGCAAATGTACACATGCAGACATGAAGTACACTAAGAGCCATGTTCCCCATGTGAAGTGAAAGAGGTATAAAAGACCCCACTCACCATTCGTCTCTACAATTCCAGTCAATGATGTTAAACAAGTTTAACTGAAACTACAACTAGTTACCAAAAGGGCTGTTAGGATGTTTGGAAGAAAGGAGAACACATACTACATAGAGAAGACTGGCTTGCTCGGTCTAGCAACAAACATGCATTAGGAATCTCATGGCTGTCTAAGAAGGGTTAGATACATGAGATCTGTTGCAGCTGAAGGCCGGTGTGGGCCCCAGAACACGAGGGTACAATCTTCATCTCACTTCCAGCCTACATCTACTCCTTATGGTTAGTGCAGTCAGTGAGTTGAGCACCCATCCTTTGGGAAGAGCCAGGGTGGAAAGTGCATTTACTTTGCAAAGCTTGACAACGGTGTGAAAGGAAATCTTCATGGTCTTGTCTTTCAGAGCTGGAGTCTGGACTCGACTGAAGATTTTCACTGCAGCTTGAGATGCCTAAATACTTCAGACTGGTATCAAGCAGAGAATAACATTGCCCCGCAAGGTTTTGGCAGGAAAGTGGAACTGTAGGTAGAAGAGATTGTTGAAACTCAGAAACACCTGCTTCATCCCACTAACACCTTTCTTGTGTCTACCAGGATGTTGTCATATGGCATTTTCCACAGGGGGACAGGAGGACCTTCAGCAGGCAGACATTCAATCAGTATGGGACTTGTTCCTTCTGGTCTCCCTCATATCCAGGCTTGACCAAGGTTGTGCTCAGCCCGGCACAGCAAGATGCAAATAATTTCAGCTGTAACTCATTGTGAACTGGTGCTTTTTTTGGCTGAACATGTTATTTTTCACTAGAGGAATACAAGGTCAGAGGTTTCAAGGTGTGAGAAAAGGTAGCTTAAGGTCTATGTCCTGACTGAGAAATGAACAGGCAGCCCTTATAAAAATGGCAGGTGAATGGTTGGTCTGTAGAACACCTTGAAAAGCAGCCATAGGAGGCTGTGAGAGTGAAATAAAGAGTTAAAGAAGGCTGGCTACAAAAGTACCCAGAAAAGCCTGGTTTGCTTGCATGTTCAGCACATGCTTAGAGCTCAATCTGCAGAGGCTTTCCCTACTAGAAGTTACCAATACCCAAGATGACTGCTATATGAGGACAGCAAATACCCCAAATGATACTGTATTTTTTTATTCTCTAATTTAACTTTGATTATGATGTATAGTTGATACATTTCAATAAAGAGTTCCTAAATACATGGCCTGTGTGACACAGTTCCAGTCAGTGATAGGATTTACAGCCATTAAAACCATGAAAAACGAACTGAACTGGTGCCCCCACAAGGTCTGCCTTACCTTATCAGCCCAGAATATTAATCTGAGAGTCTTGATATTTATCAGTTCCCTGAAATGCCACTAGATATGACCTCCAATCTAATGATACCTCAGGCATTTCATCTAATTACAGTTCTGGTATTATTACTTTTATCTCTCTGCTTTCTGAAGGTGTTGCTTGTACACCACCAGGACTCAGGAACATTGCTCATTGTGTGAAATCTGGAGGTGACTGAAAACATAATCAAACCACAACTCACACAAGTCCCTTGATTTGATGTTCTTGGCTTGTATGATTCTCACAGAAAGCATGTAGATGGGGCATAGCTTCATCTGCAAAGAAAACAAACACAATTAGGTTTATCAGCTCAGGGTACACCAATCATATGTATTTTGAATAGTCCAGGAGACAGTCAGTCTTAGCTATCTGTTTGAAGCAAGAGGACCTCCCTCCAGCAGAAGTACATCACACTCAGATAATAGCACAAATGTATGCTGGGCTTACTTGCTAAGTAGTTTGAGTAAGTGAAGACAGAGAAAGAAAACATGAACTCAGACAATGGCATGGAAAGCTTTTTTTATGATCACCCTAGAGGTGCCTGTTTCCATACAACCTGACATGCATGGCCACGGTGATGGTCAAACTGCCAATTTATCAAGGGGCCATAGGAGGGTCAATACTGTGCCTTTAGAAGGCAACACAAGGAGCTGGCAGCTGCACACCTGGGTCCTGGCATCGCTCTGGACTCAGACATATCAGTTACTGTAGTGTTTCAAACTAGGGCTCATAAGCAGGCCAAGCTTATGAGGAAGGCATTACTGTCTCAGTGAATGGAACATAAACCCAAAAGAGACCCTTCAGATGAAGGAAAAAGGGGTCCTCTTTTAGATGTAATATCACAGAATCTCACATCATTGCATGTCTCAAAAACACCAAATAAGAATGGAAGCACTTCCCATCCTGATGTTAGATTTATTTCTATCATAGGCAAGCTATCACTGTGATGCCTATTTCCAATTACTTGTTCTTGACTCTAAAAAGAATTAAGCTTCCAAACTTAAGCTGATCAGAAAGAATCTGTCATTTTTAAATGTGCTGATAAGCCTAAATAAAGACATACAAAATTTTTAATAAAGAAAGCATGAAAATATTTCCTTTAAGAAAAAAAAATGGAATATTTATATATTTTTTTTCATTTTCTTTTGAGTGTTTTATGTATGTTTTGCATATCACCATGGCTTATCAGATATAATAAGCAATAATGGTATACAGTCTTGATATCACTGATAGATTAATAGGATCACACCATATTGGAAATGTGCCACTATTTTGAATGACAGCTTAAACCACACACTGATTGAAATGTCATATCGATGTATCTAAATGAGAGTATCCTACTACACTGCAACCAAATAATATGACCATTTTATTTTGAAAGACAGCAGCATGATCAATTTTCCCGTCACTGAAATTATTAACTTGGGAGATTAGAGAAGGAGGAGTTTTTCTATAGAAGGAGTCACTCACTACAGTTAATCTGAAATTATTTTAAAGTGAGTGGAGAACTACTGGACATGTTTATTAGAGATGATAAATAGCCTGTGGTCAATTTTATTCAGGTTTTTTTAGAGGTAAACTATGTTACAACAAATGGATACAATTTAAACAGTGAATTAGCATGTTCAAATAAAGTTTAAATATTGAATGTTACAATGTCACTTTTAAAGTTAAACCTTTTTAAACTTCAGATTTCAAGAGTTGCCTTGAGGAGAGAAACCCCATTGCTAAACTTAAAAAAAAAAAACCCACAGATTACTTTGTTTCTTGGCTTCCCAGTGGTTGATTGAATTTTTGTATAAAAACNATTCTATGATTCTATGATTGAATTTTTGCATAAAAATACAAGATACATTCATTTATGTGCGACCAGAATAATTTCCACTTTGAAATTTCCAAATTGAAATTGAAACATTTAAAAACTTATGAGAATAAAGCATTAAAAGACATTGCAAGTTCCATGTGGGACACTTCTGTATTATTCCAGATGCCCACAGCAAGAATTTGACAGTAATTTTCCTGTGCAAATAGTTATTTAACATAGAAGTACCAACTGGAACACTCAGTCAGCATTCTTAGTGGGTTTCATTAACATGAAATATTGGACTATGTAGACAATTACAGGGCTGACTGGTTTTAATTAATATGTTAATTCCTGTGTTATTTTGTAATCATCTTCCCCCTTGCTCAAGAGAGACCTGAACTATTTTCAGTCTGCCTTCACTGAAGAAACAGATGCAGGCACACAATTTACTTTGAAGCTTTTATGAAGAAAATCTTGTAATTGTTTATGAAAATGGTGCACCTGCAGATCCTCATCAGAGTTCTCTCATTTGTGGCAGGTGTCATGTTTCCACTGTCCCCCTCTAGAGCCTGAAAACCTCACTCTTTCTCTATTTAACTTTTCTTAAATATGACAGTACCAACCCACTGATGAGATAGAATTATAGAATGGTTTGGGTTGGAAGGAACCTTTAAAGAGAATCTAGTTCCAACCCCCTGCCATGGGCAGGGACACCTCCTTCGCCTCCTTTCTGCTTCAGATTCTGCTTCAGCTTAGTCCTTGTGTTGTTGTATGGTAAAAAATAAAGATGTTCAGATGGGTAAATAAGGCCATAATAAACCCTGTGGGCTGTGCAAATCCCCAGGATCCTTTAAAGAGAATCTAGTTCCAACCCCCTGCAGGACTGCTGTCATGCTAGCCTGTCATAACCTTCTAGAATTAGGCTAAATCTTTTTTTCATCAGAAGATGAGCTCATTTTCAGCCTGTTGGTGTCTCACTCTTGGCCATAAGAACTGGCACTCCAGAACACCCTTCTCGAAAAAATAATTTGGGCTAGGGATACCATTTGTTATTTCATAACATGCAATGTCACAATTAATGCAACTTGATAATCATAAACGCCCTCTCCAGACAGCTGGTGAGAGACTTGCAGCTGTACTGGTCTTGCTCCTTTTAGTTCAATTCCTTGGCATTCCTCCTGTATAAGCAAATAGAGAGTAATGAACTTCTGTAAACACCTAGAGTCAAAAGTAGCTTTCTCAGAAGCACATTGTTCTGTTTTGATTGGAAAATCATTAGTGACACATTGAGGCCAGTGGGCAGGATTCATCCACCTGTGTATGTTTGCATCTTGAGATGCTCCAAACCGATAAACTGTAGCATGTCCAGAGTCTTTAACGAAGGTAGGTTAAAAACTTACTAGTACCTGAGGGGATCTTACAGAAAGGCAGGGGAAGGAATTTTTAATATGATATCAGATGGGAGGAGTAGAAAAAATGGATGTAAATTGGAGTGTGCTAGATTTAACTTGGCGTAAGAAAGAAATTCTTTACAGTGAGGGTGGTGAAACACTGGAACAGGTTGCCCAGAGAGGTTGTGGATGCCCCCTCTCTGGAGGTGTTCAAGACTAGGCTGGACAAGGCACTGAGCAGCCTGATCTAGTGGGAGTTGTCCCTGCCTAAGGCAGGGGGGTTGGAACTCGATGATCTTTAAGGTCCCTTCCAACTCAAACTATTCTATGATTCTATGATTTAGCACAAAAATACATGTTTTTTATTCGCAAAGCACATTTTGAGGGAGTCATTTCAGATCTAAAATACAGAAAATCAAATAAAAAGGAGATAAAACTAGCATGGCATAATTGCCACAACTGTGTCAAGCCTTAATAAACTGAAAATTCACATCTGTTGGAAACATCTCATTGTTTATAATAACACACATTTGCCTGACTACTGTCTGGCTTCTAGAGTATAGTCATATACCAGTCAGCTTCAGGACACATAATTTTCCTGTTTACAGACATTAGTCACTTTAATGTTTCATCCCAAAAGGACAATTTTTAGAGTATGAAATCTTCTCAAAGCTCATTAATACCTAGGAGCCCATTGAGATGGTCTTTGGAAGGCAGTGTAAGAAGAAAATCCACATCAGTGCATATCTTTGATTTCACTTCTTACTGCTCCTCCATGCTGTCTCTAGAACATGGCAGCCTTCACTAGAAAGACAGTTTCCTAAAGAGTAGCTACTTCAAAGCCTGGCAACCTGGGAATCTTCTACTATAATCTCTTTATTCTTTTATAAATCCTTGGTTTGCACATGTTGGAAGGCTGATTAGAATCTCAATGTTTAACCCTCACTCCACCAAACCTAAGCAGCCTCGGAGGGAAGTTATCAGCATGGCATAACCCCAAGTTATATGACGTTTTCTCTGAGGAGTTTAGTCACTGTCCTTTGACATTTGGTAAAGAGCTGTAGCATTTACCTCTTGGTTTTATCCATTTCTTTCAGACATGAGTAATTACTTCCTTTCATGGATTACATTTTCTTTTTCCAGTGGTGTATTAGAAGCTGTACAATGTCTTCTGTACAAGATCTTACACAAAATGTAATTATTTTGCATATTCTTACCCAGATGGAGAAGATTTGCTTCAACCACAACTTGGCAATTTATCAAATTAAGGTTAAAGCTACAAACTTACAAAGCTTCATGAACTAGACTTTTACCAAAACACTCTCTTCCACACAGATTCTAAGTTTATTTTCCCCTGTTCTAGCTCTAGTGGGAAGAGCAACTGATGAACTACGCAAAACCAGGAGAGGTGATAGAAGGAGAAAATATTACCATGGAAGCTTCATTTTCCTCAGGAATCACAAAAGTCTAAAATCTTATAACTGGAAGTTGAATAATTAGAGGGCAAATCTAATCCACTTTACAAACATTTGATGGTCTGTTTCAAGAATCATTGGGATTTGGGATGCATCTCCTGTTCATATTCTGCTTGCCACCTCTTTACAGGTATGAGTGGGTTGCTCAGAGCTATGCATTAACAGAATTTTAGAGTATTTTACAGCACAAAATCTCTACCTGTGGAATAGCAGTTGCAGCATTAAGATGAAATGCAAGAACTCTTGCTGTAATTAAGATTTTCTAGATAAAATTATACCTAAGCTACCCACTCATCTATCAGATCCAGAATGATCATATGACCTACAACATTGATATTTAAAATTGATAGATGATATTTACACCTTGGATAAATAGATAGCTCTAGACATAACGGTTAAATAAATACAATAGAAAATTCACCCAGCAAATATAATTTATATTCTTTGGCCAGAGAACCCAACATCTGAATATTTTTAACCTTGCATTTGAGCTACCTTTTCAACCTATAATATTTTCCTGAATCGTTGGCATCACTGGCAAATTTAACCATGGCACAAGTATAATAAGTATTCTTTATTCTTCAATAATAAGCCAAGCATGTAACATTGTTTCTCACTACACATAAAGCCCATGGATTCTCATACTTTTTTTTTATTTGCTGCAAAATTTGACATAGTTTGATACATAAAGAACGGTTAGTTGTATAATAATAATAATAATAATAATCATTCACATCTTGAGTTTAAAACATTGTATCCTTTTTAAAGTTATCCATGAGAAAATAACTCTTAGGTAATAATTCGGTTGATGTATAATAAAAACTATCTGAAAGAATTTCTGAATGGAACTTACTACTAGAAAAATCGAGTCCAGACATGAAACACTTCTACTAGAATCACATGACATTGAAGATAGCTAAATCAGCCAAATATCTCTTTAGAATTCTCCCCTGCAGCTGAAATAATATAAATTATGCTTTGTGAATAGAAAAAAAGATGGGGTTTTTTTTTCAGCTGAAGCAAACAACGAGCATGATTCTACATGCTGTCCTGAGAAAAGCATGCAATAGAGCTATAGCACTTTCTTTTTACAATGAAGTAAACTCATCAAGGCCAGCCCTCTTTTCCTTCCCAGCATTCACTCCTGCATGTACACCTCTCAAAAAAAGGGCAACTTTGCCAGCGTGTTTTCACTGAAGCTTGCTGTCATTAGTTTCTGTGAGGTAAAGGGAGGAAACAATGAATCTGCAAAGCCCAAGATAACCCTGCCATATCGCCCCAGCTGTACTTTGTCTCCACCTCTCAAGCAGATGCAAAGAGGAGGGAATTTACTCATGAGAACCATAGCAGGGAGGTCCCCACAGCAAGACACCAGCTCACAGCAAAACATAGAAGCAGATCTCTTACCTTGGCTGATGGACTCCCCATGGTTCCCAAGAGGGCAACAACAAAAGACAATTGAATTTGGGTAACAGATCTGTCAGCTGACAAACACACTCACGGCTTGTTGTTGCTGCCTAAATAAAGTGAAAGACACATATAATTTATACCAGCGCTGAGCTCCACCCTCTGCCTCCTCTATGTGGAGAAGAGCCTGCCTACCTCTGAGAGGGAAAGATCTGCATAGTCAGAGGTGAGAGGAAAGCTGCAGGTACCACACCTTTGTGTGTCACTTTATTACCTCTCACAAGTTATTATTGCCCCAGTGCTGTCCTGACAGTTTTTTGGGTGGAATCTGCCATGTTCAGAAAGTCTTCCTTCACTACCCACCTCTTCCATTAATCCAGTCAGTAGTTGAATTTTTAGTCACTTTTAAGTTCTTCCACAAAATATGACAGAAAAAAAAAGAGGAGCAAAAAGAAAAAATTCACCTATTAAAATTTCACTTCATAGTGGAAGACACTTTTAGAGTGTTTTTGTGTGTTCTTTTCTACTCTTCCTACGACAGGGACTTGTTTTAATATATTATTGGGACTCTTTATTTTAACCAGTAAATCAAGTCTCCTTACTTTGAATTAGCTGCTGGATGATGACTGATTGCTTGGCCAATGCAGAGATGCTGGTAAAACTGAGATAAATATTGGTAGGGAAAGCAAAATTGACATACTTTCTGGGCTGTTTCCCTCTATATACTTCTTTAAAAAGAATATAACTTCATCTCTCACAGCTTCCCATCCTATTTCCCCACCAGCTTGCTGGTGACAGTGGTGGGTCTTAAGGCATCCTCTGAAGACAGCGTTCCCCCACGTTTCCCATGCCTGCTGTTGATACTCAATCCATCAGCTACCTGTCAGCACATTGCTCTGGGCAATCTGTTCTGTATCTTAATCCACATCTGCAATTTCATGTGGGATGTCAGACAGACCAAGACTTGGAAAATGTCTGGAGGCCACCACAAATTTGCTGTAAGATACGTCCTCACTGGAGAACAGAAATATCATAGGAACAAGCCTCACCAAACAACCAGTGGACATTTTGCACAGATGGAAAGGAAGAGTGTCCAGAGTTAGTTTTCATCAAATTGTAGTTATGAGTTTGTTTTCTGGCAAGAAAAATAAAAAAAGAAATGTAATAAAAGTAATTGTTCAGGAAAACTGAAAATCCTTGTCTTTATATTTTTCCTGAAACTGAGATACACACCATGGATGCCCTTTAAATAACTTTTTAAAGTATTTTGCACCAAAAAAACCCCAACCCCCTGACACCAATTAAGTTGCAATCAGATGCTCCTGGGCTTCTCCAAGTGACAATCAACTGCTCAAATTGATGTTTGACAAAGACTCTGCTATGGCTGGCATTGCAGCCACTGTGCTAGTGGTGAGAACTGGATGCAGGCTTGCTTAAGCAGCCAGGTGAGGACTGGAGACATAAATAAGGTTGCCATCTTTGAAACACCAGTAAGAAATATATCTTAAGTAAAAGTCTGCTATNGGCTTGCTTAAGCAGCCAGGTGAGCACTGGAGACATAAGTAAAAGTCTGCTACATGTATGTGGCAAATCAAAGAGCAGCTACAAAACTCGCAGAAAAATAAGGCAAACTCATCAGAAAGCAATCTGGAATTCAGAACAATCAACCATACAAATCTTGCTCTCCTGCAGTAACATTGTTTTGACAGCTCCACTTGGAAATTTCAACATGAGCAGTAAAGACTGTGGTGCAAGATTCTTCTACATCCTTCCTTGGACACAGATGTCTGGATGTCTGTAACATCCTAGTTCCAGAAACAAGGAAAAAAAAACAGACCACAAGGGGAAAAAAAGATCTTACATATAGTGGAGTTTCATTTTTTCCTCCTTTATATTGTTGTTGTAGCTTTGATCATAGGTTCAACTGCTTTAGTGAACTGAGAGACCAAAATAGCAGGCAGAAAAATTTACCTCCTAAAAGGAGGGTAAATGGAAAAACAGCCAGAGAAAAATGAATTCCACTCAAAGGAGTATCTCTGCTTGGAAACAGAGCAACACATAAAAAACAGAAGAGCTGCAGCAGGGAGACCCAGGTCTTAATGGAAAGAAAAGAAAAAAATAAAAGCTTTCAGAATGTCTTCAAATCAAGGTGCAAATGTTATATTGGAGAGCTATGGAACTGTTTTTTCCAATAGCCCCCTCCAAGAAGTTAATGTTTCCAGTGAATCAGCATGGCCAAAATACATAAAGTATTTTCAGTTGTCTGTCATCAAGCACACTGACATGTATCACATCCATTTCCTCCTGAACATGAGAGAGATGGGTTACATGATGTCAGAACTTACTATAGACACAAAAGATGCACAGTATGGGGAAATTCAGAAAAAGAGAGTTAAATGCATAGAGAAGGAAGGACAAAACTAGAAGGTTAAATCTAAATCAAAGAGGGCACAGCACAATGCATTAGCAAACTAGTCCCTCCCCTTTTTATAGTTATGCCATGTTAGAGGAGTTGTTAATTACAGAAAATGTAACACTTTATCTGTAGTTTCAGTTTGCAAAAGGATACTTAGTAATCAATGAGAAGAGGGATTTCACAGGTTAATTAAGTATGTCTTGTTCAAAATTTATGAATTACTCTTATTTCTTTTCTGAATTAATATTAAGAAAGCTCTTGGAAAGAAGCTATGGATGGAAAAAAAAGTGACAAAAAGGCATAAAAAATGACACTGAGATTAAATTGCCTCACACATACCTGTTGGCACTGAGATTACACACACATGTGAAACAGCATCAGCATGGAAGGAATGCAAGCTCATCCTGTTTCCAGTGTGCAAGATACATAAGTTTATTAATACAGCATTCAGCTTCATGCAATTTATGACAGCTCCTTCTAAGGGGCTACTCAGAGTCATAGCTGAGCTGCAAGAATCCAAGCAGTGGAGCAGTAGCAACTCCAAATGACTGTCATTTGGATCATCCTACTGCTGACATAAACTTAGAAGCAAACTGGGACAAACCATATAAAAGTCAGTGAAGAATCATATGGGAGAGTTCATTGTGTACCCCAGCAATGGCAACAGCACAGCAAAATTTCATACAAACACATCTCCACTTTGGTGTACAAAATATACAAAACAATGCCCTCAGTGAACCACTGTCTTCATTGTCATAGAATCATAGAATAGTTTGGGTTGGAAGGGACCTTAAAGATCATCGAGTTCCAACCCCCCTGCCATAGGCAGGGACACCTCCCACTAGACCAGGCTGCCCAGTGCCTAACAGCTTCACAGGCAAGGATGGCAATCACAGAAATATCTTCCTAAAAATATTAATGTCCTATTATTTTGTTCGAGAACATTTGTTTACCACTCCCATAAAAGATGCTAAGTAAAGATAAGTGATGGATCTTTCTAGGGCTAGCTGAAGCCACACCATTAAGGAGATGAAGGTGGAAGACTGTGCTACTTTGTGGAAACTCCTTGTGCCAGACAGTGACAAAGGGAGATAACAGTTGCTTTCTCCTTACCTCATAGCTTGTTCATAGCTTGTTCAGCTCAGTGCCTAAGTTAGAAAAATTAGAGTAATCTGAGAAAAGTATTTGTTATAGTCAAATCTGAATAAAAAAATGTTCCAACATGTTCTGAGAAAAGTCTTATTTTTCCCTACAGAACCACAGAACCACTCATCCCTGAACTATTTTTTTCCCCTTACTTAGGTATGAAGTATGAAAACGTGACCACTGTAAAAAGTAATCCAAACAAAAAACTCTACTAACATATATCTCCAGTTTTCAATTCAACATTGCCATGTGAAACTAGAAGCTATAAAGCAAAGCCTCAGAAACATCAGAATTGAGGATCTTTCAAAACTAGAACATTTAATTTTGAAATAAAAGTGCTTTTTCTTCACATTGTTTCCCTCATTCATTTTGAGCAAACCACACAGCTAATTCCATTTATTTTAGATCTCTGAATGTCTTTGTATTACTGTTTCCATCTCATCTGACGAGTTTGTTCATCAGAACAAAATACCAAACTGTCTATCTTAGTGGCAGTCAGGGGATAGCAGCATTTGTAAATGAATCATCCTTCTGGTTATCAAGATCTAACCCTGTTTCAGAAAAGTAAAAGGTGCTATATCCTCTTACTTATCACCTGAACCACTGCAATCTTAAAGATACCACATAGCAAAGCCAGTACCACTGGCTCTTTTTCCTGGCCAAAATAAGAGAACATCTAATTTCCTCAGATACTCAGCAGGTGTGGTTGTCAATACAGCAGGATAGGGATCTTGGCTGTTTCAAGATGTGAGGAAGCTGCTTATTACTTACCTGGAGCATCTGAGGACTGGAGTGTTATCTTTCCAAGATACGTCAATCTAAAGCCACACATTGAAACCTACTCTGTATATGTTTAGAAATTGTTCTTTTCTTTTAAACCAAGAGATTGCAGAGCATCTAATTGAAATAATTGAGTAAGATATTTCAATGTCATTCCACTCAAGCCAGTTTCTGAGATCTTTATCTTCAGATCATATTCAAATAGTCTGACACTGATGTCAATATGAAATTGCTTGAGTAAAGACCTCAGAAGAGTTAGGTAAGTGTAACACTTCACCACCTGGCTGACAGGAAGACTTGACTTATGGTTATGGTATTTAGCTTCAAATTATTAAGAGAAGGGTTTCTTTCCTAGTTGCCACCAACCTCTCTTGTCTTTTTATAATCACTTTTTTAGAATCACGAGAGTAAATTCTGTTTTTTCCTATTTTTTTTTTTTACTCCCTATGACTAAGATTTTTGTGGCCAGACCTACTGAGCAAATGTTTACTACTGAATATTACTATGCTAAGAAAGAATATTTACAAAGCAAAGGTTACTGTGATTGTAGGACACACTTTCTAATTCTGTGCTGTATCAAATTCTTTTTCATCCCTCTGTGACTTTATTCAAGGTTCTACCTTGACAGCGTTTAGATGTTGGCTCAGTAAGGGATAAAAGACATACAAAGATTAATTTCAAATAATATACAAGTCATTAAAGGTTCAATTAATTCATTCCTTGCAGTAACTTACCCTCTAAGTGACCCTGCAGAATTAACAAGTCCTCACAATGTTTTTCTGTAGCTTAGTATAGTTACTGGGTAATCTCTTTTAATATAGCTAGCAACTTAACCTATGTCCTAGCTTAAGTAATCTGGAGGATTCCAGTGAAGTCTAAGAAAACCACTCATCTTAGCACAAAGGGCAAAGAAATACAGAAACAGCCATTTCAGGGAGAACTGAATACATTCAAGTGTACAACCAGTAGCTTTGCAAACATTCACAAAGTATGCCTTTGTAGCTGGTGTACAGATCACAGAGAAGAGGTGAATAAGGGCACAGAATCCTTGGCTAATATCTGAAAACACAAACCTTAATAATATCTGAAGGTGAAGCTTCATATCACAGCAATACTCATCTAAGTGCTAGTTGTCACTAAAAGAGGAAGAGTTGTACCCATCTCAATCCTAAACATACAGAGTTCTGCCCCCACCCCACAGTATTGTCTCTGGCACTCTTCTGGCAAGTGCTAAACTCATTAGAGGAGCTAAAGGAATAAAAAAATTAATCTTACTTTTTCTGATGAACTTCCAGGACTGCCCTTTTACATGCCCTTAGTGGCATGCAGCTACTACATGCAGCTTACTACAACAAACAAACTCCTCTTGAGTTCAGTAGTGAGACCAGAGGCAAATAGCAATGTCTGTAAGAGCTGCCTAAAGCATCGAGATTTTTAGGGAAATTATTATTGGAGCTGGAAAAGAAATGAGACAATTCCACACACATCCCTGTGAGCTAATCATTACAATTAATTGACCCCAGAAATTTGTGAGGCTTTTCACTACCTCCCTGTACAGTTCTTCTAAAGTTACTGCAAGATTATCAAGATTGAAAACTAAATTTTTCCCTTCCTTCATTTATGTCTTTCATGGATTTTTTTTTTCATACAAAATATCTGGACATCAACTAAGGGAACAATTGGATGTAAATTGGAGGGGGGTAGATTTAGACTTGACATAAGAAAGAAATTCTTTACAGTGAGGGTGGTGAAGCACTGGAATGAATTTCCCAGAGAGGTTGTGGATGCCCCCTCTCTGGAGGTGTTCAAGACCAGGCTGGACAAGGCACTGAGCAGCCTGATCTAGTGGGAGGTGTCCCTGCCTATGGCAGGGGGGGTGGGACTCGATGATCTTTAAGGTCCCTTTCAACCCAAACTATTCTATGATTCTATGATTCTAATTCAGAACAGGATAACCAGAGTTTGACTTAGCCATAAGAGCTATTATGAGTTATGAGCCTTCCACTTTCATACTTGTATAGAAATATTTCTGATTAGAAAAATCTCATGTTTATGTATATGCCAGTTCTTCTAGTCCATTTGTACCATTCCTGTGACAAAAAGCAGTCAGAAGAGCATAACTTGCTGAGAACACTTTTAGCTTCATTCCAACAGCATGAAAGCAGCCTTTTGGCCACCCAACCCCTTTAAACCAGTGTTGAAGGCAGGCAAGCATGAGCAGAGAGCCTGGCACTTGAAACACACTTTGCATCTCATTCTTAAGAAACCAACTCTTAGCTGTGCCAAGACAGAGGCATCCATGGAGCCTGACACTATCTCTGGATATTTCTTCTGCATTCATATTAGGTCTGTTTCTGCTTCAGCAGCACATCAAACATAAACCTTGACTGCAATTTTTAAATGCTTTCATTCTAGTAGAAAACTGATTGTCAACAGGTCTAGACCTTTTTTAATCTCTCACTTCATGTAATACCTTGGGACCTCCAAAGCTCCTAGTATTTTTGTACAATGCTTCTTGAAACCTCAGGACCTGAAATAGAAACTCTTATCCAAGCCATAAGAAATTTATAGTTGTCAGCACCTCAATGAATTAGGGTGTTTTTAACCTTAGGCCTCCAACGTTCATGGTTTATGTGGCAGGTGAGGTGTGAGATGGCCAACGAGCCAGAAAATCTTAATGTAGTTCACAAGAGGCATTGACTCCATTCAGAGCAGGACATTCAGAGCAGGAAACAGCATAAGTTAGCTATGCTGTTTCCTGTGACAGAGAATCCAGATCTATGTGCCACAGGTCCAAGATTAAGTTTCCTGGTCCAAAGAAGGAATAGTTGGAGCCAGAGGAGAGGCACTTGCTCAGAGACTCTAGATTATAGGGGTATAGATGGATAGAAGACTAGATTTCAGATGGTGGCCTCTCCCGTAAGTACCTCCAGGAATCAAGTCTCGCCCACAGCCTGTCAAAGCAGCGGAGCACAAACCAGTAATGGTGCCACCTCTGCAACACACAATTTGTAGTCTTCAGTCTCTCCCCATACAATTTACATTGCAGACTGGCAGAACCTCTTGTCCTCTATGATTCAAATCCACTAATTGCTGGTCTTCCCTACCATCTACTCACACACATACTGAATGCATTTGTCAGTCAAGTACTAGTAAGCAAACTGTGAACCACAAAAAGGTAAACTGTCCTGTGACTTGTCTGCACCAGTGCTAGGAACTGGAATGTTCAGCCCACAGAGGAAATTGAGTTGGCACACCTCCACTCACCCTTCCCAAAAAGGTTTCCCTCACATACATAAGAAAGATTTTGAAACACTTCTGGGTTGATGCACCAATTCACAAGCCAGGACTGTGCCTACATAGCTGTTTTGCTTCCACATGGGTGGCTAGGCAGTCCCTTGGGCTGGCTAGAAGCTTTAAACTAAGCAATCTTGGAAGCTAGAAGAAAAAGAATTGTCCAGCAGCAGAAGGACATCTAATGGACAGCTCATTCAATTGCTGACCAGCCTGGGGGTAGACCCTGGTAACTGGGAGAAGCCAGAAGTATCATGGCATCACAGAATGGTGGGTAGCCAGTGTAACAGGCCTGGTGGGTCCACAGGGTTTACAACACCATGACAACTTTCCAAGCAGGTTTCCATGAAGCTGGAGAACCAGTCAACCCAGCAATATAGAATCAAATCAACATTTTGAAAACGAGAAGTGTTGCATCAGTAAACATGGTCAACTGTATTAATCAGATATCACTTCCTCATTTATGCTAAAACTGAATGGGAAGTACCTGACTGTGAACAACACACCTCATATTTCTTCCTCCTCCTCAGACCTGATATGCAAACAGCTGACAACATGGACAGATATGTGGAGCACAGAATGCCTTGTGCAACAACTGCATGCTCTTGCTTACAGGAAAAGAGGAGAGAGGAAACAAAAATTAAAATGTTGCTCCTTGGTCTGTCATAAATTCTCTGCACTTTTAGGCAAGTCAGAGAACAATTTTTAGTGTGAAATGAAAGTAGCAACTGGCAGTTCACCTGAGATCTGGAAACTGGAGCAATTCAGAGGAAAGACAAACTAGAAATAAAAAGAAAAATTATCGCAATTCTATTATCATATAAGATTATTTGGCCTTCTTCCAAATAAATATAATTTGAAAACACCCCTCTTAAACACCTTCCATTTCTGAACCCAAACATTGCATATTGTCACTGTCAACATCCAGAGAAATTCAGTGTATTTCCCACTAAGTTTCTGCATCATGGAAGATGGCATTTTACACATGGTCCAGAAAGCACCTAAATATGCAGCAGCCATAGCACGAGTCAGAAACTTGTCCCACTCTCTGAATTCATACTTCAAGACTTGTTCTACATAGGACATTTTCTAGCCTTATGTGTCCCTGAATCAAATTAAATGAATGGTTATGTTATGTTATTACAGATGCAGCTAAATGCTGTTCAGTTGTTCCCCACAAAACATCCTTCAACTCTGTGGGGAACAACCTGGGAGTCAGAAAGTTAATTAATGGCTTAACTCAGTGCCAGGTCTGTAAGAAGTAGTGAGCACGTCAGTTTAATTTTCATTCAGTGTACAATTAGGAGATGTATATTAACAACTTCAATGGAATATATTACAGTATCCATTGCAGAAGAAGAAAAAGAGAAACTGTAAAGCTGTTTGATGCTTTCCTAAATGGAAACAGATTTTAATAGCTGTCTATTAACAACTCCTTTTATACCTAACATTTGAAAAGAACTGTACAGATGAACCCACACCAATCAATTTCAGCCTCCAGAAATGGGAACACCTATTTGATTTCTTAATTTTAGTTCTGGATGTGATCATTTGAGTTCATTTCCTTGCTTTTAACATATGTAGTCATCACCATTATGTGGCCTGTCTGTGTCAGAACAATGTCTAATACATACTGATAACAGAGCACCTCAGGGCTTTTAGTGCAATCTGTGTAGTGCTGAGCATGAGTAAAATCCTCTTCTCTACCACTACACTTCCTGTCCCTCACCACTCCAGATTGCTAAATTCAAAATTCAACCCATCAAAAAGCAACCTACAGTAAAATTCTGAACGTTCAAACTTGCTTCGTTTGCTTTTGGGAAAAAATGTGCTGAAAAGATTCAGACATCTTCCTGATCTGCATTTACTGATAACTGATTAGTAGGTCTTGTGGTTAGACAGTATCAGCTTTCCTGCTACCCATTTATAGTAGTTATCATCTCATGCATTTGAAAAGTCAAAGCTTTGATCCTCTCAGGCACTCACACCCATTCCTCACAGGAACAAACTAATTGATATTAACAGGTAAATTCACCTCGAGTGCACAACTGCTTGATGGTGTACAACCAAAGGACAAGGAAAAATGCACAAAACATTAGCTAGTTCTCAACTCACAGATTGCTATGAAGACCAAATATATCAGATTTTATTCACATGCTAAATTATTGTTTAAGTCCTGTGCTTTTACTTCTATTTTCTCATTTGCGTTGGTGTTCACGTTGGTGTTCATGTAATCTGCTTAGGTTCCAGGGTATTTTTCTGGGCAAGGTCTACAGCTCATCTGTAAACTCTTTTAGCAAAATTAGCTCCTCAGTTGACTTTTTGCAGTGCTGAAGTATCATAAACTACATTAAATTCTATTTCTGATCAGAGAAACCTGTGTTATAGCTCAACTGTCTGTTTCCCCTCCTACCCCTTCCTTTTACATTGTGACCCCTGACTTTTCTCAGCCTCCACACCACATTTCCCTCCCACATGATAGCTAAATATAAATCAAGACTGTTTTTACACGTATCTCAATCAGACATTAGGAACTAGATTCAGGAATTACTGACAGAAATGCGTACTTTGTATAGGTCAGATTAAATAACCATAACAGGATTTAGCTTTAAAAATATTTTTAATTCCATGCATCAAGCTGTTCTTTACATTTCAAACATATATTAGGAGCCTGTACTTGACTAATATCCATAGGTGGTGATGGTCTATGTGCTTTGTAAAAAGGGCTCACATGAAGAGACAAGCTGTTCCTTTATTTCAAGGAGATTTGCTCTGTAGTCTAATATTGTGAGATACTAAATGCCCATGGCACTGATACGTAGTGTACTTCTTCTACCAAATATAGAGGAACAAAGATTTCCAGGACAACATATATATTAAAAAAAAAACTTTCTCAGAAGGAGGATTAGTTCCAGGGCCTGAGGTTCATAAAACCACAAGGGAATGAAACACCCCCTTCCCCTCTTCACACCTTTCTTCCCTGTACAAACATTCTGATGGCAGCTCCTGGAGACAAATCTCAAGAGAGTTCCTCAGCCAGTTTCCATTTCATATTCACGTTCCTACAGTAGAGACACCAGCCCTTCATTTGCATCTCATCTGTGTCAGTGGGTTCCAGCCTTTCCTGTTTATATGCTATCATGGCAGCAATGCCATTAGGATAATCATAGTTATGACAAAACTCCCAATGTCTCCCAAGAGATATTTTGTGTCTAGATAACAAGGTCGGTGATTTCCAAGATTTGAGGAAGAAGGACAAATTGTTTTGGCAACATGCCTGATTTACTCCCAAGTTTTTCTATGCACCTTCTCTCCTACAGTAGACCCCATGCTGCTTCCCTCTTCAGGCTTTCCTTCATGCCAGACAAACTATATCATAGAAGTTCCCATACTAAGAGCCACCACCAGCACAGAGGCCAATGGAGTATTGTTCCAGATAAGAAGCAATGGTGAGGGAGACAGTGAGGGCAGGATCTAAGGTCAAAATCATATTCAAGTAAGTGTTTTCTAACAAGCAAATGTTTCATAATTGTACAAACTTGTAAGCTAACATTGCAGCTAACAAGAGGAAACACAGCTAAATCTACTCACAAATGTGTTCCAGTTTTCTGAACCCACCCAGTACACTGTTGCCATCTTCAAAGGAGTTACATACTCTTCCCTGATCTTTCAGATCTGACAGTCCAGGTTTATTGAGCACTTAGTGTCGTGTCACATTCAAGGCCAGACTACAACAGCCATTTCTTTAATTTATATTATAGCAGCAAAATTAATACCAGATTTTTCACAGAACCATGCTTTGTAAACCTAATAACTCTAAATACGACTTGATTGTGCTCTCAACCAAAAACCAGGTATATTACTAGTGAACCCCTGGTCCACACAAATGAAAACTATCATTAAGAAATATGCCTCTTAAAACAGCACTAACATTCTCAGCAGCTATGCAGAGGGTAAGCTTCACACAAAGCAGAGCAGCTGACCTAGGAAAAGTAATGCAACTACCTAACATCCTAGCAATCAAAATAAAGCACCTTACAGTCTACAGGGATGGTAAGCTATTACCAGACATTTATTCTTTCTTAATCAAACCTATTCCAACTATCAGGATGTTAGCATTAGGCCTGCTGCTCACCATTTTAAGGCCAGGCTGGATAAGGCATTCAGCAACCTGGTCTAGTGGGAGGTGTCCCTGCCCATGGCAGGGGGGCTGGAACTAGATGATCTTCAGGGTTCCTTCAAACCAAAACCATTCTATGATTTTACAGAAGAAACAGTGCACACCAACGTTTATTGATGGATGAGATTTTGCAGTCTTACCTGAGCCAGGTACTGTCTTCTAAGCTAAAGCTCACACTGTATCTGTACACAACTGTTTCTCTCAGTGTTGCCATAGCTGTACATTATGAAACTCCATAAACACCAAATACATCAGCTTTTGGCACAGCTCTCTTGAGCAGGTGTGTTATGCAAAGTATTCCTCAGCACTAGCAGAGATTGAATGCCATTTTGTGGTGCCCAGGAGTTGGAGTTTATGTTGCTCCAAGTTTCCTCTGCTCAGCAGACGCAAAGGATGTCGTGTATTCAGATATCCAAAGAAAAAAGGAGAAGAGCAGGACTATAACTAAAGTGTAGGATAACTCTGGCACCACTGAATTTTTAAGTGCCTGATATAAGAGAAATCTTTACATATAAGCATGCTCCCAAATGCAGATATTTGGAGAACAAGTGCTTCTTCTGGGTTAACACATCTGATGGAAGGTACAAGAAGCCAGGAAACAGATGCTTTGTAGAAAATATCTTGCTATAACACTCCTACAGCAAAACTTCCATGACCTTGCCATTCTTTCTGAAACATCTCTTTAGATGATAGCATGTGGTGGGATACTTTGAAAACGCAGAGCTGCTGAAGGCATTATTGCGAGAGGGTTTGCTGTCTTAAGACACAGCGACCCCATGTGGCCGACTTCTTAGTCTGTCAATGACACGCTAATAGAAAGGACAGTGAGCAATTTTATCATTTTTCTTTTGCTTTATAAAATTTAGGTATAGAGATGTTTAGACACAACTCAGATACTGGTGAGAGTAAACTCAGATAAAGCAACTGTCACCTGAACAGGTACAAAACCAAAGCCAATGACCATCTGGGATTTCAGAATGTGTTCAAAAGTCTAATGCTTTCAAAATTGTCCACTGAAAACATACCTGTAAGTTCAGCAAGAAAATACCTATAAGCACGTGTGCCAAATCATAATCACTTTGTAGGTACANCTCCCTATCCCTGCTGACCACCCCTCGCCTGATTCTGTGTTCTTGTCAAAAAAAGTGCACCTAGAAGTACCCAACTATCTATGGTTAATTCTGCAGTAGTATCACAAAAAATCTCAATTAATTTTGGAAGTGGATGAGTCTTTGTCTAGCTCTTACAGCTTGTTTTCTTCCAGAAATATGCAGATACCTCCATTTATTTTTACAGATATTCTTGAGGAAAGTCTTTAAATTCAAAAGCGTTTAAATTCAAAAGTGTGACTGTTGCTGCTAGAAATGTTCTCAATAGTTGTTTTCACTCTGTGTTGTATAATATGGTGACTGATGTGATGAATCATCTCTTCCTACCACAGTTCTTTTTTTCCAAATCACGAACTGCACATTCAAAAGGTACAGCTCGTGAAGAACAGCAGGAATGTGCAGATTTCTTTGAAAGACAGACACAGAGACAGGCAGACAAAAAGGAGACAAAAAATGAATACATATCCCTCAAACAGAAAGAGAAGCGTACATTAAATAAGCTCTTCATAGAGCATACATTCACTCAGGACTACTATAAAAAATCAATATTGGGTAAGAAATGTGTATTTTGAGGCAGGGTCCACTACACCTTGCTCTCAAGAACAGAAAGGAAGCGAAATATAAGAAAGACAGCTCTGAGTTGCACAGGCTTTGCAAAGTCAATATTCCATAAATGTTGGGTTTTTATTGATCAGTTAGATAACATGCTGGTGTAGGGTTTTTTTTTCAGTATTGAGTTCCAAGTGAGAAATTTATTTTAACTCTATCTTAGTGTTTCTGAAACAAAGTTAAGTAGGTTAGTTTGAAAAATTATTTAATAGGATTTTCCCCTACAAACACAATAGATTCATTTACATATTTCGTAGTTTAGAGGCTGGGAAGCACCAGCTCGTTCTACACAATCATAGAATCATAGAATCATAGAATAGTTTGGGTTGGAAGGGACCTTAAAGATCATCGAGTTCCAATCCCCCTGCCATAGGCAGGGACAC
>VZTY01035525.1:11326-44714 GCA_013400935.1 Turnix velox | reverse complement strand
GGGGGGAGTTGGGGTGGATTGGGAGGGGGGGGTTCCCCGGTACCGACCCCGCCGCCCTAATAAGTTTCTCCGACAGCCCCTCGCCCGCGGCCGGGAGGGAGCGGGACGGGATCTCCTTTTCCTTGCGGTTCTTCCCCCCCCACCTCGCCCCCAGCAAGTCTTGTCCCGGGAAGTTGTTTGGGGGCTGAGCGGCTGCCGGGGCCGGCTGACAGCTGCCGGGGGACTGACGTCCCGCGGCTTCCCCCGCCGCTTTGTTCCGACGGGACGGGTTGTCCCGGGCCCTCTCCCGCTCCCCCTCCGCCGCCCTTCCCTCCGTCCTTCTCGGGACGGGCGGGGTGTGATGGGACTGGGGTTGTCCGGTTGGATTTGGGAACTAGAGGTTTTCTTAACAAGGGTTAGGGGAAGGTGGCTACAAGTTTGGCTTTGATGGAGATAGGGAGGGCGGTGTTGAGTCCCTCCGGGCGGGTGAGACCCCTGCTGGGATGGAGGAGATGCCGGTGGGGAGATCCCGGGAGGGGGTGGAGGAGATGCCGGTGGCGATCTGAAGGACTCCACTGTCAAACTTCTCCAAAACGGGGTGAAACTCTTCACGTCGGTGCTGTGGGAGCGGTTGTGTAGCAGGTTCTAACTCTGAAGGTCTAGTGTGGTCACAGCCTTGGGGACAAACAGCGGTAGGGTAGCCAGGCTTTCGTTACATTTAGTTCGTTTATCAGGGGAAAGGAAAAAAAAAAGTTTAGGTGCCATCTGACACCTCGGGAGGTTTCTCTTGCTTGTTGTGTGGTGTCACAAGGTGGTAGGTTTTGGGATGTGAGCGTGTAGTTCTCCTCAAGACAGGGGTTAATCCCTGACCTGCAGCTGTGCTCAGAGTGTGCTGTCTCCCTCTTCCTGGGACACATCCTGTACATCCCAAATGCCATGGGCTATCCAGAGGACAGCAGTCAGGCTGTTTGGAGCAGTTGGTTCCTTAAGGCATAGCCTGTTTTGAAGAAATTTTGCTCCCTGACTGCCGTCCAGCATTTGACAGCAGCTTCTTTGCCCTCATCATGGGCCAAAGGAGCTGCCTCTTGTGCTGATAGAGGGGAGGGTTCTTCCCAGTCTGAGCCCTGCAGCTCATGTTGTGTTACAGGACAGCTGGTAAAGTCATTTAAAGCCTAGGTCATGCCTAAAGTTAGACATGGAGCTTTCAAAAGTTGAGGTGGGCTCATCCCCCTGCCTTCCCCTAAGCCCCGTGTGGTGGTATGGATTTGCCCTCCAAGAAATGAGGGGTGTAGGTGCTTCATGTCTGCGTGCTCTGACTTCACTGTCTCCCTCTGACTTCAAAGGAGGAAGAGGAGGAAGACAGCAGCCCTGGAGTGTCTTTCTCACTCTCTTCAGAAGAGTCAGAGATGGAGCCTGAGGAAGAAAGGATCCGTTACAGCCAAAGACTGGTCAGTATTGGCTCCAAACAACCAAATTCTGTGCTCATTTCTGTTGCAATTGAAGGCAGAAAAGGCTTTTGCTGTCCAGCAGGTTTAAACAACCTGGAAAAGTGTTGTGGTGAATCTCTGCCACCTGCTCAGAGCTTGGTGGTGGCTTCGTGAGTCCTGTTTGTGTCACAAAGTTTGCCCTAATGAAGAGTGGTTGGCTGTTGAGCTCTGGAACTGCGGAGGACTGGGGTCTGAGACTGGGTAAGGTGCTTTGTGTAGCTGCTGGATAGAAATCTGAAGTGAGTCTTGGTGAAGTTGTAGGTTTTCTCTGCGTGTTTGTGACAAGCAGAGGAGCCTAAATCCAGTGTGTTGCCATTAAGGTTGGCCTGTTCTTGATTTGAAATGCTGTAAAGTCTGAGAAAACCAGCGTTTGGCTTAGGTTAAGTTATATCTCTACATGTGTGTGCCTCTTCTGGTGTTTTTTGGAGGGAGCTGCTCCAAAAGTTGGGTCATAGTCAGGCCCCTTTCAGGAGTTCTGGCTCATCTGCTGTTTGGGGACTGCACAAAGCTGAAGGGCGTTGAGTTGAGCTTGTAACAATGAGCAGCTTAAGAGCAGCTGCTCTGAGAGACTGAGATGATATTCCCAGTGATCTTGGGGAAGGAGGAGAGCCATTGTGTATCTTCTGCAAGTCAGTTTCATGTGGTTTTGAGGTGGTTGTAAGTCCCCTGGTAAGTCCTGTGATAGCTGAAGCCATGATGGAGTCCCTCTGTGAGTTGCAGCAGCACCTGTACCTTCACCTTCATGGTGCTCCTGGTGTCAGGGAGTGTGGTATTAAGCTTTGCCCTGCAGAGAGAGTAGTTCTTGCTGCTGGCTGCCTGGCTGGAGATTTTTAGCCTTGTGGGTGGCCTAGGGATGCAAAATCCCCTAGCAAGGGTGGAAATGGTTATTCCAGGACTGTACCCAGTGGAGAGGATACAGCACAGGCCATGGGTTTGTCCAGACATCTGATTCACTTAAGTTTTGCTGCTTTTCTGCTGCTGCTTGGTGTCTTTTATGTGTTTATTTTTTACAGAGAGGGTTTCTCTCACTTGATGATTTGATGACAGGCATCTACTTTGTCAGCTGCCTCAGTCTGGGGAACCTGAAATGGCTCTGATTTGAAGTGGGTTTTAATTTTTTTTTCTCTGGTTTTGAGAGGTGCTTATAGGAAAAAAACCCAAATAAACACCCAAACTGTAATACATCTGTAGACCCTTGATTTTCCCTGTCAGTGGATGCTTTAATGTGGCCATGCTGCAGGAAGCAGGAGTCCCACCTCCTCCCTCATCCATGCATGCAGCAAAAGGTGTTGGTTTGACTGGGGAGTGAAGCCAGCAATCAGGGTAGGTTCTCTTGGAGGCAACACAAGCTTCAGGTTTTGGCTAAACTACCATCTTAGCTACCCTTTGGTCAGTTGTAGTAACCCACAATGGCTGGGAAAGATGGGGCAGGTGAGTGACCAGGAGCCTACCAGTTCAAGAATACTTGTAATTCTAGAATCCTAGAATTGGAAGGGACCTTCAAAGGCCACCTAGTCCAACCCCCTACAGTGAGCAGGGACATCATGCACTAGATCAGATCACTCAGGCCTGGCCTTGAATGTCCCCAGTGATGGTGCCTCCACCACCTCTCTGAGCATCCTGGGCCAGTGTCTCATCAACTTCATGGGCAAGAACCTCTTTCTGATGTCCCATCTAACCCTGCCTTGCTCTAGTTTCAAACCACTGTCCCTCATCCTGTTAACAGTCCCTCCCCAGCTTTCCTGTAGCCCCTTCAGACACTGGGGGCTGCTCTGAGGCCTCCCTGCAGCCTTCTCCAGGCTGAACAGCCCCTGATCTCTCAGCCTGTGCTTGCAGCAGAGGGGTTCCAGTCCCCTGATCATCCTTGTGGCCCTCCTAATAATCTCATAAATTAAACCCAGCAGGAATTGTTGCCATTCTCATGTAGGTGGCCTGGGCTCTGGCAGAAGGTGCTAAGCTGGATAAGTGGCTGATGAGCTGTGTGCTTAAGGGGCTTGGGAAGGCACATGGACAGCAGGCAGGGCATGAGGATCACCTGGGCTTCTGTGGCCTCCTATGTGTGTTGTCTCTGCTGACCATCAGCTGAGAGAAGGCATGAATGACCCCTGTGTGGTAGGTGAGGCTTGGGTCATGCCTCCCATTTTGCTTTTCCTGGAAAGTCCCAGCTTATTTAAGCTCTTTCATTCTGGCAGTGAAGCTCCTTTGATGAAGGAGCTTAAAATTTTTTTTTCTCTTTTTTTTTTTTTACTCCCCAATCTATATGCTTTGAAATGTTGAGAGCTGCTTTTAGCTAGTGTTTGTGGCAGAAGAAAGTATCACTGGTGAATTATCCAGGAAGGCAGAAGTGCTGAATTTGACTTACTTCTCCTACCTGTACCTTGGTCTTGGAAGTTACTTTTAAAATATGCCTTCATGAAATTTTCTAGGCAAGGAAATGGGCAGTTGATGGTACTGTGAGCTTCTTGTGTGTGGTTGGGGATAAGTGTTGTGAGACAGTAAGAGAAGAAATCTTTTTTTAATTTTTTTTTTTAATTTATTAAAATCCAAGAGATAGTAGCCCTACCAGCCAAACAACCTGGACCAGATTAGTTAGGAGTGGTGAAGGTGCTGAATTAATTGTATGAGTGAGAGCATGGTTTGATGTTAGATGAGACATCAGAAAGTTCTGAACCTTGAAGATGGCAAGACACTGGCCCAGGTTGCCCAGAGAGCTAGAAAACACTGGAACCCAACAGGGAGCTGGGAAGCAGTGACATGGGGAGCTATTGGCTTTGGGCAAAGGGACTTTGGGAGTAGAAATGTTCTTGAGTTAGGAGAAATCTTTAGCCTGGTTTGGTTTATCAAGCAGAATACTTGGAGGACATCAGAAGTGTCTTTTGTACAGAGTTAGGACAGTGCTGTGCTGGAAAGCAGCAGAGGTAGAAGAGGCAGAAGAGAGGTGGTGGAGGCCCCATCCCTGGAGACATTTAAGGCCAAGCTTTCTGAGGCTCTGAGCAGCCTGATCTAATGCAGGATGTCCCTGCTCACTGCAGCCCTTCAAAGATCCCTTCCAACTCAGCATATTCTGTGATTCTCTGTTTTTTCTGAATGGGTTTATCTGTGTCAGTGGAAGATCTGGGTGCTGAAGAGAAATTTGGGTCTACTCATACTCTTACAATGATTCTCTGCCAGCTCACGTGTCCTTGATTAATATAATGACACTTAATTAGGTGGTCTGCGCTGCTCTAATTGTGCTTGCTTCCTAGCTTGGGCTCTACATCCCTTACTCCTGAGATTATAAAGGCCTGGGTGAGTTGCTGTGGACACAGGAGGGTGTCCTTCACCTTTGGAAATGATTAAGCTGTGGAACAAGCTGTGTCCTAACAAGTTCTGGGAGGCTGACACAGGTAGAGGGAAGACACCTTCTGTGTGAGCCACATTGCAGTGGGTTAAAGGATGTCCCATGTTCCTCAACCAGAGACCCAGCTGGGCTTCTCTGCACCATGAGCAGCAAAGGATGAGACTTCTCAGCCACTGCTGAGCAGTTTTTTACAAAGTCTACACACTTATTGCTGCTCCTGGGCCCCACAGTGAGGCAAAACCCCGAGGTTTAAGCTCTTGATGCATGTTTTGCAGGCATTCAGTTGGGGAGTTGAAATGCTCTCTTGTATCCTGAGTGATGGTCCAACCCTGGCAATAAGAATGCCACAGTTCCTCTCTGAGACTGCCAGTTCTTCTGCTGCCTGTTGCTGGGTGATTGCACCTAGCCCATGTCCCACCAAGCTGTTTGACTCCCAATGAGGAGGCCCAGGGCACCTGGAACTGGAGTCTGGGGTTGTTAAAAAGACAGGAGTGACGACAGGAGCGGCTGTGGAGGAAAGGGAGTTCAGTTTGGTGCTGCAGTGCTTTGGTTCAGGCTCTTGTTTGGGCTCTCAGCACTCACCAGGATCTCCATGTGGTGATCTGAGAGTGAGGAGAGACTTCTTTGTGTGTATCTTTTTGCTAAGGTTAGGTCTTTGTGGGGTCATCAGCAGAAGAGCCTGCTGGTGGTGCTTGGTTAGTTGTTCCCCACCAAAAATACAATCTCTGGAAACCACTTCTGGAGGAGTTGTGTGAGTTTTCTACTGATGTGCTTTGTGCACTCAAGCTGAGATGTTTGATGTTCCTGTCTTGTTGAACTGAGTGTGTGTACGTGTGTGATGCTCTGCTGGGGAAGGATTTCTCTCTATTTACTCTCTTGCTGCACACAAACCTGCTGTAGATATCTGCATCTGTGGGAATCTGGAGCTGCTGAGGGGTTCCTCAGTGGGAACTTCTTCAAGGGAAAGTGTGAGCATTCCTGGGTGCTGGAAGCACTAGGAAATCTCACCTTCTGGCTCCTCCAGGGCTAATACTGATTGGTGTTTGTGAGTTAGAGACTAGGAAGGCTCCGTGGATCCCAGTTTGGGGTGAGGGCGTCACTAAAGCAATGCTGTGTTGATGAAGTGTGAAAGGCAGTGTTGGATCATGTGGGAATGGCTCCAGGGAATGTAGCAGGAGGGTGCCCATTACCCTAACACCAAACCCTGCCAGTTGTGGTCTCTACTGCTGTCAAGTCAGCAGTCTCTATCTCAGGGTGTGGCTCTGAATTGGAATTCTCAGTGTGGCAGGGCTGGTTTAGGAGGTTCTTCCTCTCCTAGTACCTCAGGAGCTGATGCCCCCGAGCTGAACGCTGCTTCAGATCGTGCTCTAGAAGAAAGTTGGCAGATGTGGGCATCTCTCTAGATGTGAGCCAGATGCCCTGCTGGCAAATCTGACAGGACTGGAGGGGTGGCAGCTGCAGATGAGGGAGATTGGGAGGGGTAAGAACCTCTTAAATTTGCTCTGCTGCTGGAGTGGTGCAGTGGCTGCACCCTCCCTCGGGGCTACTGAAGGTATTTGGACCGGAGTGACCATCTCTGGGTGCAGTGACATCTTTGTTTTGGTTGATGGAGATTTGATCTGACACCAACATGAAGGTAAATGGGCCTGTGGAGGAGGAGACTCATCCACTGATGAGATTTGAGAGGTGAGGGGGGAGCCAGGATGCAAAATGCTGTCCCTCCCATTGCTTGGGGCAGCCCATGTCCTGCCATAACACTGCCCTGCCCTCTGCTCCAGTCCTTGCCTGAAATTTGAGAGGAGGCCCCTGCCTGTCTCTGCTGGCCAAACGCTCAGGCCTCTCCTGTAAACAGCAGTTTGTAAACTTGTCTTTACATGTTACTTCCCCATGCTCTCCCCCTGAGCATGAGTCTTCTTAAGCTTTGCAGTATGTGGAGCCATCAGCTGAAGGGTGAAGCTTGGAGGAAAAAGGTTTCTCTTTGAGCTGTGGTGTGGAGTGGCACCAGGAATGGTGAGGCTGGCTCTGATGGGTGGCTGAGTCATAGAATCATAGAGTAGTTTGGGTTGGAAGGGACCTTAAAGATCATAGAGTTCCAACCCCCCTGCCATAGGCAGGGACACTTCCCACTAGATCAGGCTGCTCAGTGCCATGTCCAGCCTGGGACACGGTGTGACTCATCTCATGGTTTCCAAGCTGTTTGTGTTGGTACCAAACCCTTTCTGCAGAATGAGGTGATGTCAAATGCAAGATGCAACCTGCGGGCCAGGAAGGTCCAGGCATGTTGGTGTTCATATGTCACTTGTGACAAAGTTCTAGCCCTAATCCTCATACCACCAAGCAGATAGAAGGATAGAGTTGGAAGGGCCCTTCAAAGGCCATCTAGTCCAACCCTCTGCAGTGAGCAGGGACATCTTGCACTGCATCAGGTTGCTGAAAGCCTCAGCAAACACGGCCTTGAATTTTGTCTCCACAAATGGAGCCTCCATCATCTCCTCTCCAGGGGTAGATGGCCTCAAAGATGAGAGAGGGAGGCCAGCCTGTTGTGGGTTGGCAGGACTGCTCATGGCTGGTGAGATAATGAGGGGGACTCAGCTCCTTGCCTTCCCTGTGCAGATCAAGCATCTGCTCTTGATTTATCTCAAGTGGGTCACGCTGTCCCAGCAGCAGGATGCAGCCAGTAATGACCATTTCATCAGGTTCTGTTTTACTTCTTGCTTGTCCTCCCTGTGATGCTGCTTGCTTTTAAGTAATGATCCTTTATGGTTGGTGGTGTTTGGCACCCTCAGGTCTTGATGTGCTTGATAGAGACCTGTCCTGCCAGATACTGGCTTTTCCAGGGCTGTTCCCATTGACCTGGGACTCCTTTGTGTGTACTGGGGTGAGTCTACCACAGTACTGAAGCATGGAGTGAAACTCTGGGTCGTTTTACATGACCTATCTCTTTGAAATTTGGGCCTGGCAATCCCATTGCTTATCTGCTATGTGGCCTGTGTGAAAGCCCATCCAACCAAATGTCACTGGTCTATTGGGCACACCTTACTTTCCTAGACTAGTCAGGACCTGTGTAAGTGGAGCAATTAATCACCCCTGTATCCTTCTGCCTCAAACTGAAGGTGCTAAGAATTAAATCCTTCCAAATGACCAGGGTGTAATAATTGAGCTTTAAATAATTTAAGGACTGTTCAGTTTTGTTCTGGGCAGCAATTTTGGTGGAAGCCAGCAGCAACTGAAGGCTCTCCTTGGAAAGCTTTAGAAATCTCTGGGACTGTTTGGATCCTGAGGGATGCAAGGGTGTGCTGATCTCTGGGAGAATACATCCCTGAAACCAGGTGGAAGGAACATAGGAGATGAATGTCTCTCCTGGCTTCTTTCTGTCCCAAGCTTGTCTTCTCCTCATAGCTGTGTCCTGTTAATGAGCAGAAGGTTGTCACAGGATTATCCCAGATGAAGGTGACACTGACAAGTTAGCAGAGCAATTCCCATGCTCCCAGTACTCTTATTTGTTGTCTAGGAGCCACCCAGATGGGGATTTATGTGTCACTGGCTGGGTTTTTTGGGGAACTGACACATGTTGGGGAAGCAGTGGTGTGCTCAGAAGGTGGAGAATCGGTGTGGTGCACGAACACTGTCCTCTGAAAATGTGTACAGGCTGAGATGTCTGGTACTGATGAAGTAAGAAGTGTTGCTGGCTCCAGAGGAGGAGATAATGGGTGAGCCCTGATCAGGCAGCTTGAGCTCTGGAGAGCTGGATTTGCTGACAGAGCTGACTGAGTAATTCACAGGCCTTCCTACACAATCCCTCTCCTGCTTTTATTTGGGTTGGAGAAGTTAAAGGTGAGTGGGAGAGGTAGAAGGTGAGAAGGAATGTGGCACACTGCTCTCAATCACTGTGTGGTCATGGTGGGCAGAGCTACTTGGGGACGTGTAATTGCTCTGAGGAGCTGTTGGACCTGAGCAGGTCTGCCTTACTAGTTGTCCTGCTCATTCTACTGCCCCTCTACTCGGCTCTGATGAGGCCCCATCTGGAGTATTATGTCCAGTTCTGGAGTCCTCAACATAAGAAGGACGTTGAGTAACATGTTGGAGCAGGTCCAGAGGAGGGCCATGAAGATGGTCAAAGGTCTGGAGCAACTGCCTTATGAGGACAGGCTGAAGGAGTTGGGGTTGTTCAGCTTCGTGAAGAGAAGGCTCGGGGGGGATCTCATAGTAGCTTATCAGTACCTGAAGGGGGCTACAGAAAGGCAGGGGTGGGACTTTTTAGTAGGATATGTGATGGGAGAACTAGAAATAATGGATGTAACTTGGAAGGGGTTAGATTCAGGCTAGATATAAGAAAGAAATTCTTTATGGTGAGGGTAGTGAAACACTGGAAGAGGTTGCCCAGAGAGGTTGTGGATGCCCCCTCTCTGGAGGTGTTTAAGGCCAGGCTGGACAAGGCACTGAGCAGCCTGATGTAGTGGGAGGTGTCCCTGCCTATGGCAGAGGGGTTGGAACTTGATGATCTTTAAGGTCCCTTCCACCCTGAACTAGTCTATGATTCATGACCCTGGTAGAGAAGGAGATGAGACCAGAAAAGGATCCTTCTTGGTTGCCTTGGGAAAAACCAAAGAGCCAAGAAGATGAGCAAACCCTGCTGTAGGATGGCAGGGCTTATAATTAGATATTGAAGATAATAAGCTGTCAGAAGCACTGGGAGGAAAGAAGAGTTGGGAGTGTGTGTCTCAGAATTGGAATAAGTTTGATTTGCTTGGGTAGGGCAGAATAAACCTACAGGGAGCCAGGCAGGGAAAGGAGCCTTTCAGCTGAAGGTGAGAAGGTATCTGTGACTGCAGTTGGACACATACATCATCAAAAAGCCTGTCAATAAAATCTGAAACCAGATGCTGTCTGTCTTGGATGGTCTCCAGCTAGTGGAGCTGCAGACCCAACTTCTTGCTTGTGCTGATCCAGGCATGATTCCTTTTCAGGAATGCTTAGGGTAGGGTGTCATCCTCTCTGGGACCATGGAAAACTTTGGTGGGTTTTTCCCTGAACTCCCTGTGCTGCCCACCTTCAGGTACCTGCAGATCTTCCTAGGGAAGGATGCTAGTGACTTAGCCTCCCAGTACCTGAAGGAGCTACAGGAAAGCTGGGGAAAGGCTGTTTGCCAGGCATGGAGCAACAGAAAGAGGGACAATGATTTGAAACTAGAGCAGGGCAGAGATAGATGAGACGTTAGGATGATGGTATTCACCATGAGGGTGGTGAGACACGGGTCCAGGTTGCCCAGAGAGGTGGTGGAGGCCCCATCCCTGGAAACATTTAGGACCAGGCTTGCTGAGGCTCTGAGCAACCTCATGTAGTGCAGGATGTCCCTGCTCCCTGCAGGGTGTTGGAGTAGATGGCTTTGGAAGGTCTGCTCCAACCCGACACATTCTGTGCTTCTGTGACTTCTGTTTTTCTGTGGGCCGAGGAGTAACAGTAACTAGTTCATGCTGTGCCCTCCCTACCTTTTTGGTTGTATTGGTGCTGCCAATTAGCAACTTGAACAGATTCTCCTCCACCTTCTTGTTTCATCTCAAACAGTTAGGAAAGGCTCTGTGCCTTGTGTCCCCCACCCAGCTGGAGGTACCCTGTGTGCTGGCCGTTGGACCACGCTGCCACATTTTCACTTCTCCCTGCTCACACCATGGGGAAATTGCAGGTTGCAGGGTGGTGTAACAAGAATGAGCTTGAGAATGGGGAGGACACTGGGAGAGACTCTCCAGAGAGCTGGTGGAGGCCATATCCCTGGACACATTCTAGGCCAAGTTTGCTGAGGCTCTGAGCAACCTGATCTAGTGCAGGATGTCCCTGCTCCCTGCAGGGTGCTGGAGTAGATGGCCTTGGAAGGTCCATTCTAACTCAATACATTCTGTGATTCTATGAGCTGCTGTAGGTCCCTGATGCTAGAAAAGCTGTCGTTGTACCACCTGGAGATGCCAGAAGGGTTATTATGAGCTTTAGAGTTTTGTTTGCTGACTCTCCTTGTTTACCTCTTTTTCTTAGCTCCTGAGAAACAGATGAGGAAGGTTTCCACCAGCTCTCCACTAGCACTTCTTACCGATTCTTGAGATGGTTCTGATGTAGCCTGAATATCCATTATGGGGTAGAGGAGATGATCCTCTACCCAGATCTTGACAGGCTTTCCCTCTGTTCTGTGAGTCCATGTTTGTGCATCTGTGTTGCTGTAGAAACAGTGTGAGTGATAAACAGCATTAGCTGCTTGTCCAGGGACTCTCAGTCCCTGAGAACTTGAAATGGAGAAGTTTTTGGGCTGGGATCTACCTGGGGTTGCAGCGTGGTAGGAAGAGAGAAGTGGTTTGTGTAGTAATTTGATGGAGTGATGTGCTTTCAGCTCTCACCCAGGCTGGGTGCTTGGAAGGGTGCAGATCTTTGAGGGAAAAAACTGGCATTTCTTTACTGATATCATCTGGATCAGGTTGTAGGTTGTATGGATGGTGAGATGGTGATTGGAGCAATAAGCTTCCCTCCCTCTAGTACATCAAACACTGGCTGCTTTCTGTCTCTCTCCCTGGATCTCACATGTTTTCATTGCACACAAGCAAGAGTTTTAATTAAACTCACCCCTCACACAAATCCCACACCCTTTTATGTGAAGGAAGAGGCTCTGGGGTGTCTGGGGTGTGATCATCTGTGTTTTTTCTTAGTGCTGGCTCTCAGGGTTAGGAGCTGTTGTGTCTTAGCTGGCTCTAACAGAGTTTGAGGGAAGAGGTGGCTCAATAAAAAGCACAGAAGGAAGGATGAGGATGTTGCTTGATAGAGCTGTTATCTTAAGGAGCAGATCCCAAGCAGAAAGGCACATTCCCACCACAAGCCACTTGAGGGGGGGGGGCATGACACAGTCCTTTTTGATGTCACCTCTTTACCTTGTCTTAGCTTTTCAATAGGCATTGGTGGAAAGTCTGAAGGGTGAGAGATGAGGGATGTGGCATCACGGGACTTGGACAGAGGGTGAAGTGAACACTGGGGAAAAAATCAGGAGATGTAAGAGGAGAAAGGCTTGTGCTTGATGTTCTTTTTACACTCTGCTTTCCCCTTGCTCTCCCATCTACAGGCTTTCAGGGGCTGTAACCTTGGGGTTGAGCTGAGGCAGTTTGAAGTGGGAGAGAGTTGACAGTGGGTGCTGCTTTAGGATTAGACTGCCTCAATGTCTCTGTTGCTCTGTGTTTGAGCTTGATGTTCACTGTGAGGCATTGTTTCTTCATTGTCCTAGGCTTCTATTAGGGCATCAAATTGTAGAATCATTGAATGTGCTGGGTTGGAAAAGATCTTCCAAGGCCATCTGGTCCAACCCCCTGCAGTGACTAGAGATATCTTGCTCGGAGTCTCAGCAAGCCTGGCCTTGGATGTCTCCAGGGATGGGACCTCCACCATCTCTCTGGCAACCTGTGCCAGTGTCTCACCACCCTCATCTACCTGTCTAGCACATATTCTGAGAACTCCTTGGCTGGACAAAGGGTGTACACAGCAAGGTTTTTCCTCAAACTCATTGTTTTGAAAGGGGTGAGAGGTAATTAAAGGAGTTTGCTCAGTCTAGTTGAGAAATAACACCCAAGAGAGGCTTTTCATGCAGTTGAAAGGCTCTCAGGGGATCAGTGTTTGGTCCATTCCTTGGTGTGATGGAGGGTTTGATGGTCCTTCATGAGCTTCCTCAAGCTTTTGGGGAATCCAGGCAAGATTTGTTCAGGTACCAGGGTTATATGGCTGGTGGTGGGTAGAGACAGTTTTGGGGTTTGTAGTGCCATAAAAGTCCGTTGAGTGTGGTGGCTGTATGGGAAATACTCTGCAGATGACTGGAGTGAAAAGCCATATCTTTTCCTAGGAGGGGTGTTGCCTCACTGAGACTGTTGCCAGACTTGCCCATCTGTGATCTGCTCTGGCACGTTCCCCTGCCCCATGGTTTCACTGCTGTGGCTGATCAGCCTGTAGTTTAGAGACAGCTTCTGGAGCTTCTCCTTGGCCTCTTGGTACCTTCTCTCCATCTGCCTCTTTCAGCCTTGCTTCATTTCCCCAATCAATTCCTTGTCTGCATACAATTTTGTGACCCAAAAGTGCAAACTCCAGTGTTCTCCTGGCTCATTCTGAAATGCTGCCAGCCCTGCTCGTGATAGGAATCCCTCCCGGAGCTGTGAAGCCTGGAAAGGCTCCAGCTCTACACAGATTCCTTATCACTCCTCAAGCCTGGTGCCTTGAATCTCTTTTTGTCCACTAATATTCAACCTGGGATACACCAATCCTCCTCTCCCAGCTCTTAAGAAACAGTGAGGAGATGGTAAGGGGCATTTGATAATGGTGGGCACTGATGGTTGGATTTGATGATCTGAAAGGTACCTTCCAACCTAGATAGTTCTGAAACTTAACCTGGATTGAACTTGCTGGTTTAGATCTTGGGTTCCTCTTCAGCAGAAGAGTTAATTTAGCGTGACCATCTTGTCCAGATTAGTGGATAGGGCACACGGGGCTGCTAAAATTAGCCATCTCCTGGATTGTCCTAATATTGGACTGACCCTGGCATGGATATGGCCACTGACAGATTGCTCTAGATCTCTTACTTGGAGCTTTATGGCCTTCTCTTCAGATCCTGCTCCTTCTGTCTGGAATATGGGGAGCCCAAGACCACATCATTGACCATCTCTGGTGCATTTTGGTAAAGCAAACAGCTCCACAGAGCATGGAGTGATAGGAAGAGGGTGGTGTTAAACTGGAGCAGGGCAGGACTGGATGAGACATCAGGAAGTTCTTGCCCAGGAGAGTGATGTAACACTGGCCCAGGTTGTCCAGAGAGGTGGTGGAGGCCCCATCCCTGGAGATGTTCAGGGCCCTGCAGGCTTTCTGAGGCTCTGAGCAACCTGGTCTAGTGCAGGATGTCCCTGCTCACTGTAGAAGGTTGAACTAGATGGCCTTGGGAGGTCACTTCCAACTCGATGATTCTATAAAATATTAGCAGAATGACATGGGCCCATCCCTGCAGAACCTGTTTTACCCCCAGGGTGAAGGAAGTGTTGCAGTTTAGTTATTGCCTCCTATGCTTGAGAGGAAGAGGAGGAGAAACTGAAGTGGTTGAAGGTTAAGGTGCAGAGGGCAGAGCTTTTCTGCTTGTGGAGAGAAACACAAATAACCTGCTTGGATGGACCAGAGCCTGGAGTTGAGATCAGGAGTTGCAGTGACCTAGCAGGTTGATGCTTGGGTGTCATAATCTCTCTGTGCCTTAATTCTCCACACCAGGGCTGGAAATACTCTCAGGGGAGTGTCTTTCTTGTGGAGACATTTCTGGCATCTGATCTGCCCTGTCTCTGCCTTGCTGCTCTCATGTTTATCCATCCTCCTGCCAGGGGTTGCCTTTGCCTTGTGCCTTCCTAGAAATCCAGGACCTTGTCCCATGGATGTAATGGATGTAATTTGACTGTTAATTGCAGTCAGATTCCATTATAGTGTCTTTGAGGGTGAATTCTGGATGCTGCTGTTTGCCACAGGATGGTTTGGGTTGGGAAGGACCTCAAAAATCATCTGGCCCTGGTCAGGGACACCTCCCACCAGCCTAAATTGCTCCAAACCCCATCCAGCCTGGGGAAGCTTCTTGGGACCTGGAAGATGGAGGTAGACCGGGGAGGGAATGTCAGGGGACAGGATGGGAAATAACTAAAATACTGTGGTGGTTGCTGGTTTCACTCTAAATATGTGAGGCTCTTTCAGAGAAAGGACAGGTTGTTCTTTTTTTTTTTTTTTTTAAGTATGATTTTATTCTCATTCTTCTCTCTAAAGAAAACTCCCCAGGAGAACTCTTCTGCTTCTCTTCAGCCACCTCTCAGGCACCGCTTGCTGTTGGAGAGAGTTGTCCAAGGAGGGGTTTTGGAGGAGTTATCACTGTGGGGCACTTCCCCTGGCATCCCTGGGGGGGAGGAGGGTGCAGGTGAAGGGATGAGAATAGAAGGGATGGCACTAGAGCCATCTGCAGGATTAATATTCATTCTTCCTATTTCTTGCATTAAGTGAATGGTACCCAAGAGGGTCAGAAAGAAATTGTGAAGGACAGCTCTCTCAGATGAGAATGGCTGCTTGGCTGGCACTGGAGGATGAATAGACTGCCTTTATCTTGACCCTGCCTGGCACGGAGAGGAAGGCTTTGGACTGCTTGTCTCTCTTTCCACAGTAAAGCTCTCACCAGGGTGAAAAATGCCTGAATCCTAATGCAGATCCACAAAGCTGGGTGCAAAAAAAAAAAAAAAATACAACACTCAGCACTGAGGAGCAATATTTAAATACTGAACACTGAGGTTGTCCCTCCATAGCTGTGGAACGTGCACAACTCATCCCTGGCTTTCCTGGGGGCTGAGCTTCATCTGGGTTATTCTCATGGCTGGTGGTTTTGGAGGAGTCTTATGATCTTTTAGGAAGTTGTGAGTCTTCAGCTGAACTGACAGCTGATGCTGGCAAAATTCCTAGTAGTGGAGGAAGAAGTGTCTGAAAGCTCAGGGCTGTGACTTGCTGGTGTGCTCTGCTGAGACCCATCTGGAGAAAGAAGAGTTGGGAGAGCTATAGGAATCTTCTGGGCAGGGATACTCAGCCAAAACCCAGTCTTGGCACAGGCTGGGGGACAGAGGTAGCCACTGGAACAGATTGTTCAGGGAGGTGGTAGAGGCCCCATCCCTGGAGACATTCAAGGCCAGGCTTGCTGAGGCTCTGAGCAACTTTGTGTATGACAGGATGTTGCTGCTGGCTGCAGGGGATTGGACTAGATGGCCTTTGAAGGTCCGTTCCAACTCTGTGATTCTATGATTATACCCTGACCACATCTAGCTCAATATGGAGACCCAATTTTGAGATCTAGGGAGCATTAAGGAAGCTGCAGACTCCATGAGGGAGAAGCACTCTGCAGCAGAGATTTGCCCCAAGCCCAAGCAGATGCCTTCTCTCCCAAAAGACAATCTTGGAAGCTCAGAAGCTTTTCCTCCCTCCTGTCTGCTCCCTTCCTGTTGAAATGTTGGTTTTTTCCCCACCCTCCCAAGACAACAATGAGATGAAAGGGCTGTGGCCCCGGCCCAGTGCATGAGAGGCATTGTGTAACCCATGGGAGCTGTTTGTATTGTGGCAGCTCTTTGGGGTCCTCAGCTGTGACTGGGATTGTATTCTCATCCATGCTGGAGGAGCTGGGGTCCAGGGGAACATGCAGAGCTGGGAACATGGAATGGGTTTTGGAGCCAGTGCTGTGTTGATGACAGAAATTTGCTTGGCTGGAGGAGACAACCCTTCTCCTTCAGCGTTTTCCATCCCCAAAGGGATTAGAGTTTTAATGTCTGTGCCCTTATTTGAGAGAGGACACTCTTGCCTTTTCCAGGAGAACCTGAAAGAGGGAAGCAATGAGCTGTTGGATTCACAGGAGGTCACATGGAGTGATGCCACTCACCTCTCCATTAGTGATGAATCTAAAATTCCCAGTCCTTGACTGGGGTCAGTGATGTGGGAATCACTGGGGGTGTGACCCTGCCACCAGCTCTGCAATGTCACTGTCCCTCCCTGTTGGAGGCAGGTCCAGATGATGTGACAGTAGCTGCTGCATCACCTCCTGCTCCCATCCTGGCCCATCCCTGGGGTCAGCTGCTGGGAGAAGTATCCATGTGTAACTACTTTCTAACAGGAGCACCCCTAACTGGGTTGAGCCAGCTTGGCTAATGGGAACCAGGTTGACTTTCATCAAAAAGGATTTAGGGAGCATTCCCACGAAGGGCTCTGCTGTCTCTGGAAGGGTGGCTAGCAGCTGGGGACAGTAATTTCTTCCAGATCCATCTATGCTAGAGGAGGATGTCTGTCAGGAATCCTGGTACAGAGAACTCTCTTCATCATTAAAATCTTCCCTTTATCACTTCATATTCCGGCAGGGATTTATATTCACAAGTGCCTTTATCTACAGCGCAATAAAATACTGATGTACCTGTAGAAATGGGAAACTGATTATTTTTTTCCTTTGCCCCACTTACACTGAAATATCTCCCTGTGCTTCTCTGTTCACACTCATTAGGAGTGAATTATGTCTCCCCTACAGCCTCGCAGACATCTCTTGGTTGTAGGAGGAGCAAATCTGGCATTTCAGTGGCGTGTTTTGGATCCAGAACAGATGTTGCCTGAGTAGATCTTCTCTGGTGTGTCTGGAAAACTGATACCAACTGCTTTTTGAGCAAGAAGCCTGGTGGATAACATAGTGCAGTAATAAAATGTTTCTCCTCTCTGTGTGTAGAAACATGTGGCCCTGGCTGAGCTATGCTAGGTTGAAATGAAGCTCCCTGAGCTGGTGGTTCCTTCTGGTTCCATAACTCTTCACCTTCCTGCTCTCTTCCCTCTACAGCGTGGCACCATGAGGCGGCGTTATGAGGACGATGGCATCTCTGATGATGAAATTGAAGGGAAGAGGACGTTTGACCTGGAGGAAAAGCTGTCCACCAACAAGTTTAACTCCACCTTCGTGGTCTTCATGGAAGGCAAAGGTTTGTCTGGGAACTGCTTTGCTACAGGGTGTGCTACCACAGTCAGTAATGAGTCAGTTGCCTGCTCTCCTCTGTGAATAAATTTACTTGTGGAAAAAAAGTGACACAAGGCAGGTAAGGAACACTTCTGCAAGTCCTGGATCAGTTCCCCAAGCAGCATGAAGGCAACATAAGGAATATTAATAAAGGGATCCAGAGGATAGCTGGGGAGGGGCTGTTTGCAAGGGCATGGAATGACAGAAAGTGGGGCAATGGTTTGAAACTAGAGCAGGAGAGGATTAGATGAGACATTAAGAAGATGTTCTTCACCATGAGAGTGGTGAGACACTGGCCCATGTTGCCCAGAGAGGTGGTGGAGGCCCCATCCCTGGAGACATTCAAGGGCAGGCTTGCTGAGGCTCTGAGCCACCTTCTCTAGTGCAGGGGGTTGGACTAGATGGCCTTTGTAGGTTCCTTCCAGCTCTGTGATTCCATGATTGTCTCAAGCTCATGAAGTCCTTGGGCAGGGGGAGCAGGTAAATGGAGGAGTGTGTGTGGGAAATGACACAGAAGTCACTCAGTCTGGTGAGCCACAAGCCCATCTGCAGCCTTTCCAGGACATGTGGCAACCAGAAACGAGAGGGTTGGCCTGGTTCAGCACCTATAATTGCAGCCACATGTCTACTAGATACTTAATCTAAAGGCTCTGGGGGTTCACTCTCCTCTTTCTCCAGGGGTCCAGTTCAGTGGGATGGCTTTTCATCACAAGCCTCATGAGGATTTACCTGATGGGAGCAGAGAAGCATTTCTTGAAGGCTTTTCTTGCTTGTCTGGGAACTTCTTAAACAAATAAGGACCAAAAATTGTGCTGGTGTAGCCCGTTGCAGCAACCTCTCCTCTCCCTTGGGGGCCTGTCTGAAGGTTGTCAGCAGCAGGCACCATGCTGTTCCCAGAACTACTGCAGATTCCAGAATCTCTGATGGGTTGTAGAAATAGCAAGGAAAAGGGGTTTCTTTTCACAGAATCACAGAATATCAGGGATTGGAAGGGACCTCAACAGATCATCTAGCCCAATCCCCTTGCCACAGCAGGAACACCTAGACCAGGTCACATAGGAACTCATCCAGATGGGTTTTGCTGGGCAGTTTTGCCAAAGAGAAATGAGAAGGGACTCTTTGGAAGAAATTCTTGGCTGTGAGGGTTGTGAGACACCAGCCCAGGTTTCCCAGAGCAGCTGTGGCTGCCCCATCCCTGGAGGGGTTCAAGGCCAGGTTGAATGGAGCTTGGAGCTACCTGTGGATCTCCAGAGAGCTTTTCTAACCTTTTTTTTTTTTTTTTAAATAGTCTTCTGAAGGAGTTCCTCCTAACACCTTTCTTTTTTTTTCCCCACACCAGACTTCACAGTTGAGTATATCCAGCGAGGTGGGCTGAGGGACCCACTCATCTTCAGGAGCTCGGATGGCCTGGGGATAAAGTAAGTATTGGATGATTCTGGCCCTGTGTTTTGCCTCTTAATATTCTCTGTGGGATCTGATCTTGGTAGCTAGATACATGTTATCCTGCCTACACTGATCTTTACAAATGGTGAGCAGATTGAAACATCCTCCACTTGAGTTATCCTGGCCTTAAGAGTGTATCTGGATTTAAAAAATTAAAATTGGCTGTAGATGATCACAATGCAGCCAGAGGTCTGGAAGGTCCTGCTGATGCTCTGGTGCAACATCTCTCCAGGTTTCTTTCCTACTAACTCGGGCACCTATTGCCAGAAAGCCAAGCAATTTGCAGAATTTTTGGCATTTTCCAAAATTCCAACCTGATTTGCCCACCATGGTTCCTTCTAACCTCTCTCTTTCAGAAGTCAATCAATTAAAATTCACAGTTGTGAGTGTAGAACTGTGCTAATGCAGGACTTTGTGCTGCTTTATGCTCTTCCTCTAAATACACTCTGGGGTGGTGGATGTAATTTTAGGGCAAGTGATGCAACATCAAAACATTACACCTGTCTTTTAAAGAATTTAATCCCAGAACTTTGGGTTTTTTTGCTGGGTTAGTGTTTCCTGCTTTTGAAGTAAAGGAATAAATTAGTCCTAATGAACTTAGTTGGAGTAATAAAACTGTGTCTGTCAGTGAAACTGTTTGTACTGTCTGGGCTTTGTACCTTTTCTATGGGGACAACTCACATGACCTCTGGGGAGGATTTCTTAGCTCAGGGCCTTCTTGCTTGTTTGCCAGAAGCTTCTGCTCATGCTCTAGAGGTGGTCGATCCTATTCCCAAATCTGCTTCCTTTGTGAACAGTTGTATTTCACTCCTCAACAATACCTCCAGAGGTGTGGTTGTATGGTCCTCACTCATAATTAAGAAGCAAAAAGAAGCATGGTGGTATCTTCAGGGTGGCAATATTTAGGTTACAGGTGGGGAACTTGATTTATTTTTATTAAGGATGGTGTTTGTCCTACAGGATGCCAGATCCGGACTTCAGCGTGAATGATGTGCGGCTGTGTGTTGGTGAGTGTCCAGGGACCATGGTGTGACCCTACTACAACACAGAGAGAAGGATGGAGAGAGAGTTCTTGAGTCTATCAAAGGGATGGGATCTGTTTTTGTGGCTCTCTCAATGTCTGGCTGGTTGAACTTGAGCCATTCTTTGCCAGTGGATTGCAACTACTTGAGGGCTCTGGTTTGATCTGAAGCAGTTTCTGTCTCACTGTGGGTATGGAAGAGGGGAAGACCTTTTTGCAGCCTCCCAAGTACCTGAAGGGACTACAGGAAGGCTGAGGAGGGGCTGTTTACCAGGGCATGGAGCCACAGGACAAGGATTTGAAGCTAGAGCAGGGCAGGGTTAGATGAGACATTAAGAAGTTATTCTCCATGATGGTGCGGAGACACTGACTTAGGTTGTCTAGAGAGGTGGTGGAGGCCCCATCCTTGGAGACAAAGTTCAAGGCCAGGGTTGCTGAGGCTCTGAGCAACCTGATCCAGATGGTGGTTGCCCAGAGAGGTGGTGGAGGCCCCATCCCTGGAGTCAAAATTCATGGCCAGGGTTCCTGAGGCTCCAAGCGACCTGATCTAGTGCAAGGTGCCCCTGCTTCCTGCAGGCTGTTGGACTAGATGGCCTTTGAAGGCCCTTTCCAACTATGAAGATAGGGGTGTGACATCTTGTTCTCTCCCATATGTGGGTGGGTTCCACGGGTCTGGTTCCAGTGACATCTTTCTGTCCTGTCAGGGAGCCGCCGGATGGTGGATGTGATGGATGTGAACACGCAGAGGGACATTGAGATGTCCATGGCACAGTGGGCACGATACTATGAAACACCAGAGGCTGAGAGAGAGAAACTTTATAATGTCATCAGTCTGGAGTTCAGCCACACCAAACTGGAGAACCTGGTGCAGAGACCTGCTACGGTGAGCTCTGGGCTTTCCTTTCCTCTGTGCTTATCTTCTGTAGGCAAGATGCAGCCTGGTATTAGTTTGTGGGAGGAGAGGGACAGCTCATAGCGTGCATGGGCTGAGCCAGTGATGTCACTGCTGTACTCTGGAAGCTGCTGGAGGTGGTTCTTGTGTTCAGCTGGGACTTTATCTGCTGAAACTGCCCATCCCTCAGTTCTAGTGACCACAGGCACCCTGCATGTCACTCTAGAGAGAGCTGACTAGTTTGCTAGCTGTTGGTGATTAGAGAAACAGAAGTGATTAGCTGAGGAATAATCAGAGAGAAGTAACCTGGCTGATGGTCAAGAACATGCTCAGAGTTTAAACAAGCCACCTGAGTTTAAAAAGAGAGGTTAGGTTTGTGCTCGGCCCCATGGGACAGCATGGGGGACAATGGAGCTGGTGAGGGATCTGGAGCATGAGTCTTGTGAGGAGGAGCTGAGGGTTTTCAGCCTGGAGAAAAGGAGGCTGAGGGGAAACTTCTCACTCTCTCCAGCTCTCTGAAAGGGGTGTGTTGCTAGGGGGAGTTGGTCTCTTCTCCCAAGGAACAGGCCATGAGACAAAAGGAATCACCTTCCACCTTCCAGGTTGCTCCAGTGGAGTGTTAGGGTGGACACTGGGGAAAATTTTGACCATGAAGGAGTTCTCAGGCATTGGAAGAGGCTGATCAGGGAAAAGGTTTGAAGCCCCATCCTTGGACGGAGTGAAGAACCAAGCAGACACAGAGCTTAGAGATATGGTTTAGGGCTGGTTCTTGTTAGAGTTGGGTCAATGGTTGGATCTGAAAGATCTTTTCCAACCTGGGCTATTTTATGACATCCTTAACTCACTCCACAGCGGGTGGAGAGGGAGGGGCAGCTCTGTGTAGACCATTCACTTCTCTCTACTTGGTGTAAGGAGAACCTGGACATCTCTACCTGCCCTGGCTTCTCCTGAAACTCAGGGAATTGAATTCCACCTTACAGTGCTCTCTTCTGTTTTTACATAAGCCAAAAAGGCGGTGTCATGACCATTCCACTATCACCAAGGATTCCTTCCCTTCCTTGGTGCCATTATTTTTTGTGTGTGTGCTCTGAGCTGGGCTGACTGGGGTCTGTGCAGTGGTTTTGCTGGGCCCATTGCATCTCGGGGATGCTCAGCCATGTATGAGCTGTGGGCTCACCAGGCATGGGGATGAAAATTTAAGGTTCCAGCCTGAGGTAGCAAAAGGAGATACTCTGCTGCCTTCATCTCTCCTCATGTCTCCTGCCTTTCTGCTGTAGGTGGATTTGATTGACTGGGTGGATAACATGTGGCCCAGGCACCTGAAGGAGAGTCAGACAGAGTCTACAAATGCTATCCTGGAGATGCAGTACCCAAAGGTGCAGAAGTAAGTGACTTCCTGAGCTCTTCCAGTGGTGGGCAGGCAGCAAAGCATCCCTTGTGAGAGAACTGACTGAGGGAGAAGTGGTTTTGCCCCAGGGGGAAGTGGAAGAGTCTCCTTCTTCATTTCAGTGGGTGACACTAGTAAGGACAGCACAGTTAAATAACTTATTTAAGCCCCTGCTGAAGGCTGTGTGGGCAGTACTTTGGTTTTTAGGAGCTCACTGGACTGCTGGTGTTCACCACCTTGAGACATTGGAGTTTATTGAGCTGCTTGATGCTGACCACCCTGCTCCATAAGCCTGAGCTGGGACATGGGGTTTCTAGAGCTGCTCTTCTCTTGCCTGGGATGGGTCTTCTCATGGAGATGTGATAGAAATACACTGAGATCTCCTGGAAACCAGCACCTCTCTGCAGCTCAGCACTCAGTAACTGGCTTCTGACACTGCTCTGAGCCATTGGCCTGGCTTTGGACAGCCCATTCCCTTTGAATCTCTCCTAAAATGGGGATCACCACTTGTTCTCACCTTACCATCATCATCTTTTCCAACAGGTACTGTCTGATGAGTGTCAAGGGCTGCTACACAGATTTCCATGTGGACTTTGGTGGTACTTCTGTGTGGTACCACATCCACCGAGGAGGAAAGGTAGGAGGACAGTCTCTGTTGGAAAAATTACAGATGCTTTAGGGGAGTGGCTTTTGATCTGTTAACCTGCTTGTCTTTGAAGATGTGGGTCCCAGATGACAAGCTGAAGTCTTTCCACCCTAAACTTGCTTCTTGGAAGTAGTTCAGGCCCTTAGAGGTCCACTAGACACAAGCTGAAAACAAGATGATGCTGGGACAACCTTATTCCATTCTGCATCATTTAGTCTTTTATAACCCAAGTCATCTAGGGCCTTGGGCTTCTGAGAGATCATTTGGCTGCAAGGTTTATGTTCAGCTGGGGCCATGCAGACACCCAAAATAGTGATGGGGAAGAGAATCAGAAGAGTCGTAGTGAGGAAAAAGCATATGAGTTGAGATAAAGACAGTTTAAAAATAAAGCAAAAGCTGCTTAGCAGCAACCAAAGCCATCAGTGCACTAGGAACACTATTTCTCTTCCCAAATCCCAAACTTTATGCTACAGCAGCTGTTCACAACAAAGTTAACTCCATCCCAGATGAAACTGTGACATGTCTTGAATGGCTTTTGGTGGAAATTAGCCCTGAAGCTGCTGGTCTGCAGTCACTTTTTGTAGCTGAGTTCACCTCAAGATACATAAACTGAGCCCCACAGCTTCTCTGGTTAGCCATGGTGTCACCATGCTCAGAGTTGAGAATTTCTTCCTGTGATCTCATCTAAATCTCTTCCACTTTGAAGCCATTATCCTTTTTCAAATCACTACATGCTCTTGTAGTAAGTCCTTCCCCGGTTTTTCTAGAGGCCATTTAGGGACTGGAAGGGGTTCTAAGGTCTCCCTGCAGCCTTCTCCAGGACAAACACCCCCAATTATCTCAGTCTCCCATCACAGCATAGAGGCTCCAGCCTTCACAGCATCTCTGGGGCCTCCTCTGGCCCTGCTCCAACAGCTCTGTGTCCTTCTTGTGCTGAAGACTCCAGAGCTGGACAGTGTGTTGAAGGGAAGTGAAATGCATCCATCTCCATGAACAATTAGAAGACACTTTGCTTCTGATTAAAACCACCAGCTATCTAGAGCTGAAATCCTCAAGGAACCAGGAAGTGAAAAAGGTTGTGGTTGGACATCTGAGAAAATCTCAGGATGGGGAGCCCTTTCATTTGTAACTGCTGTGAAGGAACTCTCCAGCTGAGGGCAGTTGGATGGGCTCTCTCCACAGGCATTAAAGGCAGTTTTCTAGGGGAAAAATACCCTCTTGTCAATCCTTTAGGATAGGTCCTGGGAAATTACTCAAGTCCTGAAGTCAGGAAGGACCTTGTTCAGCAGCTTGAGTTGTTTAGGTCACTTTACTGGGAATTTGTAGATTTTTTCATCCTTTGTGTGTGGAGAGAGGAGATGTTTAGGTGTCTGGAGTTGGAGTGGGGCAGATTTGGAAGAAGCAGGGGGTAATCAGTAGCTCTTAATTATGCAATGACTTACCTAGATGTGTGGTTTTTTTATTTGCAGATCTTCTGGCTGATCCCTCCCACACCTCAGAATCTGGAGCTCTATGAAAACTGGCTTCTCTCAGGGAAGCAGGGTGACATTTTCCTTGGGGACAGAGTGTCGGAGTGCCAGCGCATCGAGCTCAAGCAGGGCTACACCTTTGTCATCCCCTCAGGTACCTCAGGGTGGGCAGGGACACCCTGGCCTTTGCCAGGTTTTATGATGTGAGGACAAAGCTCCTGAGACACAAGTGAAATTGGAACAGGCAGGATTCATCTTCCTGATGAGGAACTGGGAGAGGCAGATGTGATGTCACTTTGTCCCTTTGCTTTGCCAGCTCCCTGAAAGAAGAACACTGTGGGTTCAGCCCAAGCTGTGGCAGGCTCACATCACATAATTGATTAATTATTAAAGGATTAATGAATTGATTAATTATGCCACAGCCCAGACATGTTGACACACAGAGTGGTGTGCACTGGAAGGCTGGCTCTTCAGCTTCCCAAGTCTCTCCTGAAATCTCTGCATTTAAATTCTCTGGAAGGGAGCCAGTGTGTGAATTTTTTTTTTTAAGGAGCCAAGGTCTCTGGACACAGCCTTCTTGGACTGCAGACAGGAGAACTGGAAAGCAGCTAGCTCAAGGCAGATATTGGAAAACACTGAAATCCAACAGGGATCTGGAAAGTAGTGATATGGGGAGAATTCTTTGGACAAGGAGACTTTGAGGATGGGAGTGGAAATGCTCTCAAGTTAAGAGAAATCTTTAGCCTGGTTTGGTTTATCAAGCAGAATACTTGGAGGACATCAGAAGTGTCTTTTTTGCAGGATTAGCACAGTGCTGGTGCTGGAGAGCAGCAGAAGTAGAAGAGGTAGGGAGGTGGTGGAGGCCCCATCCCTGGAGACATTCAGGGCCAGGCTTGCTAAAGTTCTGAGCAGCCTGATGTAGTGTAGGATGTCCCTGCTCACTGCCAGGAGATGGACGTGATGGCCTTGGAAGGTCCCTTCCAGCTCCAGGATTTTACAAAACAGTTCAAGTTGTGTTTTTGCAAGTGCTGGACTCTCCAAGATGATGCTGTGCTTGCACTAGGGAATACTCCCTTGAGAAAAGGTTTGTTGAACCCCTTTTGAATCTTCTAATGAAATTCTTTTATAACAATGGTGTCCTTAAAACTGGCTCAGATGGCAAAGGATGCTGTAACCTCCAGCAACAGTGCAGGAGGAAGCTGTATTGCACACACAGACTCTGGTAGCTTACAGCAAGTCCAGGAACTAAAAACACCAGAAACTGCACGAGTTATTCATTTCTATGCCAATACCAGAACTGCCACTTGTTTTGGATTCGGTGATCTTGCCCTAAGGAAACCCACACCGGAATTCATTCCCAAAATATTTGGCTTTGTAAGATTGTATTGAAGATGCCAGAGCTGGGTCTGGAGCTACTTTGAGGCTTCTTTAATTATTGCACAGGTTTTGGAAGACTCTCTTGCTGATGGTGTTCTTACTAAGTCCCAACACAGACTGGCAGCAACTTTGCAGAAACTCCAGGACATCAAACCACTTGTGTGTTTGCAGATGAGAGTAGGGACTGTCACTTGTGAGACTCCAAGTTGCTGGGATGGTTTCTTGTTTCTTCAAACTCTTCCTTTCCCTCCCAGGTTGGATCCATGCTGTGTACACTCCCATGGACACACTGGTTTTTGGAGGCAACTTCTTACACAGCTTCAACATCCCTATGCAGCTCCGCATCTACAGCATTGAAGACCGCACACGGGTAAGAGCCTGAGGGAGACCTGGGAGGACCTGGTGAGACACTGGTTGCCCAGAGAGGTGATGGAGACTCCATCCCTGGAGACATTCAAAGCCAGGCTTGCTGAGGCTCTGAGCAACCTAGTGCAGGATGCACTGCAGGGAGTTGAACTGGATAGTCTTTGAAGGTCACTCCAAACCCAATACCTTCTATGATTCTTTTATAAGGTCTGTATGAGGATATCCTGGCCTGTATGAGGAACAGGGTGGCCAGCAGGACAAGGGAAGTGATCATAGAATCATAGAATAGTTTAGGTTGGAAGGGACCTTAAAGATCATATAGTTCCAATCCCACTAGATCAGGCTGCTCAGGGCCTTGTCCAGCCTGGCCTTGAACAACTCCAGAGAGGGGGCATCCACAACCTTTCTGGGCAACCTGTTCCACTGTTTCACCACCCTTACTGTAAAGAATTTATTTCTTATGTCAACCCTGAATTATCCCCTTGTACTGGGCACTGGTGAGGCCCCACCTTGAGTGCTGTGTCCAGTTTTCAGTCTCTCCCCAGAAAATAGAATCTGAGGTGCTGGTGCAGGAGCAGAGGAGGGTGATGGAGCTGCTTGAGGGGTCTGCAGCACAAGTCCTGTGAGGAGCAGCTGAAGGAGGTGGGGGTGTTCAGCCTGGAGAAAAGGAGGCTAAGGGGAGACCTTCTTGCTCTCTGCAGCTCACTGAAAGGAGGGTGTAGCTAAGGGTGAGTTGGGCTCTTCTCCCAGGGAACAGGCAATGGGGCAAAAGGGAATATCCTTAAGTCATGCCAGTGGAGGATTAAGATGGATATTAGGGAAAATTTTTATTCTGAAACATTTTGTGTTGGAAGAGGCTGCCCAGGGTAAGGGTTGAGGCCCCATTCCTGGAAGGATTTAAGAGCTGGACAGACACAGGGCTTAGGGTTGGTTCTTGTTAGAGTTGGGTTGATGGTTGGACTCCATGAGCTGAAACTTCCCTTCCAATTCTGTGGGCAATTCTATGAATTCATGATGTCAGTAGAGCACATCCCTTTCCCTAACCTGGCTGCTTCCTCCTGCTGCTTAGTGTTGATCTTAATCCTTGATGTGGTCAAAGATCACTGAAACTAAGGGCTTCTTGATGTCTGAAGCAAAGAATGCTGTTGGCAAGTGGGTGGCTTGTTCCTTGTATAGATGTCTAAAGCAGCTGAGGTGTTCATAGAAGGATGGAGCATGTGCCTTTGCAGCCTCTAGAAGGTGTGAAGCAGGCAGTATGGTCATCTTGGTCATCTTCTGCCTCACATTGCTGCCACTGGTGTCACAGAGCTCTGATGGCACCCTGATTCATAGCTGAGCTGGTAACATGTCTCTAATGTACCAGCTCTTTCCCTCTCCAAGTATAAATACTGTCAGATGTTGTGCTGGGGTTTGGGAAGAGGGCTTGCACCATTATCTCCAGCTGAAATCTCTTTTTTTCTTGGCATCTGCTGTTCCTTTCTTGTGCTTAATGACAAGGAGCTCTGCAGGGGAAGGAGCTGCAACCCTAACAAAGGGAAATGAAATGTTAATGGCTGGTCTCTGCTCTGCCTGGTGCTAATGTCCCTCTCTGCCAGGAGCATGAGTGATGCTCTTAATATTCTGCCACTTTATTCTGTTCTTGTGAGACCCCACCTGGAGTTACAGCCTCCAGCTCTGGTACCCCCAGCACAAGAAGGATGTGGAGCTGTTGGAGAGGGGCCAAAGGAGACCATGAGGATGATGAGGGGCTGGAGTCCCTCTGCTCTAAAGACAGGTTGAGAGAGATGGGGCTGTTCGTCCTGGAGAAGAAGAGGCTATGGGGAGTCCTCAGAGCAGCTCCCAGTACTTGAAGGGGCTCCAGGAAAGCTGGGGAGAGGCTGTTTGCCAGGGCATAGAGCCACAGGACAAGGAGTGATGGTTTGAAACTAGAGCAGGGCAAGCAGTTGGGGCTGTGCAGCCTGGAAAAGGCTTTGGTGAGGCCTAATGGTGTCCTCCCAGTACCTGAAGAGGCTACACAATGGCAGAAGACTCTTTGATGGGGTCTGTAGCCACAGGATGAGGGGCAGTGGTTTGAAACTAGAGCAGGGCAGGGTTCAATGAGACATTGGGAAGAATTTCTTCACCTTCAGGGTGGTGAGGCACTGGCCTAGGTTGCCCGGAGAGATGGTGGAGACCCCATCCCTAGAGATAAAATTCAGGGCCAGGCTTTCTGAGGCTCTGAGCAACCTGATCTAGTGCAAGGTGTCCCTACTCAGTGCAGGGGGTTGGAGTAGATTACCTGTGATGGTGCCTTTCAGCTCTGATTCTCTATTAAACAAGTACAAGCCTTTCCTGTTTTAGGAGGGGTTCAGTCTGCCAGATGTGACTCTTAATATAGAATCATAGAATGATTTGGGCTGGAAGATCTAGTTCCAACCACCCTGCCATGGGCAGGGACACCTCCCACTAGATCAGGCTGCTCAGTGCCTTGTCCAGCCTGGCTGTAAACACCTCCAGAGAGGGGGCATCCACAACCTCTCTGGGAAACCTCTTCCATTGTCTCACTGCCCTCACCCATAAAGAATTTCTTTCTTCTATCTAGCCTGAATCTCCCATTTTCCAATTTACATCCATTATTCCTAATCCTTCCATCACATATTTTATTAAAAAGTCCTACCCTGGCCTTTCTGTAGGTCCCCTTCAGGTCTATCACTGCTCCAAGGCTCATTCCCTTCTTTCCTTTTCTCACAGGTCCCCAATAAATTTCGTTATCCCTTCTACTATGAGATGTGTTGGTATGTACTGGAGCGCTACGTCTACTGCATCACCAGCCGCTCGCATCTCACCAAGGACTTCCAGAAGGAGTCCCTCAGTATGGGTAAGTGGAGACTCTCCCACCATTATTCCTCCCTCACCAGTATGACAGGAGGTAACTTGTCAAGGTTGTGGTAGGGAGTCTCTTGCAAATGGAAAATTTGGCCTCCTTAAAGCCCAAGACATGCAGGACTTGAGTCGGTTGTTCAAGAGCTGATTTTTCAGTAAAAAGTCCTACCCTGGCCTTTGAGCTGGAGAGCATCTACCAGAGATCCTTGAAGCAAATTTGTCCTTGCAGCCTCTTCTGGGCTTTGTTTCCATCCAAGAGCTCCTAGCAGGGGGACATAGCTCTCTGCTTTTGTTCTTTTCCCGTCCCACTCGAGATCTCCCTCAGCACTGAGTTTGGGAAAGGCTGTCTGTCCTCCTGCCTGGAGGCCTCTGGTGTCTTCATTGCCTTTTCCCTACCAATGAGCAGTATGAACCGGGAGCTGGAAGGAAGGGAGGGGTGCTTGATCATGCACTATCAGGCTCAGAGACCTCATGGTTATCAAGTGATTCCACATCTTTCTCCCATCACAAAGGTGGGACTGAGGTCCCGGGTCACAATACCAGATGGCTAGAGAGATTCCAAATCTTTCAAACTAGAACCAGGTTAGACTTTGTGCAGCCTGATATAGTGGAAGATGCTGCTGCCTATGGCAAGGGCTTAGATTGGATGATCTTTAAATGTCCTTTCCAACACAAACAGTGCCAGGATGCTATTAAATTCAGTCTAGTCTATTGCTTTCTTCCCCTCTCAGAGGTTTTTCCTTATGTTTCCCACAAAATTAATCTGGAATGGGAAGAGGTTTTAACTATTCTCTCACCTTTTTGTTTTGTTTTTGTCATGGCAGATATGGAACTGAGCTCCTCAGACTCGGGAAATGTGGAAGAAGAGGAGGAGGAGAGGGGGGAAGATGAGGAGGACGCAGCAGGGAAAGAATCCAAGCGGCCGATGACGAGAAGGTCCATTCTCACCAGCCCAATAGCCAACGGTGCCAATGTGGACTATGATGAACTGGGCAAGAGCTGCAGGAGCAGCTTGCCAGCTCTGAAGAAGACCCCATCTATAGACTCTTCTGACTCCAGCCGAGGCTCCCAAAATGGCCAATCCTGGGACCCCAACGCTGGCAGTCCCCGCAAGAGCAGGAAGGTCCACCTGACACAGTTTGAGCTGGAAGGGCTTCGCTGCCTAGTGGACAAACTGGAGTCCCTCCCTCTGCACAAGAAGTGTGTTCCCACCGGCATTGAGGATGAGGATGCCCTCATCGCTGAATCTACCATAGGGAGCCACCAGCACTGCTGTTCCTCAGGCTTTTCTTGTGACATTGGAGGTGGAAAGACATCTGCCCACTGGGAGAACTCTGCTTGACACCCATCATAGGGCAAGGAGGTGATGTGTCTGTGGGCTTGGTTGTCTTGTTCTACATGTGGTTATACCAGCTGATGTTGAGGGACAGCCCTGGCTTGGATTTGGTGTCAGAGCCAGTATTAGGATTTATTGCTTCCAGACAGTCTGGGCCCTGGATGAGTCCTTGGGGATGTTGGTGGAGCACTTGTTTGTGATGTTCATTTCCACTTGAGGCTGTGGACTCTTTTGTGCTGGACACTGTTGGTCACAGCCTTTTCCTTGCCTCAGGTGGGTTTGGCTTTGTTTTTTTGGGTTGTTTGGCAGAGGATGTGAACTTAGGTTATGAATCTTTGTTTTCCCTTTTCTCCTCTTTTTCCCTGGTCTGGATCTGCCAGACCTGTTGTGCTGACTTCCTGAGTTTTGATTTTTTAGCCTCACTCCACTTCCTGAAAGTCCATTTTAGTCTTTAAAATCACAGTTATCTCGTCCCTTCCATGCTGATGGTGATCAGTTCAGCTCTTCCCAGTACCAAAGGTGATGTGCAGATACAGCAATGAGTGCACTTCAGCTTTTGCTGCCCTATGTCTTTTCTGTCTCCTGATCTTTGGTATAATTTTTTGTGATAAATCCAACTTCTTCTGCCTTTGGAGGCTGCAGCTGTGAGGTCCCCAGGTGGGCTCACAGAAGAGTGGAGACTCTTCTGTGAAGAAATGGGAGTGGGTGCTGTTAGGGGGCTGCAATTTTGGTTGCCTGTAACTTTCTCAAGTTTGTTGTGGTCTTCAAGTACATGGTGTATCTCTGAGCCACCATGATGGGTTGGTCCTGGCCTTACTGTGGACTATACAATGCTCTGGAGAAACTCAGACTGAGCACAATGGTTTGTCCTTGGTCTGAAGAAATGAGACTGGTGTCTTATGTTGGGTGTTTTGAAGGAAGAGCATTTGAGGTTGTTGGGTTTTGAGACCTGTTCAAAGGACTTGGTGTGTTCTGGAGCTGATGGATATGTGCCTGTGGTTGTGATGTGACCCACCAGCCCTATGTCCAATTGAGTGGGGAGGAACTGCTTGCAAGGGCATGGAGTGATAGGACAACTTGCAATGGTTGAATTTAGAGCAGGGCAGGGTTAGATGGGACATGAGGAAGAAGTTCTTCGCCATGAGGGTGGTGAGGCACTGGAAGAGGTTCCTCAGAGTGGTGGTGGAAGCTCCATCCCTGGAGACAAAATTCAGGGCCAGAGGCTCTGAGTAACCTGACCTAGCTAAGGGGATTGGACTAGATGGCCTTGGAAGGCCCCTTCCAATTCAGGGTTCTTTAAGGTATTTCTAGCTTAACCTTTTCACTAGTCTGGTAACTGAACAGTGTGATGAGTGAAGGTCTAATTTTCAATGTTACAACCTTGTAAGGCAGAACAAGTTGAGGTGAGAAACAGGGAATAGTCATCCACACATCTGTAACTCAAGATGCAGTGGTACCTCTCTGCATTTGGTAGTGATCTATCCTGGGTTGTTGGAAAGGTCATTGATACAGGGAGGCCCCTCAGAAGGTCCCCCTTTCTTTTGGCCGCTTCTGACCCCTCTTGGGGTGGCTTAGAATCATAGATTGCATTGAATTAGAAGGTTCCTTCCAAGGTCATCTTGTCCAGGGACATCCTGTACTACATCAGGTTGTTCAGAGCCTCAGCAAGCCTGGCCTTGAATGTCTCCAGGGATGGGCCCTCCATCACCTCATTGAGCAACTTGAGCAAGTGTGACACCACCCTCATGATGAAAAACTTTTAAACCTATGATCAGAGGCGCCTCCACAGAAGTGTGTTGCTCTCCTTATCTCTACTTGGTCTCCTCCTCAGGCAGATGTGTAGGTCACATCTGCCTGAATGTCCCCTCGTGCTCTCTTTCCCCTGCCCCAGTAAATCTGCCAGCTGGAATCTGCTTTCCCAAGATAGTTATTTCTCCAGATGCTCACATCTAAGAGAAGCAGAAAACATGTCAGCTTGCTGAAGCCCAGGGGATGCAGAAGCAAGGATGAGTGCCCTTGGGAGGACTGCGTGGTCTAAGGCCATGGGGACAGTTCAGAATCCTCCATTTGCAGCAGGACAATGGGATACAGAGAGGAACTGGTGAGGAACCAGGGGCTGTTTCCACCAGGGGTGGATGAGAAAAGGGCCAGGGTGGCCTGAGGCATCCCAAGAATGTCTCCCCTTGGTGAGATGGTGGCAGTGGCTAGATTGGATGAGACTAACCCAGTGGTGAGTTCCATGTGTGGTGGTGCTCCCCATACCTGTCTCAGTGGTGTGATGTTCATGAGGTCCCAGACACTTCTGCAGCTGCTGTCCAAGTAGATGCTCCACAGCCTGGAGCCAGAGGCTCCAATGCCATCTTGTCTGACTAAGTATCACCTTGATGTGCCACCTGAGGTAGTTGACCTTGATGATGTGATGGAGGAGCCACCTTGCAGGGCAGAATATCCTCCTCGGTGCAATGCAGAGAGCAAGAGCCACAGAGCACCTGTGCAAGGATCCCAGGGGTCCAGGTGGTGACAGTCTGGCCAGGTGGCTTCCTGGAACTCTCCAGGAGCAGAAGACAAAAACCAAGGTTGCCTGGAGGTGCTTTGACTCCAGGATGGGAGCAGTTGCTCTTCTCTATGGATGCTTTAAGGACTTTGCTTCCTCCAGAGCTTTCTCAATTTGAATTGTGGTGATGTGGAGGCGGGCTGCTGGCCTTGGGGGGAAAGTCTCGAGGAGCTGGGGACACCTTGATTCACCCGGAATGGCTTTGTCCTCCTCTAGCGGTGAGGTCACCGGTGGTGGCTTTGGGACTACGGCTGCTCCCAAACTGTAGGACGCTTGTCATGGAGGTTTTGTGCATTGGGGTCGGATGTTTTGGGGGGAGGGGGGGGCGATTCCCTTTGCTTTCATTTAAAAACCCCTTTCTCCCCACTCACCCCTCCTAGATCCAAGTGGGTTCCGGCAGGACCCCCCCAAAACTAGCTGGCAGGAGACAAAAGAAGGGCGGTTGGGGGGGCTGGACTGGGGGTTATGCCACTCTGCCGGACTCTCCCCGACCCTGGAGGACCCCTCTTTTTCCATCCCCCAGCTTCTGGCACTGTGGTGTGGTGAAGAAGGAAGGTCCCCAACGCCGCTCTGGGGAGCCCCTGCGCCAATCTTTGCGGCGCCCGTCCCCGGCCCCTCCCGGCTCTGCAGCAGAAACGCGCTCTGCCCTCTCTGCTCGTTTGCCTCTCTCTCT
>VZTY01035525.1:0-11315 GCA_013400935.1 Turnix velox | reverse complement strand
TTCGGCCTTTTCCCCTTTTCTTTTTTTTTTTTTTTTTTTCTTTCTTTCTTTTTTTTTTTTTTTTTCCTCCCTTCCTCCTGCCATCTTCCCGTTGCAAAGCATTGCTGGGAACCGCATGTGGGTGACGCAGCAGCATTGTTTGAGGCTCAGGAAGCCGCCGCTTGCTGCTGCCCGAGGGCTCCTCGGCAGGAACACGAGGTAGCCACTTCATTTACCGGAGCGCCGGAGGAAGCTGGGAGGCTCTCGGGACGGGGTGGAGGGGGTACGGCTGCTCTTTAACCCCCCCTCCCCCCCCTTCCCCCACCATGTCCCCGAAAACAGGGCATCTGCTTGGGGTCCGCACAGATTGAGGGGTCTTGGGGGAAGGGAAAAAAGGGGGGGCCCCAGCCCTCGCAGTGCGGGCACCGAAACAAAGAGGGCTCGGAAAACTTCGTCCCGGAGTCACGGCAGCTCCAGAGGCGCAAGGTCAGGCGGTTGGCAACGCTGGAGGGTCGGTGGAGGGAGTTGGGGGGGGAGCATGGGGACTTTCCGCACTCGGACAGGGTGGGAAGGGACTTGGGGGGCACCTTTATAGCTAGGGGTCTGGGGCTAGTGTTGGGGTTCGCCTTTCCCCTTTCCTTCCCTGGGTGCTGAGTTGTTGAGGAAGGATGTGGTGATCTCTCAGGGTCCCCCTTACCTTGTGTGTTGTTCCCCCCTCCACTCCCAGCCAGAACGTGATGGGTCAGAGAGAACAAGGGGGTTCGGTGCTCACCCCGGTGCAGCCGCAGCACCCCAGAATTCACTCCCCTCCCCCCCGCGCCCTCCTCCTCCCACTTAAACCTCCAGCTTAGAGTGTAACAGAGCCACCATCACATCCCACAGTGCCCCGGGCAAAGGGAGAGGCTGTGGTTCCCTCCCCAAATTTTTTTTGACCCCATACCCGGCCCCTGACCTTTTCTTTTCAGTGGTTGCTCATGGGAAGGGCTGGCGGGGAGGCGGAAAGTCCGTGGGCTGCACCCTGGGGAGGCTGCAGCTTCCTTCCGCCCGAGGAGGACTGGGGGGAGCCCCAGTAAGCTATACTGGCTCCGGGGAGAAGGCAAACCCTTGGGAAGGGGGGGACACCTTGTCTGTCCCCTGCCCTGTCAGGTCCTGGCAGCAGGAAGCACCACCAGGAGCTATGGGATGCCGGCAGGCGGCTCGTGCCTCTGTAGTCATGGCAACAGCGTGTAAATAAAGCACCTTTGAAAGTGGTGAAATCCGGGAGGGGATGGGGCATGAAGAGCAAGGGGACAAAAAGGTTAAGGTGCCACCATCCACCACCAAGAGCCTGCAGAGCAGTGTGCCGGCTCGGTGGGTGCTGAGAGATCTCTCGTTTCAAAGCCAAACCCCGAGATGAATTCCTGGGAGCAGCTTTTTGGCTATCTGGCAGCTTGCCCCGTGGCTACTGAGGCACCACATCCTTCTTCTGCAGAATCCTGCTACCATTCCATGCCCGGGAGAAGTGGAGGGACCCCTCATGCCTCCTTCCCCCTAGAGCAGAGCATGAAGTTCTTCCCCAAGTGTCTCACGAGGGTGGTGAGACACTGGCCCAGGTTGCCCAGAGAGATGGTGGATGCCCCATCCCTAGAGACGTTCAAGGCCAGGCTTGCTGAGGCTCTGAGCAACCTCACCTAGAGCAGGATGTCCCTGCTCACTGCAGGGAGGTTGGACTAGATGGTCTTTGGAGGTCCTGTTTCTATTATTAAATCCCCCTTGGAATGAGAAAAGCTTGGTTTCTCCCACCTGCCAGTGCAGAGAGCAGGGCCTGGAGGCTGGGAGGGGGTTGATGAAAGCACTGGCAGAGATCAACTCGACAGAGCTTGTCTGTCTGTCTGCTCTGGGGAGGGATTGCTGCTGGTGGGTGTGAGTAGGAGGGCTCCTTCCCAGCCTCTTTGGAGGCATCTTGGCCTTGGCATGGTGTGGGAACTCACCTTGCTGGCAGGAGTTTTGTCTCTCCCTGCTCACACCTGCTGGTTTGTGTCTTTATTTAATTTTTTTTATCTCTTTCTCTCTCTCCATTAGCTGCTGCTCGAGGAATACGCCAACAGCGACCCCAAACTGGCACTTACAGGTGTCCCCATTGTCCAGTGGCCCAAGAGAGATAAGGTAGGAGCTGTGAGGATAGAGGAGCTGGGTGGGCATTGCCTGTGGTTGAACTGGGGATGTGTCACTGGGGTGGGGTGGCATTGCTTCTGTACAACCTCAGGGACAAAAACCAAGCAGTGTGGAAGCCGTGAAGCACAAGCACCTCCATAACATCATGGTGGTGATGGAGGTATCCCATCATTCTGCTTCATCAACCCCAGCTGCTCCATGTTCTCCAGTCCCTCAGTTGTCAGAGGAGCTGAAGGCCTGCTTTTGGTGGAAAGGATGATTTTTCCCCTGTACTGAGGCCCCAGTTTTAGGCCCTTCACCACGAGACAAAGCCACTGAAGGGCTGAAGTGGATGCAAAGAAGGGCAGCAGTTCTGGTGAGGGGTCTGGAGATCTTCCCAAGGAGAAGGGGAACTTCAGATGTAGCTGAGGGTGTTCAGCCTGTAAAAAAGGAGGCTGAGGGGAAGACTTTCTTGCTCTCTGCAGCTCCCTGAAAGGAAGGTGTAGACAGATATGAGTTGGTCTCTTTTTCCCAAGGGACAGGCCATGGGACAAGAGGAAATGGCCTGAAGTTGCACCAGGGAGGATTAGGATGGAGATTAGGAAAAATGTTTTCCTGAAAGGGTTCTCAAATATTGGAAGAGGCTGCCCAGGACCAGGGTTGAGGCCCCATCCCTGGAGGGATTTAAGAGCTGGGCAGACACAGAGCTTAGAGATAAGGTTTAGGGCTGGTTCTTGTCAGAGTTGGTTTGATGGTTGGACTCCATGAATTGAAAGGTCCCTTCCAGCCTGGGCCCTTCTGTGATTCTAAAGGGAGCTTTTTGCCTTGACAAAGGCGTTGTGGGTATATTGTGTTGCTGTTCCATTCCTTGAGAGAATGAAGGGTGAGATGTTGAGGCTGATATCAATCCTAGCTGTTCTGTGGCCAGAACAGCCCCTTGCTGCCAGGTGAGCGTGTCCCCTGGCTCCCAGCCTCTGCCAGCACAATGCTCCTGCTCTGCCATTGACTTTTGTAACCATGTGGAAGGCGGCTCCTTCCAGGGAGTCTCTACCTGCAGATAGAAGCTAGTAGCCTTTCTATTTTTCTCTGGAAAAGGACTTTTCAGTACTCCCATGCCTTTGTGCTCATAACCCAGAGCTAACCTGTGGCACAAACTGGGCAGACAAAGGGGAGGAGTAGCCTGCTGCTGGCTGGGTGGATTTCCCTTCCACAGGCCCACCAGGACACCTCTTGTAGGTCACTGCTTCCTTCCTGCCATGGATGAGAGTATGGGACTGTCAGGACCCCATGGCTCAGGGAAGAGTGTCTGGAGACAAACGGCTCTCTCGGATTGCCCTTGGGAGGTGCCTGTCTTTGCCTGCCATGCCCAAGGGGATCCATCCTGATTTCATGGTCCTTTGGCATCTCAGGCAGCTTTTCTGCAATAAAAGAGTTGGAGATATTGTCATGCTTTGGATGCAATATTCATAGATGCTTGGTGTATCCCCATCCCTTCCTTATGCTGGGTTTTTTTGGGTGACACACCTCTCCCCAAGCACATTGGCTGGGGTGCACCTACTATCAGGGCCAACCTTGGAAGGATGCTGTGAGGACCATTGGGATTTGTGGTGGCAGATACCTGCTAGACACCCTTGCTGTCCCTCCTGCACTGTAAAGAGGGGCACTTGGGTCTTCCCCAAAGAGTGACCAGAACACTGGTCAGAGCTGACCCCTGTCCCCTCACACAGCTGGCAGAGGGACCTGTGTGGCACAGACAAAGGACAACCTTTCTGGTTTTCCATGTGGACTTTGTCTTTACTTGTTTTGGAAGGAAAGAGTGGCAGATTTGGAGCACTATGAGGCTTTTGAGAGTCAGAAAGGGGGTTTTGGCCCTTTCAGAGCTGTTTCTCGTTCTTGATTGGGAATGGGAGAATGAGGGAGCTCTTGGTGGGTGGCAAAGGCTGAGCAAGGATGCTGAGAACAAGCAGTGCTGATTCAGGCTTCTCTGTCTGCAGGGAGATGAGGGAGTTTGTTGTAGGGTGATGAGAGGCTTCCTGATCCAGCTCTGGAGCCCTCAGCACAAGAAGGATGTGGACCTGTTAGAGAGGGGCTAGAGGAGGGCCATGAGGAAGATCTGAAGGCTGGAGCTCCTCTGCTATGAGAACAGACTGAGAGAGCTGGGGCTGTTCAGCCTGGAGAAGAAAAGGCTCTGGGAGACCTCAGGGAGAGCAAGTGCCTGAAGAGGCCGCAGGAAAGCTGGGGAGGGGGTGTTTGCCAGGGCATGGAGCCACAGGAGGAGGGATGATGGTTTGAAATTAGAGCAGGGCAAGGTGTTGGGGCTATGCAGCTTGGAGAAGGCTTTGGTGAAGCCTAATGGTGGATTGCCAGTACCAGAAGAGGTTACAAGATGGCAGAAGACTCTTTAATGGGGTCTGTAGCCACAGGATGAGGGGCAGGGGTTTGAAACTAGAGCAGGGCAGGTTAGATGAGATATGAGGAAGGAGTTGTCCCGTAGCATTGGCCCAAGTTACCCACATTTTTGGTCTAGGGTTTATTGCAACTATAGCAAAGCAAGCATATGGGATAAAGCTCAAAACTATTAAATTAACTTTCATGGAGCTCAAAACTACTACATTAGTTTTCATGGCTTTGATGGTCCCTTCCAACCCTGTCTACAATTGTCTGATCCAAGCTGACTGCTTCACTCATCTTGTGCTTTCCCCTCTGTGTTGGCAGCTAAAGCTCCAGGCCCGGCTGAGGGTTCGCCTGCCCACCATCCCCATCACCAAGCCACACACCATGAAGCCCACCCCTCGCCCCAATCCCGTCAGGTCCACGGTGTCCCCCATCGTCTCGGGTGCCCGGCGGAGGCGGGTGCGGTGCCGCAAGTGCAAGGCCTGCATGCAGGGCGAGTGTGGCATGTGCCACTACTGCAGGGACATGAAGAAGTTTGGTGGCCCTGGTCGCATGAAGCAGTCCTGCGTCCTCCGGCAGTGCTTAGCGGTGAGTCTTCCACCAGATCCTCCTCTCAGAAGTCTTCTGCAGCCTGGCAGTGACTCCATGTGGCCCACCAGGGTCGGTCAGAGGGAGGGAAGTGGCCAAGTTTGATTCCTGGGGGATAATTAGCCCCCTCTCTTGCCCTTTTTTTGGGATGAGTTAAAAGGAGTGTGGCCAGCAGCTTGAGGGAGATCATCCTTCCCCTCTGCTTTCCCCTGGTGAGGTCACATCTGGAGCACTGAGTCCAATTTTGGTCTCCCCAGTTCAAGAAGGACTGGAGAGAGTCCAGTGGGGGGCAACAAAAATGCTTAAGGGACTGGAGCACCTTTCTGATGAGGAAAAAGTGAGAGACCTGGGTCTGCTGAGCCCAGAGGAGAGAAAAAAAGGGAGTCTCATCAATGCTTACCAATATCTGAAGGATGAGTATCAAGAGGATGGGGTCAGGCTCTTCTTAGTGGTGTCTAGGACAAGGGGCACAACTGGAACACAGAAAATTCCAATTGAGCATGAGGAAAAACTCTATTTTGGGAGTACCAGAACACTTGATCAGGCTCCCCAGAGAGATTTGAAGTCTCCTGCTCTGGACATGTTAAAGCCCACCTGGATGTGTTCTGTCCAACATGCTTTGGCAGGGAGCTTGGACCAGATGATCTCTGAAGGTCCATTCCATCCCTTTCAATTCTGTGATTCCTCAGACAGTGTGAAGGAGAAGGAGGAGCGGGAGGAAGGCTATTGTCTCACTTTACTCTGGTTTCACCTCTGCTTTCCTTTGTAGCCCAGGCTGCCTCACTCGGTCACATGTGCACTTTGTGGGGAGGTGGATCAGAACGAAGACTCACAGGACTTCGAGAAGAAGCTGATGGAATGTTGCATCTGCAACGAGATTGTTCACCCTGGCTGCCTGCAAGTGAGTAGCTTGGGGCAATGGGACAGAGTGGAGCTTGGCTGTGGGGAAGGACATCTGCTAACCACCCTCTTCTCTTCACAGATGGATGGGGAAGGGCTGCTCAATGATGAGCTCCCTAACTGCTGGGAGTGTCCCAAGTGCTACCAGGGTGACGACGCAGAGAAAGGCCAGGTAGATGAGCTGTGCTGTGGCAGGGCAGGATGTGGTACAAGGGTGGGGGGGATTTTAAACCAAAAGAGGGTAAATTTAAGTGAGATGTGAAGAAGTTCTTGGGAGTGGTGAGACACTGGCCCCGGTTGCCTAGAGAAGCTGTGGCTGCCCCATCTCTGAAGGGGTTTAAGTCCAGGTTGGATGCACTCTTGGTTGGTAGGGGGCAATGGTTTGGACCTAGAGCAGGGCAGGGGTAGATGGGACATTAGGAAGTTCTTCTCTGTGAGGGTCATGAAACACTGGCCTGGGATGCCCAGAGAGGTGGTGGAGGCCACATCTCTGGAGACATCTTGTTGCCAGGCTTGTTGAGGCTCTGAGCAACCTGATCTAGTGCAAGATGTCCATGCTCACTGAAGGGGGTGGGACTAGGTGCCCTTTCTGAAGGTTACTTCCAGCTCTATGATTCTGTGATGGGACCAGCAGCCTGGTCTGATGGAAGATGTTCCTGCCCAGGGTAGCAGGGTGGAACTGGGTGACCTTTAAGATTCCTTCCCACCTAAACAACTCTATGATGAGTGTCTTCCATCTCATGGCATCTTGCTGTGAATAGACAGGCTGGGTTGCTTGGAAGGCAATCAGGCACCAGTACAACCCAGAGGACAGTGACTGAGGAGTCATTGGGGGTGCAAGAGAGCAGCATTTGGGGGCCTGCCAGCATCCTGCTGCAGTTGGATACCAGGTGGGTGAGCTGACTCCCCTTGCTCTCTGTCCCTGGCTCCTAGAGAGCCCATCAGCAGGCCAAGACCAGGCTCCTGATGAAGAGGCAGCTGAGATCCTCTGCTGGGCAGCAAACAGACTGTGTGAGGCAACATTTTGCCCACAGGCAACTGCCAGCACTGTTCAGGACACCGGCCCGTGACTGTGGGACCATGGCTGCTGCTGCAGATGGGATTGTGGCAGCTCAGGCAAGCCAAAGCAGGGAGAAGCTTTCTTGGGGCTCCTTCACCTTCTCCTGGGTGATGCTGCATGCTTGGGTGGCACTTGGAAGTGATGTGATGAGCACCCCTTGTTCTCATGGTGTTATCCTGAGAGTTTCCACTGCACAGAGTTAGAACCTCAGGGGACAACCCTTTTTTGAAGGAGGAAGGAAAACATTGCTGGTGTGGGTGGACTGAGGTCATGGTGGTACTGAGGTAGAGGTGAGGGGGACACAATCCTCAGGTTTTCTGTGACTCCATCCCTCCTAAGCTTCTCATCTCCATCCCCCGCAGAAACGGAAGGTGGAGGAAAGCGACGAGGACACGGCGCAAGCCAAGGTGCTGCGGCCCTTGCGGAGCTGCGAGGAGCCCCTCACCCCCCCTCCCAACTCGCCCACCCCCATGCTGCAGCTCATCCATGACCCTGCCTCCCCTCGTGGCGTGGTGACACGCTCCTCCCCGGGAGCTGGCCCCAGTGACCACCACAGCGCCAGCAGGGACGAACGCTTCAAGCGGCGGCAGCTTCTGCGGCTCCAGGCCACCGAGCGGACCATGGTGAGGGAGAAGGAGAACAACCCCAGCGGCAAGAAGGAGCTGTCGGAGGTGGAGAAGGCCAAGCTGCACGGCTCCTACCTCACCGTCACCCTCCAACGCCCCACCAAAGACGTCCACGGCACTTCTATTGTCCCCAAGCTGCAAGCCATCACCGCCTCCTCCGCCAACCTGCAGCACTCGCCACGCGTGGTCATGCGCCACACGCCCACCAGGATGCCTCTACGAGGGGGAGGTCTCGGTGGGGAAGAGGAAGCCATAGCGGCCGAGGAGGATGAGGAGGAAGAAGGGGACGAGGAGGAGAACATGGAGGAAGGGGGGGCGGCTCGGCTGAACGGGCGAGGGGGCCGGGTGGCGGAGGGCGAGGAGAGCTGGATGCAGCGGGAGGTGTGGATGTCCGTCTTCCGCTACCTCACCCGCAGGGAGCTCTGCGAGTGCATGCGGGTGTGCAAGACCTGGTACAAGTGGTGAGTCTGGGGACAGGTGGTGGCAGCTGGGAAGGGGGGCACAGCCATGTCCTGTCTGCACCAAGGCTTGTGCCTGATGGGCAGCCAGAGGGATCTGGGGGGGTGGCAAAAGGTGTCAGTGACCTCAGGAGCTGGCACTGGGTGGGCAGTGTTGTCCTTGGACCCAGCAGCCTCTGCCATGTGTGAGGGGTCATTATTATCTCCTCCCTCTTCCTTCTGTAACTGTCACCTATGTCCCTTGCAGTGTCCTCAGTTCCTACACAGCACAGTCTTTGCCTTTTCTTGCCTCTCATCCTTCCTGGGCCTCCCAGTAGGCTGTGGAAGGCAAACTGGGATGGGTTTGCTGGCTGGAAATGCCTCAGGGGGGTGACAATCCTGAAGACAATGCTGGCAGTGGGACAGCTGTGGGTGGAAGGCTTGGGAACAGGCTGGAAACTGGGAGGTTTCTAACTGCTAAGCAGTGGGAACAGATTAGGACAGCTTTGATTGGCACCTGGTGAGAATGGTGATGTGGTTGAGCCATCCTCTCACCTGCCACTGGTGTGATATCTTGAGGACCACTGCTGAGCTGCCCTCAGCCTCCTAGGGGAGAGGAGGAATCTATGCCACCTCTGGGCTCTGTCACAGTTCCTGCACCATGGGACTGGGCTGAGTGTTTTCCCTGCTGGGAGCATGAATGCTTGAGATCTTCACCCTGGCAGGAAGAACAACCAGGAGGGGAGGAGACAAACAGACAGGCACTGACTTGTAGTCTAGTGATAAGACAAGAGGAATCTGCTGGGGTTGTACTGGGCATCACTGGGTGGTTTGGCACCCTCTGAATGTTCTGGGATACCAGGTTACCTGGCTGGGGCCATGGTGGGGCTGGTCTCCTCTCCAAATCTGTGTGACCTGCCCACTATGTCATCACACAACACTCTCAGGACTCGCCTTTCATCCTTGTCCCCAGGTGCTGTGACAAAAGATTGTGGACAAAAATAGACCTAAGCAGGTGCAAGTCCATCACTCCCCAGGCCTTGAGCGGCATCATCAAAAGACAGCCAGTCAGCCTTGACCTCAGCTGGACTAACATCTCCAAAAAACAGCTCACATGGCTCGTCAACAGGCTGCCAGGTGAGGGTGGGCTGAGATGGGGTGAGGACAATCCCTGCCTCTGCCACAGCTTCCTCTGAGGCTTCAGGGATATCCTTTAGGGATGGTTCTTGTCTGAGTTGGGTTGATGATTGAACTTAATGAACTGAAAGGTCTCTTCCAACCTGGGCCATTCTATGGTTCTGTGATTTGTGATGGTTGGACCAGAGTGAGAGTTGGGCTTTGCATCTCAGTGCTCACCAGTGTGGAAGCTCTTGGGCACCTGGATCCCATCATCACAGTGGGGATTTGATGGTGACACTGTTTCCTGTGGCTGGGTGTTGACATCCCCTTCATAGAGAGATGGTTTTGAATTAGAGCAGGACAGGTTTTATTAGACGTTAGGAAGCTCTTCCTCATGAGGATGGTGAGGCACTGGAAGAGACTTCTCTGAGAGATAGTGATGGAGTCCCCATCTGTGGAGACATTCAGGACAAAGCTTGATGAGGCTCTGAGCATCCTGATCTAGTGTAGGATGTCCCTGCTCAATGCAGGGGGTTGGACTGGGTGGCCCTTAAAGTGCCCTTCCAACTGTTAAGATTCTATGATTCATGGAGCCCAGTTCCACCCCAGGCAGGGTGGAGATCTCCTTCTTTGGTGTTCCTTGGAGGAAAGAGAGTTGGGAGTGGGATGTATCAGAACTGCACCAACCTGTCTGACTTGTTCCCTCTCTCCTTTCTCCCCTACAGGCCTGAAAGACCTCATCCTAGCGGGCTGTTCCTGGTCTGCAGTCTGTGCTCTCAGTACCTCCAGCTGCCCCCTTCTCAGGACCCTTGATCTTCGGTGGGCAGTAGGAATCAAGGACCCTCAGATCCGGGATTTACTCACGCCTCCAACAGACAAACCCAGTAAGCTGCTGGGACCACACTGGGAAGGTGGTGGGAGGGGAAAATGAAGAGGAAGACTATGCTGGATGTGGTATATCCCAGCGAGGTTGGATGAGTTCATTCATTTTCAGAATCTCTTTTTCACTCTCCCTAAATGTTTTTAATTTATTTTTATTTCCCAGGTCAGGACAATCGCAGCAAACTCCGCAACATGATCGATTTCCGGCTCGCCGGCCTGGACATCACCGACGCCACGCTGCGCCTCATCATCCGCCATATGCCCCTGCTCTCCCGCCTCGACCTCAGCCACTGCAACCACCTCACCGACCAGTCGGCCAACCTCCTCACGGCCGTGGGCTCCTCCACACGCAACTCCCTCACGGAGCTCAACATGGCAGGTGGGGACATGGACCTGGGGGGGGGACTCTGCTTGGTCTTGGGTGGGCTTTGGTGGCTGCTTCAGCCTGGAGAAGAGGAGGCTACAGGCACCTCACAGTGAGCTCACAGTGCATGGAGGGGCTGTCTGCCAGGGCATGGAGACACAGGACAAGGGGTGGACCATGAGGATGATCTGAGGGCTGGAGCTCCTCTGCTGTGAGGACAGGCTGAGAGAACTGGGGCTTTTCATCCTGGAGAAGAAAAGGCTCTGGGCAACCTCATAGTGGCCTCCTGGTGCCTGGAGGGGCTGTTTGCCAGGGCATGGAGCCACAGGATGAGGGGTGGATCATGAGGATGATCTGAGGACTGGAGCTACTCTGCTGTGAGGACAGGCTGAGAGAACTGGGGCTTTTCATCCTGGAGAAGAAAAGGCTCTGGGTAACCTCATAGTGGCCTCATGGTGCCTGGAGGGGCTGCAGGAAAGATGGGGAGAGGCTGTTTGCCAGGGCATGGGGACACAGGACAAGGAGTGGACCATGAGGATGATCTGAGGGCTGGGCCTCCTCTGCTGTGAGGACAAGCTGAGAGAACTGGGGCTTTTCACCCTGGAGAAGAAAAGGCTCTGGGTGACCTCATAGTGGCCTCCTGNAGAAAAGCCTCAGGGTGGCCGCGTGGTGCCTGGAGGGGCTGCAGGAAAGCTGGGGAGGGGCTGTTTGCCAGGGCATGGAGCCACAAGACAAGGGGTGATGGTTTGAAACCAGAGCAGGGCAAGTAGTGGGGGCTGTTCTGCTTGGAGGAGGCCTTAGTGAGCCCTAATGGTGTCCTCCCAGTGCCTGAA
>VZTY01035523.1:124241-143070 GCA_013400935.1 Turnix velox | reverse complement strand
GATTCTATGATTCTATCAATCCACTGGAAAAATTTCATGTTGTGTCTTGGAGATTTGAGCAATCACATTTGAAGAATAATCAGTGAAAGTTTTTTGAAAGCAATTGTTTCTAGCAGGCGGATTAATAATTGCAAGTCGAAACTGAAGTTTCACCTTCCTTAATCAGTAAAAAGAAAGCTGCCAATGTCCCTCTTCATTTCTATGCTTTTGCTAAGTCTGGATTATCCCTGGATCCCATTGACAAATCCTCTTTCAATGTTTCCCTCCAGTTAATACTTTTAGGCTGACAGTCTCCCATTAAATGTCTAGAAAGAAATCCTGGTCATGGTGTCACTGCTCAGGTAGAGGAAAATACAGTGAAAAACAACTAGGTTTCCAAATCACTTAACATCAGTTGGATACTGCTCATTAATATATATATATATATGGTGGCCTTCTCAAAGAACAAACTTACAAACCAAATGGTTAAAAGACTTCTGTGTCTGCCCTGACTGGGTCTGACCTGTCCAACCATAGAGTAACCTGCAGGTCTCTCTTTGCATTGCAGAAACGATCAGGTCAGAGAACATCACCTCCCTGAGCCAAAAACCAGTTCACTCCCTTCCATCTTTCAACAAATTTTGACTTGAAAACAGATTTTGGGTTTTATTTAGAGCATCTTTAAAGAGCAGATCTTGAGAAATAGCTGGAGTATCAGTTTCAGTGCATGTGATAAAGGCTACTATAATGATCCTTAATTAGAAACTATCAGGAAAGAAGCTATAGCACCAATGCTTTCTCCACTGAATAAAACCTGCCTGTAAAAGACAAAAATCATAAACAATTGAAAAATACCTTTGAATTCTTTGTAATTTAATAATACTATCAAAGAACAAATCGACAATAGTAAACCCCCATGCCTCAATGCCAGTAGAAATTCTACTGTGATACCTGTTATCAACAAATAGTACAAATAACATCAGTAGTTAGGACAGCAATAGTTAACGGATTGTTGATTTAGTCAAATACGGATAATATATTTTTAAATTGTAACTGTAGAGAAATCCCACATAGAACACAATAATAAGAAATCAGAAAATCTTTAGGTGGTATTGTCACTCAGCTTTGATGTGCTAATGGCTAAAAATACATTACCCTTGTCCCTTGTCTCATCCTCTAAAGAAAAAAAAAGAAGTAATCCAAGTAAAACTTTCTATATATTTTCCTTATCTGCTTCTTCAAAGAAAAAGTGGATTAAGAATCCCTCATGCACGATTTACATGACACCTTAAGTGGCTACTATAGAGCAGAGCAGTCCTTCAGTGCCTTATGACGAAATGTCAGATAAGTGAGAAACCATTTTTGTCAGCTGAGCTAAACCAAATCTCAGGTCAGTAATGATGACAATGTACAAGCACAGATATATATGATAATATGTGGCGTGAAATGCAGAAATAGGGATGAGAGGGAATAGTCCCCAATGACGGAGCATAAAATTATTAGCTATTTTAAATTAAAAAAAGAAAGAACAAACTTCTCTTTATTAAGCAATTTTGCAAGTGGTGAAGATGTCTAGAAGATGGGAGTATCCTTTTCGTTCCATACTCCTTCTACTGAGAGAACATGTAGAGAAAACTTTACATGTAAATGTGACACACACTGTAGAGAAAACTACATGTAAATGTGACAGCAATGGTCTTGTTTGAGCAAAAGAATATCCTATTATACTTCCAACAATTTTCTGTTCTGGACTGAGACCTCCATTACAGAGTTTAGGTTACTCTGTGGTGCTACTATTTGCAGAGTGTTCTATATAATTTTTCAACCTACACTATGAAACAGGTATAGAATAATTATAGGGATTATTGATGGTTTAAGTTTGGTCAAACTCACTCCCCTGGGGAAAACAAATCCCTTTCCAGAAACAACGTAATAATTTCTGGTTTGGTTTGAGCTGCCATACATCCTGTGTCAAAGATGGCTTTAATATTATTTCTTTCAGTTTCTTTAACTCCCTAATGGGAAACTGGCCTAACTGGAGAAATCTAAGACACTGCAAAGCTAGTTTGCATTCTGTCTGTTTTTCTTCTAGCCAAGCCTTTATCTTATCAGCCTGCATCCACAGCCTTCCTTAAGCTGACAACAGACTTTCATTTCTCATCTGATTGTTTCTCCCTAGGAAAACACTGCACATATACTTTTCAACATCTCTCTTCATCACAGATAGACTACACCAAAGTCAGAAACTCCCTGTATTTCAAGGACTACATATTTCAAACTAAGGATGACAAAAATAAGTATTTTGTTTAATATCTTTGGCATGGTTCAGCTCCACTGGAGTGACTAAGAGGAGCCCACCTACACGGATCAGAAGCTGTACAGGAGTTGCGCTGAGCACATCATTTGACTGGAGCTGCAAAGTCCTGCCTGGATAGGGGCCAAGCCAGGTTTCCCAGTAGGAATGTGGCCCAGGAGCCAGCTCCCCCAGCCACACTAACTGTACTATCTACCCATTTCAAACCTGGACATTTTACTTCTGAGAAAACTTTGAATATGAGGTGATTACTGGGAAGCCGGGAGCTGTATTTATGTCAGATGCACCTACTAAATCAAGACTTTTAAAACTTTATAGAAAGGAGCATTATCCTGTCTCTCCTTCTTCTAAGGTGCTTTTGTGAGCTGCATGCAGGGGACATATATCTGGGTAATTGCAGAGCTCCAAGATTATTCCTTCCTTTGTTCTTTTCTTCTCTTTTTTTCCCACACCATTAAAATAGTTACACCCAAAAGCTTTAAAATAAAACCTGGCAAAATGCAACTTCTACTACTTCTCAATTTATAGCTCATGTTACAGCTCTTGCAAGTGAACGATGATGATCCAGGCTAAAACCTGAGAGCACCATACATAATATTGACTCTAACATAACAACTAAGGGTCAGATCCAGCTCTGTTTTAAATCTTTTCTGTCCAGCTCTGCCACCATGAAGCCCGCCTAAAACCACAGTAACTGGTCCCTGAAGAATTCATATTCTATAGAACAAGCATTAGAACAGACAAGCTGCAGTGGCTCCTACAAAATTCTTACCCTCACACACAGACCTCTGCCAAGACCCTTGTTAGGCAAGACTAGTTTATGTCTGGGATAAGCCCAGCACATAAGCAGGTTTACAAGAAAGAGAGGCTACATCTGAGCTTTTCCCCACCAGTAACTGTGAAGAAAATTGCTCTTGCCTTTCAGGAAGAAAGCACACCTTTGGCTTGCTGTCTTTCCCCACGTTTCACTCTTCCTCTCCAACAATATTCCCCAAAGAGCTGTTGACATCCCAGTGAAAAATAAAGACTGGAAACCCTAATAAAACATGGATTTACACCTTATTTTAGCTATGCAAAGTCATAGGTGAGCAATGTTTGAAAAAGAGCTCTGAAGCAATAGTCAGCATGCATCTCTGAACTGAAGGATTTAACTGGCAAGAAGACAAATGAGTATTTATTAATCCTTAGTGCTCAAGGTTACATATTCATTCATGGGCTGCAGATGTTATACCTTGGGGTATAATAGCTTTGACATTGCACACATATGAAAAAAAAAGATAACCAACTGTAAGCTGCTTTATACTACTTTACACCACGTTTTTGGTCTTTGAATTGTACTTAGTAAAAAAATAAGCAAGGAGAAACATTTCTTAAATTTTTGTCAGTTTAGAAAAAAAACCTTCCAATTCTTGACCAGAGTGGTTGTCTCTTGTTAGGGGGTCCCCTCCATCTCTGGTTTTGAGGCTGGTCTTCTACCTGTCTATTTAAACACCTCTAGGAATTACTGTAAATTCCTATGTCAAGCACTGGCACTCGGTAAAATTTGAATTCCTGGGATATGCAAGGATACCTGTGCTTTTGCTGCAGTTTGGCATAAGTTTAAGCAATCCTTTTTACGCATGCAATTTCAAGAAGGCAGACCCTTAAAACAGGTTAGGTGCATTTATTTTGATCAAACACTTTCTATATTGTAATTGCTGTTGATACATCTTCACATTTGAAGATATTACTCTAATTTTTTCATTTAATTCCACCACAGCTGTTTTGCCTGGCCTCCAGATTCCAGTGCTTTATTGAAACTATTGGCATGCTCCAAAACTAGACAGAGAATCACAGTTTTGAAAATAACCTAAAACAGTTAGAATAAGACACATTTTTTTAATTTGGGCAGATGAAGCATTCCTTACAGTTGTTTTCCTTTAGAATGTCACTTAAAAGTACTAGCCAATACAAAAACAAATATGCCCCAGGAAGTAGACATAGTACACTGCAAATCTACTACTAACTGATTCAACAAACTGTACTTTGCTTACCTGAGAGGAGCTACAGCACAAGATCTGCTCTCCATGGCTAGACTGGGTAAACACTTGTGCTAACATGGATTCCCCAAGAAGCCAGAAACTGAGTGGACTGACTCAGAAGATCCAGTTACAGGCGTATCAAGGACAGAGTCCAAGCTCTCCCTGACCAAACATCAACTTCAGGCTTTTACTCTGGGGTTTCTATGAACACACATCTGTGTCCTTGGCAGGTGCTGTTTAAAAGTAACAGCATCTGTGCATGTAAAATAAGAAGTGGTAGAATCCTTGGCATTCTGAGTTGTACAGCTATTATTTCAGTTCTTGTACTAGATCTACCTCATATTTTGAGAACTATTCTAGACTCTCAGACATTGAGAGATTACATATACCAGCACATTTTAGTTAACTTTAGTAGGATTTGTTATTTCATTGATTTTAAAGCTTTATCAAACTTGCCTTGAACTTGTGAATTCAGACAATTGAAACTATTATCTGAGATCATTAACTGAGTATGTTGAAGAAGATAACTGGAACCTGCATGCTCAAAAGCATGCTGAAGTCAACTAAGAAAACAAATAAATACACAAATCTGTTTGTACTCTAGCACCATTAACCTTAAAATGTAGGAACTTATACCTGTATCAGACATTTCATGGGAATGTCAATGGGTACATGGTGTGAAGAACAAGACTCTACTTCTCTCTCCTGAATGTGATCCTACCAAATTAGAGATCAGGCACCCTCTAACCCTCCTGCAATCACCTTACAGAGAAAGCAGGGATGAAACAAGAGTCTCCAATTTGACTTTAAGGAGCTTTAAACAGTAACTAATAGGAGACAATTTATTCCAAGTCAATGAAAGTAAGAGCCAAATTCCAAATTCTGTTCTACATCATCTTGGTATGAATCTGAGGCAAAGAGTCACAAAACCAAGCACATAACTCCAGATTTATCCCTCATAAAAACAGACATCACTCAGGTTTAGGGTCTTACATTCTACATATTAAATATCTGAGGGTTTTTTCTACAAGATGAAAATAAACTAATCAAGTATTTCTAAGATGTCTACAGATATTGAAATTCATAGCAAATGTTCAATTATATGATATTAAGAAGACTAGCTGAAGTTGGTTTGCATCAGAAAACCTTAGGGCACAGCTGCAATAAAGCATTCAATTTTTGCTTGGTTAAGTATCTCAAACGTAATTTCAAATTGCCACTCTCTATAGAAAAATAGCACCCCCAAAAAACTTAAATTCAAATTGAGTGTATTTTAAGAAGCCATAGAAGAAAAATTACTCACTTAAAGCATATCACTATTTCCTGTTTCAGCATCATATGCAATGTACACATTACAACCAGATGGAAAAAACATTAAAAAAACATCCACATTTCTGAAGTCCAACTGAATACAGACTTATTTCCACCAGATNAGCTATAGAAAAGGGGGGGGGGAGGGAGGAGGGGAGAAAAAGCTACACAGGAGCCAAATTAATGTAAACCACTTCCTTTATAGGTAAAAGTTTGTAAACAAATCATGGTTCTCCTTGAATTGAAGAAAAATCTGCTATCAAAGAGATGCCAAAACAGCCTACAGGACAAAGCGTTTTGTCAGTCTATTAGCAGTGAATTGATCTCTTTGATCCCACTTCTTTTAAGGCATCGGGTAAATATTTTCCTTCTAGCTGCCTACCCTTGCTGTGCTCAGAAGTCTGTCAAAGGTGCTTAAGCATGGCAGATAATACAATATCTACCTGTTCTGACTGACCACCTTCCAACACCAAAATTCTGAATCTATCTCTACAGGGATTTTGCAGATATGAAACTGAACAAAAAAGATATATAAACGGATATATAAACTGATCTTATGCTGTTACTTATTTCCTGGGGGAACAAGTTACCATACGAAAACGGATGAGTAAAATACCAATAATTTCCTATGCAAATCTTAAAATACAATGGCAGAACAATGGCAGGTCTGACAGACAGCACTTCAACTATTATTAAAATTTCAGAAGGCAACTAAAATATCACAGTCCTCTTGCTCCCTCTCCCCCTTCCCTCTTGAATCATACTTGAATTATGAAGCATGAAGAGTAAGAGATGCCCACCACTAAGGTGGATGAAATTAGGTTTATATGGCACCTAATCCCGTTGTCCCTAACCTGCAGAAGAATGAATTTCTCTCAAGGATGAGTTAAGAAGTAAGTAAACAGTATTTATTATCTATACATTAAAAATGTATGACAATATCCAAAGCTGTGCTGAGATACAAATGAGCTCTTAATTCTTGGGCGGCTCTCTTCATCAGCAGAAACTCAACTCTATCTCACTTTCTTCTCAGCCATAGCAAACTGAACCTAAGGATACCATACCAAATAATAAAGTGTGAAATAGCTTCTTATCACTATTTGTAGGTGTGATTCACTTTTTTTTTCATGTCTGCAGTGTAGAAAAGAAATGCCGCTTTGACTCTGCTCTTGGTGCAGAACTATCATAATGTAAACAAATACCATAATTTTGTAGCCCTCTAAATATAAAATACCTAAAACCTGAGAAAAGCAAAGGCTCAGACACTAATGATGCCATTTGGATTGCAATGAAAGTTTTGCATTTGCCAGAACTGGTGAAAATCACTGAGATTAAAGAATCTTTTCTCAGTTCAACTCCAAGAAAAGTGTTATCAGGAAGGAGATTTTGTATCTTAGAGAGGATAGACTAACTAAACCATGAACTTAGCAGCCCTTGTGAAAGATAACGTGTGTGCATAGAGAAAGATCCCCATGTGGATGTGATCTGTAGTTATTCCTAGATTTACAAAACATCATCTACCATAAGAAGGAAAAGAATGGTGTCATTGAAGAGTTCAGGCTGCTGAAGTCTTCAGATAGAACAATCCTCCCTACTAAACCAAAATGCAAAGTCTAAAATGCCTCCTCATTTTCACACAGTAAGTGTAACCATGGGCATTAGCTGGTTAGAACAGATCTGTGCTGATAAGTCCCTGAAAAAAATAATGCACCTGAGTTTAGCCTGGTGAAAAATTAATCAGAATTTGTGTAAATATTGTATCATTTCTAGAGACAAAGTAATTACTACTCTGTTACCAAATGGAAAAGAGAAAGAAATATCAGACTTTTGCCTAGCATTTTCATCTCAGAGGGAAAATATCTCTGAATTTTCTGGGAAGCAAGGTGCTTTTAATTTAAAATTTATGCAATCCTAATTATGCAACCATAGTAGATATTGCAAACAAATATGCCTCTTTTAGCACTGTGTCAGAAAAAAACACTCGCATTTCACATGAAAATAGAAGTGTTTTTCAAACATTCTCTTGAATGACCAAACATGCTGCCTCTGACAGATGCTCTCACCCTGGGAAGAATTACATAGGAAGTATCAGAACCTGCATTTGTTTTCACTCACACCAATCATTATACAAGCTTATTTTAAAACCTGTCATTGTTTACTAAGCCCTGTGGTCACCACATGTCAAAACAAAACCAGATACATACTAAATATCACTAGCATGTTATTACCTTTTTTTTTTCCATTATTTTCACCCAAAGTAGAATAGGCCTTTGCTGCAGTTTTATTTCAATCCATTCTATTTTCTTAAAGTTCAGCTGCGATCAACTTTTAAGTCCCAAATTCTATATCTCATGTAGATGTCACAACAGTCACTATTCTGTAGCCAAAATGTAGTGACTCAAAACAGGCATCTTGCTACAGCAAATCTAGTCACTTAGCACTGCCTGAAGACTCTAACCACTACAGTAATAATATAAGATACATTAATTGGGCTGCACATACAAGGATGCTGTACTCTTTACAACCTTCAGGATGTCTAGCAGGGCAAAAAAGAACAAGAAAAAAAAGCTCTTTAAAATTATTCTGACCATATTTTGCAGGACTTCTTTTTATTGCATGAAACATTGTGAGTCAGTAGGTATAACACCCAATTGCAATAGAACACATTACAAAATTTCAGTAAAATATGCATATGCTTGCTGCTGTGTCTTGTATGTACACATAAGATTTCATTCTTTGGGGTTAAGTTCCATTCTTCAAAACACAATTCAATTGTATTTTTTAATATGTACATCTCTCTTGAATAAACACATCTAAAAAGATGAAAGTCTACCAAGATGCTTGAATCTGCATACAAAACTTCTGTCCTTCCACAGAAGGGTGATATGTGAGGGTCAGACCAAGCTAATACCTCAGTTGCAGATTCTTAACAGGCACAAAATAATAAACCCCAAAACATCACTTGGGAAAGGCACTGCTCAGGTTTCATGATGACTATCAGTCAGATGAGGTGTAGTATCACAGGGCATTCCTAGTACAAATAGCAACTTTCATATATGTATCTCATATCACTTTTGAAACTATGCAAAGGAAGCATACAATGTCAACCCATTATCCCATTTTAACTAAGTGACACAATGGACCAAAATCACTCCTACCCAGGAAAAGTCTAACGAAGGAGATAAAAAATCTTAACTTCAGCCACCAGACAAGAGCTTGACATGCTGTAAGAGAATGTTTTCAGGGCTGATGGTCTATCAAAAAGAAAAGCAACTATTGCTGAGCCCTGGAAATCCTGAGTGTTCTCCTTGTCCTTCTTAATATTTGGCCCATTGCATGAAATTTGGCTTTTTTTGCTAAAACTGGCAGTGAAATGAGATGTCAGCTAAAGATCCAAAATCTCTTGTGACAAGCCATTTGCTCTTGTACCACTACAAATACAAAAAGTACCATTAACATACTACCACAGTAAGGCTTGGGTTAGAAGATACCCCTAAGGATAACCTAGTTCAATTCCCAAACATTCCCTAGTCCAGCTCCCAACAATCCCTTTGAAGTCAGAAAAACAAACACATAGACACACAATCATATGGGACTACCTGCTTGCTGAGCTACACTAGAACTAATTAAGCACTAAACATTCCTTGGGACACCTCATAAACAATCTAAAAATCTGCCCTGTAAACCAAAAGATGGCAGGCTATTCTCCTTAAGACTAACATGCTGTGTTTTAGCACTCAGGCCAGCGAGGACAATTAATCAACTTGCTTATTCAATTGAACTCTTCCCCCTAGTTCTCTCTTCCCACCCCCCTTGCTGGATTTGAGGACACCCTGTTTTCCTGGAGATGGTGAATCACTACAAACCAGCAGACCCACTCAGTTCCTCAAAAGACACAAAAGGTGTAAAAATAGCTGATCTTAATGAAGCAAGTACAGTGTCAGCAGCCAGATGAATGTGGGTGATCATATAAGGGTCTGTTGTTGCAAAGGACAATTTTTTAAGAGAACACTTCTCCCTCTCTCTCTCACTCTTTCTCTCTTTTTATTAAGCTTTGTTCTTTGCTGAAACCAGCCCTCTGCAATGTGTGATGAATGACACCTGACAAGATTCACTCCTCCTGTAATTGCAAGTTTCATATGAGCACAGAAAGCAGTGCCTCACTACCAGCTGAAGGTACGGTGGAGGTGTCATGAAAAAAAAATAAAGAGAGGCAAAAATAAAACCTAAAAATAACCTGGAGTACCCACTGAGTATGACGGTGTGGATATTTTTAGCGGGTCTAACACCAACTTTTCTTGCTAAAAACACAATCTTACCTTTATGTAAAAGAGTTTCCTGTTTCTAAACATAACTTCAGAAACTTGAGAAGGGGAAAAATTTGAAATTATCCCTTTTGCACTGAAAGTACCACAAGATTAAATATGAAAAGACCAGGTATATCTTCCCCATAGGTTTTGCACCCTGACACCCCATAATAAATAGACATGAGTTTGCTATTAAAGCATCATAATAAAGATTGGATTAAGAAATAGATTCAGAAGTAAAAACAGAGCAAACTCCTCAGGGTACCAGAAATGTGATTGTGAGAGGTGAAGAGAGGGGGTTATGTCCTGTACCAGCTCCACTGCCTGACCCAGCACTGCCCTCAAGAGAAGGCTGTGCCCCATCAGAAGCAAATGCACAGCACAGAAGACTGATCAGACACAGTTGTCCTTTTACAGTCCTGTTCTTCAAGTTTCATCTTCTCTAAGGCCAGCTCACATCAGTTCAGCAGCACAAAGGAGATTTTAGGAAGTGTTTAAATATAACCTACACCCATTGAAAGCATTCCAATGTTGCCTAATAAAATGGCAATACTATCTGATGCATATAAGCAATACTGAGAAGTGCTTCCAAGTGGATATTTGAAGCTGATTTCCAAAAACCTGTACTTACATGAATTAATTAATGTGCCTTTCAAGTGCTAGTGCTGTAACTATGTATGTCAGCTGGCACACATGCCACAGTGATCAGCGATCCTCACACCAACATCATACACCACCTACCTGCTTCACTGAGACTGAGGGGTTGCCTCATGTCCTGAAACAGGAGGGCTAGCACCATCAGCTCTGGGTAGCCATGCTCACAGTGCCTAGCCAGTCACCTGCTGAGCCCACTACTCACCCCATTCTACTGTGCCAGCAGTCATGAAGCTTTTATAGGTCTAATTGCAATTGGATGAGTCACTACTATGCTCAGCATAAATGTTCAGAGATGTTCAGCAATCGCTCTTTCCAGGGTGACTTTAGGCTTCTGCACTACCTGAGTATTGCTCCCTTTAACCCAAAGAGAAAGCAAGCCCAGTCTCAAGGAGTCTCTCAGGAGTGTCTGCAGCTTTTTAAAGTACATTACTCCAGTATTACTACTGGAAGGAATACACACTTTCTGGTGCTCCAATTGAGTCATGCAAGGAAATAGTACATACGATTATTATGATTTTTCTATTTAACATTGTGACTTCTTTGGCTGATGCTTACATGAGGGTTTTGTTTCATTGTTATGCAGCCTTTCTGAGTGGCTCCAAATCCCTCATATCAGTCATTCTGGGGCCAGGGTTAAATAAAAATGCAGAACAGGAGAAAAAGCCCACTGTAAGACACTGATAATTTCACATGCAGGATGAAATGAAAAAAATTTTTCTGACATTGCAAATTTTACTTAGTTCTGATTTTAATATTTTTTTAAAAGTAACTGAGGTTAAGATTGTATTTTTAATATTATATCCAGTAGGTAATTGAGATGCGCTTTCCTTGATATGCTGTGATTAATGCCTATTGATACAATGATTCTTTGTTCAGCATCATAATTGTGCCTTTTTATCTAATGCCTTAGTAGTAAATTTAAAAGTCACTGATTTTTACTAGAATAGATAAACATTGTGATGCAAGACAAATCCTGATGTTATTCTTCAGACAATTTAATTTTCATCTGAAATAAAGAGTACATGCTATTATATTAAATATGAATGTAAAAATAATTATTAGTAGGTATAAAAATTGAAGACCGTATTCTGGCACTACATTTACAAGAAGTTAATAGGAAACAAGACCACATACCCCAAGCCACTCTTAACTAATAAGACTAAAAGTACAGTGATCAGAACAACAGCTTCTATCTCTACTCAGATTTGGAGCACAAATCTTGTTTAAGTAACCAGCAAAAAATTACCCACCTTTTTAGTACTTTACCTATTTAAAGAAAAATGTAGAAAGGCAAGGATGAAACTTTAAAAATGGCAGGAAAACTTATCAGTAAAATGGTAAATTATATTTACTGTCCACTTAGGAATGTTTGTTTTTACATGGCATTTTTAGTGGTGTGAGTGAGGTGGAAACTGGGACTTAGTGGTATCTGTACCTCAAGGGAATGGAGCACCTCTCTTGTGAGGAAAGGGTGAGAAACCTTGGGTCTGTTTAGTCTGGAGAAGGTTTCAGAGTGGAATCTCATCAATGCTAATAAACATCAAAAAGAAGAGTGTCAAGAGAATGGGGCCAGACTCTTCCCAGTGGTGCCCAGCAACAGGATGAGGGGCAATGCACACAAGTTAGAAATTCCATCTCAACATTAAAAAAAAACTTCCTTATTTTGAGGGTAACGCTGAGAGAACACTGAATGCCATCTGACCAAAGGGATGTTCCATGACATACCACGAGAGTACTGGAACAGGTCCAGAGAGGTGGTGGAGCCTTTTTCTCTGGAGATGTTCCAGCAACTTGCTCTAGGTGGACCTGCTCTGCTATGAGGTTTGGACTAGATGATCTCTAGTGGCCCCATCCATTACCTCTATTGCTCTGTGATTACGTGATTCAGCCAGGGCAGCACTTCCATGTCGGTGATTCTTACAAAATGAGAGTTGACACTTAGTGATTGCACCACCCATTTTGCACTCTGGCTGGGGTCACCTCATGCTGGGCTCATGGAGGAGCCTGGTCCCAGGACATCTGAGGACAGCAGGGGAGGGAGGCTGCAACGGGAACCAGGGGAGGTGGTAAGAAGAGCCAACCTTAAGTGACAAGGGACTGCACTATCTCACATCATCCTACATCCTGCCACAGGTGGCTTTTCCTGCCGCAGCCTTCCCCCTCCCACCCTTCCGCAGTCTCACTTTCACTGATGTGTACTCTCCTCCCTCCCCCTCACTGCCATGATTTATGTCAACTCTCCAACCTAGCTGGGCATGGCTGTAGTACATGCAATAGATGCACTCTGCAGTCTGCTTTACTGGCATTTGCATCAGGCAAGCATCTCAGCTTGTTATGCAGTTTTCCCCCTCCAAAGGCCTGCAGGAGGTGGAAGCAGGTTGCCATGGGCTGGGTGTCTGCTGCACACTGGCGTATGTCCTCGCTGCCAGGCAAAAGGGCAGGACCAATTAGGTGTCTTGTATTATTAATGCTCTGCTCCTTCATCTGTTGATCACATATCCTCTTCTCGGCACCTCTGTGCCCCAGCTTGTGCAATGCACGGGCATCTGTGGAGGCAATGCTCTACCTGGGAAAGCTCAAATGCAAATCTGGTGGAGGAGATGGGACATCTTCCTTTCATGGACCCAAGGAAGGAGCAGAACAGCTGAAAAGTTGAACAGATCACTTTAACTAGGATCCTCAAGCTAAAAGATGAGAAATATGAGATATCTGCCCTACTGGCAGTAATAATTACAATGTATTATTAACAAAACTCAGGTTTCATCATTAACTTGACTTGGGTTTCCAGACCTGATCTCACCCTAATCATCCTCCAAATTACACCCAGCATCTCCCTCAGAGCTGAACAAGTATCAGCAAGGACGGCTGCTGGTTAACTATTATGCCAAAGAAAAAGCACAGTTAAAAATGAGCTATAAATATCACAATCAAATAGAACAAAAAATTACAGCTAGATATTAATTTGCCCAAATGAAAGGCCATCTTACCACTTGGATCCAATCCTGCCAGAAAGATAGAACCTATAACTTCAAAGCTGTGGAGAGGAAAGGGCTTGCTGTCAGCATACACTGCTTTAAGCACAGCTGACATGACCCTGCTTCTGACTCTTCTCAAAGGTGTCAGTAAAATCACAGCTCCTCTCTTGGATCTCAGAACATGAGGAAGGCCACCTACATGTTTGCTATAATGAAATAGCCAACTATCCCTATCACAACCCAATTGCTGCAACAAAAGTCCCATGTTTGATTTTGTTCCTCTTCCAAGCTCATCATCTGAGCCCCTAAGATCTATTTTCAAAAGATTTTTCTCAGCCGCTAAGTATGAGATGAAAATGTCATTTTAATTGTGGATCAGTGAGGTCTGCTTGAGTAAAATAACCCGATCACTTAGATGCAACTGTGTAACAAACACCGCTCTTCTAGCAGGGTGCCTAATTGCTCTGCCGGCACCAACAAAGAGCTGCCGGTTCATTAGAGCAAACTGGAAGAATTGCTGTTTGCACCTTCAAAAGCTGGGAGTATTTGATTGCAGAACCGCTGTGGATGTTTGATCCAAAACTCAGCTTCTGATTTCTGATCAGTAAAACTTAAAAGCAAAGAAGCTATCAGTCTGATATTTTTCTTCATAGCTTTCTTCAGGTTAACAACTGATTTTTGTCCTTGATCTGTTCAAGAATGTCAAATCTAATCTTAAGATAGGATTTGGACTCATATTCTATACAAACCTGCTTAGCAAAAAAAAAAAAAAAAAGTAGCAAAAATAGATCTGATATGAATCAAATTGCAGTTTCACATGACAGCTGGAAGACACTGGCTGTTATATTGTTAATCTGCAGCCTGGCTGTACCAAGAACTCACCAGAAAGTGCAAAGGGCAGAGAAAGGCCAGAAAAAGGCCAGTGGAGGCAAAAAGCAGATAATCTTTCTCCTGGATAATCACAGCAGGCAACCAGGTAGATGGTAGAGGAAGCAGACCTCCATCTTATTGAATGGGAAAGCAATTTGCTGAATCACATTAAAGGGGAACAAGGCAGGTAGTCCTCTGAGGCAATCACGAGCTCCTTTGCCCATTGCAACAGCTACCAGACAAAAAAAAGAATCCTCACTGCTGTACTCACGTTTGTCTGTGTGTCCTCTCCTTCCCTCATTACACAAGTCAGATAAACCATTGTATACCTTTACACTTTAAGAATTTGTATTTCTATTTCCTTTTCCTCAGAAACCATTTGTAGACAACAAACATTCTGAACAGAAAACAGAAATCTAATTTCAGGCAGATACCTGCCATAGCAAGTCTTACTTTTTCCAACCCAAAATCCACATGTGAATACATCCACATACAGGCTCAGACATATCTGCAAGAATGCTGTACTCACATGAATGCTTGGCTGTCAGAGGGATACCTACATATTTATGCAGGTTTTTAAAAATATTTTTAAGAAAGATTACTTATACCTCTAGGAATAAAGTATTGCTGAAGTTGCTTTATAAGCACTACCCATGCATTCAAATCCAAATCTTAACACTGACATGAAAACTGAAGGTACAAAAAGGAGTTACTGGTTTTTGCTCCCCATTTTATGCAGTTTGAATCAGCTTGTCGGAAAATTCATAGAAATATTCCATCAGTGAAATGGAAAGTGGATCAAACCATAAGCTTCCAGGACAGTGGAAAACTCCAAATAGAATACTTTCAGGAAAATCACTTAAATGCAGTGCTACCCGGTGTGCAGAGGAGTCGAGTAGGTCAGCTCTTTGCATAGCCAGGACCATGCTGTGCTTTCATCCAACGTGCTCATCAGGACTGGAAACCAAAACCTTCTTTCCTGACAGGTTCATGAATTAAATAACTGCAGCTGGTTTCCAAGATCTCTTTCCTTCTGCTAGCAATCTCACATAAAAGCAATAAAAGTACTGACACTAAAAGTTCTAGAAGTATCTTTTTAATCACAAAGCTCCTGCAAGATCTTTCTTCCCCAGTAGCAGTAACAATGAGCTCAAGAAAGACAGACCACCTGCCAGCATTAAAAGAGGAGTGCATCTAAAACCACAGGTCCCAGTTGTTAAAATGTGGCTTGTTACAGTTATCTCATCTATGCTAACACTCTGATAGATTAGTCCAGATAATAACAGCAATTGCAATAACATACTACAAGGAAAAAGTTAAAGAAGAATAATGCAAGTTGGATGGCATTATTCACTGAAACTTTCATGTTCAAGTAGCATTGATCCACTTATGAGATCTGGATTTATTGCAAAGGAAAGCCTATCCCACAGAAAATTTCTACTTCAAAAAGTGCCTGCAATGCTTGAAAATCAAGATCACCCTACTGGGATTCCCACCCATTCAATACTTTCTGTTCCCTCCTTGTTTTTTTTCTTTTTTCCGCTCTACAGTGATCCAAGTTGCTCTAAGATTATTTTTCCGTAATTTTCAGCAAAAGTAGCTACAGAAGGAATAGACAACAAGCACTGAGGGCATTGAGCCCACAAGAAACTTAGCCTTTGTCCCCCTTGAGAAACAGATATGATGCCATCCTGAATGGACTCTGAATCTTGGTTTTAATTAGAGAGAAGGTGAAATCAGGCAAACCTACCTCCTGTTCAAACACTATGCTTTCCTCAGTATCCCTCTGTTCTCCAGAAAAATGGGCTTCTCCCAGTTGGTGACCATTTATGCGGACACGGGAACCAAACTCTTTCCCCACGTGTCCTCAACATCTGCATGTTGTCTACCCCTCTATTGATAGCTTCCAATAAAAGCTTCCTTTAATAGAGTTGTCCTGACTCACAGGTTGGGGGGAGGGAGGCTGACCTCGCTGCAGCATCAAGAGTCTCTGACGCATTTTGGAAGGCTGTGGTTTCGGGTCTGAAAGATTCAGCCTTGTTTTGATCTAAGTTTTACAAGTTTAACTTCCAAAATATCACCCTATAGCTCCAGGTCCACTTGCAACTCGATGTTGTTTAGTGGTTGAACTTGCATTATTCAGGGCTTTAGCCATACTCTCGGCAAATTAGCAGTACTCACCAGCAGAAGAGAGTTTCTGAGAAACACAGCCACCCAGGCTCCTAAATGGCTCCACCTCTTGTCCACCCACTCCCAGTTTCAGACATTTCACATTCCAAAACTGGAAGTGTGTATGCAACATAAGGTCACATTATTGCACAACAGACTCTGCTCCTTCTAAGAGTCACCACATCCTCAAAAGTACATCAACTCTAACAGCAAGAGAGCTGTTTACAGTGAATTTCTATCTGAGTGGGTGTATTTTCTCCAAGAATCTTAGAGCAAGTACATGAAGTGTATGACTCTTCCCTACATTTGGTAAGATGGCATTTATTTAATTCTTCCACATCAGCATTCCTTCCCCTTTAAGCTGCTTTTTGAAAATTTGGGAATTAATTCTTACACTTCCCCAAAGTATTTTTGTGCTGGATAATTTTAGGACACACTAAACTGAACAATTTCTGCCTATCTTAAATTTAGAACTGAGGCTGTTTGTAGCTTTTGCAATGTAACTGTGAAATACACAGCTTGATTACACTGTGATTATCTCCACTGTAGATTTTGTCAATCTTTTTTTCTTGCCAAATGGTCTGAACAATTGTTATGACCCCTCCATCCCTTAGTCTTTAAATTCTAACAGGTGAATGAAAACTCCATGTTCAATTACAACTGAAGATCTTCTGTTTCAGTATTAGGGATTAAAAGTGAAGTGAGCTTTAACTTTTTCCCCAAAGTACTATGCACAGCTGAAAATAGTGGTTTCACATTGCACCATCTTTGCAATCGCGTTCAGCTTTATAGGTATGATTAAGTCTTCAGTGTAAACATGGAAAGCCTATTTGGTGTTTTCTTGAATGCCAGTGAGCTATGCTGGTACCTCCTAAAGGCTACTTCAAAAATATTTTAATAAAGACTAAATGGTCAGTCTTTTTATTTCATCTTTTCTTTGACTCAGCTCTATCACCTTTGTTGTCAGCACCACAGGGGCAGTTGAGCAGTGGGGAAGCAGAAGTTTCCAGGGCTTGGAGAGCTCCCAGCACCTTCTAATGAGAATGGGAATGCTGGCTGGACTAATGGCTGAGGTAGCTCTTAAAAACCCCTTCTGGTTTCACAGCCAAGTTGAGTTCTTTATAAGCTATCACTCCTGACCTCCCAGGAATGAGAAGGTTAAGCTCCAACAGTCACTGTTTAGAAACCTGATTCAGGCTACTCAGTGAAAATTATGATGGCCAAAACAAATCAGGGACAGAGGGACAGAGTAAGGGGGAGAGGGAAACAGTGAGAATCCTATGAGAGGGGCAGAGCCACAGACAGACGTAAGATATCACATGATTGAGAGTCAACTGCCCTTTGTCCTGTGGAAGAGATACTTAGAGTGGAGCTAATGGTTTAAAGTTACTTAGGTTCCAATTAGTCTCTGAGCAAGCAAAAGGTTAGACTGTAATATTTAACCACAACTCCCATGCCTTTTTGGAAAGCTCAGAGGTGGCAGCTCAGGGAAAGTCAGGCATCTGCTATGCTGCTTCCTGTGCACACAAAGTGAAGAAATCTGCACCAGCCTTCAGACTCACGTAGATAGCGCGCCTCCTGCAGTGGCTGTCACACAGAGTGCTTGCTGGTACAGCCCATTTCCTTGTGGGGTCACATTTCCTTCAGGGACAGCAACAGCAACTGCCCTGTGCATGTCACTGGCTGCAATCATCAAATCAGCTGGCTGGCCATCATGCAATATCACCAAATATTTGGTGCTTTAAGTACAACTGGCTGCATGTCTAATTGAAAACAAGACGAAGGACAGCAAGACAAAGATTCACAAAAGTCTGGAGACAAAGCACCATAAGGGTCACACAGCATCTACTATGAATCTTGGTAAACTATTCAAACTGCTACTTTAAAAAGTGAATGTGATATGTGCATTTCTTCTTTTTTAATGGTCACCCATAAGAGGTCACTGTGTGACACAATGAACAGCAGCATTCCTGTCCCCTCCTCTATGCTTAGCACCAGGTGCCCAATCACCTACAGCCAGCTGCCTTTCATAGAGACAGTTAGGGCAGGCAATAAAGCAAGACATGTGCGGGCGTCCCTCACATCTATCGTGTGACTTTAGCCAAATTTAAAATCACTTAGAATCATAGAATCATAGAATAGTTTGGGTTGGAAGGGACCTTAAAGATCATCGAGTTCCAACCCCACTGCCATAGGCAGGGACACCTCCCACTAGACCAGGCTGCC
>VZTY01035523.1:73048-112960 GCA_013400935.1 Turnix velox | reverse complement strand
GGCTCATGTTGATTTTGTCATCAACTGACACTCCCAAGTCTTTCTCTTCAGAGCTGCACTCAAGCCACTCTCCACCCAGCCTGTATTTGTGCTTGGGATTGCTTCGATCCAGGTGCAGGACCTTGTGCTTTGTTTAGTACTGCTGCATCTTCTGCCACCTCACAGCAGCACTGGAATCAGTAAACAGTACGTGTTCTGAGGGAATGGCCAACTGCAGAGTCTCTCAGAACCCCAGATAACACGTGTCCTCAAACAGGCTTTTACTATCCAATTAAAGCTCCCAGAGGCATTGTCAGGATACTAAACTGTGGAACTTTTAATTTGTTTTTATCACCATGTTAATAATATTCGTGGTCCTTGGTTCTTTGGCAGCAAAAGGAAACAAGTGTGCCTTTGACAACTGCCCACCAAAGACAGAGAGCAATGCAAGCATCCTTGCTGAGCTTTGCTGGTATTTGGTCATATCTGGTCATGATTCCTCATCTGCTGCAGTTATTTTTCAGCCATGGAGACTAAGATTAAACAAGCACATGAGAAAGGAAAGGGAAAAATGGGAAGTATGGCATGTCTTACTGCTTGGAAGAGAGTTGTTTTTCGATTTGAACTTTTGTCTCTTGGATGCTTGGGGATCAGCCTTTTATGGGGGTACCAGAAAACACACAGGCAGAAGTCCTCTGATAATGATTCTTACACCATCTGCTTTTGAAAGTCTGATAGCTTCTCCCTTGGCAATTCCTCTAGTAATTTTTTAATTGTAAAACTACACCAGTAAGCATTGGCATCATCTGGCAATAAAGATTAATTAATTTTCACAGATCAGCAAGAAGAAGGACTTTGTTTTGCATTATTTTTCTGTTACACTGATGCTGTAAGGTCAGTTGGAAGTAGGGGGATGACTGCAAAAGTTCCACTGCCCTTTTCAAGATACTAGAATACCACAAATCTCATGTGTATTTTAATCAGAAACTGAAATGTAAGGTTAAAAAATGGATTCTTTTAAATTGCTAATTATTCAAAGGTTCTTAAATATCACAATAAATGGACAAAATTGCCATAACAATACATGAGGAAAATGAACCCATGCTCGCAGCAGATAATATTCCAGCACAGACTTTACTATGGTCTGAAAATTCACCTAAAGCCTCAGTTCTATAAGAAAGCCTGACATCATTCAAATTTCAGCCACATTTCAGGATTGTATGGGATCATTGGCAAAAAGAAGACACAGGAAACACAGGCAGAAAAATGTGCACATTTCTGTAGCTTACCACACCCAAGGACTTGAATTCATGGCTGGTAGTGCAAAGCTATATACAAATATAAGTGACGCTATATGCAAATATCTCACTTCTTCTCCATTGATTCAAATCCCCGTTTATATATGCCTTCTTGTTAAATACAATGAATTGGCCATGCAAGCTTCTGTACTGTTCTGTAGTATGTAGACACAGTAAACCCAGTCTGTGTGGATTTTCTAATGCTCTCTTTGCCTCCTTTCTCTTTTTCAAAACCAAAAAGTACAGAGAACTCTGAGAATTACAGTCTGTAATGGGAGAAGCAAGAAGTCTAAAATTTGCTTGATTGCCACTATGATGCATTAAGCTTCAGACATCAGTCTCAATCTCAGTATTTTTTTTCTCAATGGACAATATTTTACACTTATCACTCTCTAAACAAAGCACAATTTATTATCACAATGTGATAGATAAAGCAGCTAAGGCTAGAAGCAAAAATTACTTCCTGCTTGAGGAAGGTAAAAGCGATGTCATACTTTAAATTGACTACATATGATCAATAGCAGAACATAATCATCTGAGAAATTATGTTCATGTCCTGATCAAATGCAATCATACTATATGCAATTGAATTTCGAAAAAGTGGAAGAAAATTATTCCCATTGCTCTATTGGTGTTCTTAATGTGTTCGTGCAAATCATCTGTGAATAGATGTATTAAAATACCTATAGTATCTCTGCCTTTGCCCTCTTAATGCCAGATCACTCTGGCATCTCTGGACAGTGCAGAAATATGCTTTCCTACAAATAGTTTTGGTGAAATTAATGGATCAAATCTTGAGCAGCCTCCAAAGTTAAAGTGATGTATTTTTTAATCAAATGTCTTTATGCTGTAAAAAAAGTGTCTTCATTACTAAAGCAGAAAGACACTTGAAATCTCAATTTATTTTTGGCATTTATGGATTTTTTCCCCACACATTTTTTTCAATAGGAGTGTGATAGTCCATTTAAATTTTGTTTATTGACAGCTCTTCTTAATTTTAGCATCCTACATGTTAGCACCATGTTGCAGATCAGGATGCAAAAAAGCACCAAAAAATATTTGTAAAGTTTTTATTTGATGAAACTTGTACACGCATGAATTTATATGAATACATACGTGTGTGTATGTAGCACAAATAGATGTATGCACATGTGTATACACATATGTAGGTATACATTTTATATAAATAAAAATAGCCATATTTATTAACATGTATGTGTGTTAGCAGACCTGGTTTTATTGTCTCGCAGGCTCTGCAAAAAGTTAACAATCAGAACAAAATTTATCCAAAAAACTCATCAAGCCAAATTATTTTGGAACATCACCTCTGAACTTTGTTTACTTTACACACAGTTGATTCACTTTATTAATTTCTTAAAGCACATAATTTCTTCTTCGGATCCTTCCTATATTGTCTCCTCTACCCCAGAGCCCACACTGTACCTTATTTTGCTGCTGCCACTGGAACTATGATTTTGGGTTACTTTTTTTTCACTTCAGCCAGGAGCTAAATTAGCAAAAGCACATCCCCCTAAAGTATAGGTCCATAACCTCACTGCAAATAACAGTTTAGTCTCTGTCAGCTGAGATCAGTGCCCTCACTAACCAAGCTTGATGCTTTTAGACAATGTTCAGGCTGTCAATTGACACAGTGGTCATATACCTACATTCTTCAACCCATTTGCTCAACCTGCTGCTTCCAAGAGAAGAGGGCTGTTTATGCTGGTGGCTGGCAGCAAGATACAAGTAAGTCTGGCAGTCCCCTCAGGGTAAGCAGAGAAGGTGAAAACATCAGATCTCAGCAGAGCCCAACGTAGGATTCCAGGTAAAGCTCATGCTCTACATGATCCAAACTTCAGCAAAATCACCACAAGGAACCTCCTACAGCAGGTGTCTTGGCTTTTCTTACTTTGAATGACTACCCTGATGTGACACCTTTGATTGGGAAAGACCAGTACAGCCAGGCTAAGACCAAGAAACTGAGGCAGGGACACTCATAGCCACCAAGGAGACAGGCTGCAATGTGGCAGGTGTCCTACAAGCCCATGACAATAACTTGAGCTGTCCAAATCATCTCCATCTCCATGGAAAAAACATTGCAAGTTCAAGCTGTGATGGCAGCAGCAATGGACTGAACAAGCTATTTTTTCCCATGAAGTTGGTGACTAGTCAGGTGTCTAGGACAGTAGGAGGGAAGTGTGATTCCTGAGAACAACAGAAAATTGTCAGTGGGGAAAATAATCACTGGACTTGGGGTCTACCTACACAGTTTTGGTTTCTGTTCCCTGAAAAACTCTCATTGAAATACATTTAAGACCCCTGTGAGACTGGTGATAAGTCAAAGAACAGACTTCACTCAAAGCACTCTGGAATTACACCACATAAGCAGAGATCAGCCTCTGAAACTACACACCTGGAGCACAGAATACACTACGGTCATTTCAGGTCAGCAGCCACAATGAAGCACCATCACTGGCAGCTGTTTATCTTAAAAATCTGAATGGGCCACCAAAACATATCTGACCGCTCACTTTGTTAGCACTTTGGCTGGTCGCTGTGTGACCAGTTACAAGGAGACAAGTGCTCTACCTCACTATCTGTTGTTATTGTCACATCTAGAAAAGGACTGCTTAAAGCAAAGCATCCTCTTTCAAAGTACCTCCACACTGGTCCTCCAGGTCTAAAGACAGGCAAGAGGAAGGCAGCAAGGAAAGTCTTTGGTCCTCTTCAGTGAGGCATGATCCCTCTGCACTGATGTCACTCGGCTCTTGGTGTGCGCTCAGTAAGTCAGTAATTTGTCATGAGCGTGGGCCCTACCCATACATGGCAGGCTGGAGGAGGAATGACCTCAAACTGCTTCTAATCCAGGGGGGCGTTGCCTAAGGACAGTGTCTGAGTTTGACGAATGAAGCACAGAGATATTTTCAGCTCTTGAATCACACTTTTGGCTCCACAGCTAACTTAAACTGTTCTCCGTTTTGTTTGCAATCTTTCCTCTACTGCAATCACCACTGGCTCTCTAAAAAAGAAAGTGACCTGGTAGGTTAAAAAAAACCCCACCAAATGGTCACAAATTAATTTTTTTAAAATCATATATATTTTACTAACTTCTATTTCATTCTCTTGCATATGTGGAGGCGTGGAGTTGAACAAATTACTAAGAGATAAGTGGTGCATCACTGTTATCTGGTTCCTTTCTTCCATGTTCTAGATATACGCTATTAAATACTGCCAGTAAATGTTTTCTAATAATTTTAGTCTCCAACAGAAGAAGTAAATAGCCTGAAAAATGTGACAGTGCAACAGCAAGCAGACAGCCAGGACATACCTATAGGAAAGCTTTTAACTATATATTCCTATAGCTGAAGCTGTACTTGTCCCATGAAACCATATTGATTTGACCACAATTCACAAACATAATTTGAAATTGGCAGTAATGAGAAAGCAAAATCTTACTTTACAATAGAAAGGGAATTAAGTTTTAATTGTCATATCCTGCCAATTACATCAACAGCACCTCTCTCTCAGTGTGGCCTGAGCCTACTCGCACCAAATTCAGTGGGAAATCTCCAGCAGAAAATTTATGCTAGCTCAGTCACAGCTACAGAAGTCATTAAAGTATACACTTAATACCTTCTCTAATCAGTAAAGCAAATTCAGCAAAGCAATGCATGTGCTCAAGTTAAAAGTAAATAGGGAGCATCTATCTTTCTGTTTTTCACAGACTGAGGATGTTGCACAAAACTTCCCTTGATTTCATTTAGAGTTCATCATGCTGGAAAAAGGGAGAGTTCAGCTGTTATCAAGTTACAACTCCTGCATGTAGGGCACTAGCAGTTTTTAACTCATCCATATACTGGTTAAGCAAAAACAAATTAAGAAAAAGCCATGGGATGTGTCCCTGGTGTGGACACAGACATGCAGACATACTACCCATAGATTGCAAAGCGATGGAAGGAGGTAACATAGAAAAGATGGGGCAAGAAGCTACCACAGGAATTCTTGTATTCAGTATTTTCAGTGACTGAACTGGGAGCTTTTTTAACCACTGGGTGAAGAGCGGGAAATAATGGGCATTTCAACTTCATTTCCATTTCATTCCCATGCGAATGAGGGATCAGTACAACACATCACTTTGAGGGACAACAAACATACCACTTTGATAAGCAATGAAGCTCTTTCCCTTGACATGGGCAGCCTCTAAAGTAATCTGAAACTTTTGCTTTTTCTTTTTTTTAAATTTTTTAAATTTTCTTTAGTCTTAGAATACAACATTAATCTAACAGACAAAATTTCCAGGCAAGCATGGATCCTCAGGAGCATTCCTCAGCTGCAGACAAGTGGGAAATGAAAAGTCTGTTGCAAACACTAGGGCTGGGACCGGTGAATCGATGCTCAGCAGCAGGCTTCACTGCTCTCCTGTCTCTGCCCCAGATGAAGGGGCCTTGCCTACATTCATTTTTTGTCTCACAGATCAGGAATCAACTACATACACCACAGGGCTGCCCTAAATTACATTTCGTTACCCCAGGCTGCTTTCTGCTGAGCAGGTGCTCCAGCTGATGGCTGCAGGGGGACACTGTAAGACAGGCTCTACCTGTTCTCCTGACCTTTCAGGTTGCTGGGGACTGGGAACAGCTAGCACAAGGTCAATCATCTGATCCATGCTCTGAGATGACAATCTGTCCCTGCCCCAAAGGCACTGCGAGCTGTAAAGCAGAATGGTTTGCAGAAATCCAACTCCAGCAAAATACGCATTATGCAAACATCTCCTCTCTTCCCAGATGACACAACAGGGAGCACCAAGCACAAACAAAAAACCCACAATACAAAGCACAGAGGCATTGTGGAAATAATAAAAAAATAATCATTTAGCAAAAAGCTTCTCTGCTCTCCTTACAGCCATTAGGACAGCAATAATGCCGAAATGGCTTGCCAGCCCTGAAAATTGGATAAACTGAGACACAGAAGAGACAATTGAAAGCAAGGAGACAGACAGCAAAAATAAGTGAGACAACCAATTGGAAGCAGAAATGCAATGGCTAAACTGCAGCTGTAATTCTGCTAGTAACAAGCACGTTTAAGCATAGTTCAGCTCACGTTCCAGCCTTGGAAAGGGCTGGAGTTTTCTTTAAAAGAAAAAATCAACTTGTTAGTAAAATTGCTGTGGGTTTTCCCCAGCTACTTTGTGGGACAGGAAAATTACTTCTCTGCATACCTAGGAGAGAAAGGATGCTTCTAAGAAGGTGGGCACCCTCTGGTGTCCTGGTTACCCTAGCACAATGCAGGGTGGGGAGAGGGTAGCATCACTAAAATCTATATCCTCAAATGCAAGAGCTCTACTTGAGATGCAGGCAGCCAGGGCTCAGTCATAGGAATCATTCAGAGTTCTCCTGTGTCAGCACAGATTTCTTACTGTTGCTCCTTTACTAGCAGGGCTGTTACAATTAGGCAGGAAAAAAGGTAGTTATTGTTTTAGCAGCATACTGAGACTAATATAACAGGGTTTCTAGCAGGGTTTTAGTATAGTTTTGATAATGTGGTAGTATAGGAAAGAAGAATTTCCACACTGGCCAAAGAAACAGTTGTGGCAAGACTACCTATTTTTAATTCAGTTTATTCCCAGCACTATTTCAGACAGAGCGCTTTCTCCTCCATCTGTTGACACAGTTGTTTTGTTTCTTTGAAGACATAGTTGTCTGTTTCTTCAGGAAAAAAGAAACAACCTTCCTTCAATAGTTGCAGAGGAAAGCATGAGACTGAGACACAAACAGTTATCAGGTCAAAAGCTAATGCTAGCAAAGATTTATGACTGAAATACAGAGCAATTCTTCAGATGCTTCTTAAAATTTACATTAGGTTTGGGCCTCTGTGGTATTGTAAGTGCAACTGTGGATTTTTGAAATTCAAATCTTGTATACTCAACAACTACTAAGATGGTTTACTGATCTAAGGACTGTGAACCTCCCATCAGAGCGACATACTGGTGTGCTCAGAAGAAATGTGCCACAAAAGCATTGAGCAAGATGCAAATGCTTTAATAAAGGAAAGAAAGGGTAATGAGAACATCCAGTGGGAAAAAAAAAAAAAAAAAAAAAACCAAAAAAACCAAACAAAAAACCCCCTGCAGTCTGATAAAAATTAAACTAGTGTAACAGGACAAAACAATCTTTCTGACACTAAGATTGCCAGGTTGTTTTTTTCTGATTTTTGAAAGTAATATTTTTCCTCATTGGACTGCTGAAGCTCACGGTTATGATCTCCCAGGCAATCTGAAAACCTGTCTCAAAGACATTTCTGGCAGGCTGAGAGTTTGCAGGTGGAAGCAAATAAAACTAAAGCATGGCTGAGTTGGGACCTCTGCAGATCACTAAAACAACCTCAGTTCTTGTAGGACAGACTATTTGCTGGGAATATTGCAATATGAAAACCTGATATATTAAAGGTCAGGACTCCAATACAGGGAAGACTCATCTGTATTGTGTTTTAATTTCTTTTTACTATTAGAGGTGCCTGGGGACCTGAAGAAGTGACAGAAAGATAAATTGCATGTGACAAACTGGAACAGAAGACAAGGCTGTATCCAGAATAAGATAGCTTTGCTGGCTCAGCTGTCCCAGCAAACTATCGACAGCATTGTCCCAGCACAGCCCTCCTCTGTAACTGGAAAAGCACATTATTTGGTGGCACAGCTTCTTCATGAAGTGCCTCTTCATTCATGCAGCAAGCAAGAAGGATTTCTCTAAAAGTAAAGATATATATATATTTTGTGCCAGTCAGGGATCAAGTCATGGATCAAATCAAGGATCCAGCTTCTCTGCACCTTTGTCCAAGACAGATATTACAGCAAAAAGCTATAGAAAAGGCAACGTTCCTTTGACTGAAATTAAAGTCCTTTGTAATGGCCTCAATTCTGGCCTATGCCACTAAAGTGAATCTTACATTCTCATTTGCTTTTACAGAAGTCCAGAGATAAGATATCTCATCACCTGTGCTGTCATTGGAATAATTACAATGTTTCCACAAACAAAAGAGATCTCCAGCATGCAGAGGAAGGACCTCAACTGCTGCTTCACTGCCATTCTGGAGGAGAAGGCTCTCCCTGTTGAGTGCCCTTCCCTGGAGCTATGGGAAGAAGGAAGCACACACAGGCTTGGTGCCACTGTCTCCTGCAGGCACAGCCTTCTCCCTGGATGGAGAAGGGAGGACCACAATGTACAGTGACACAGGAAAAAATATGCCAAAGTAAGTACATGGATGGAATTAGGTGCGCAACTAAGAAAGTAATCAAATTCACTAAGATGAAGAAAAATGCAGCTGATTTAAGATGCCTTCTAAAGGAATTTGTGGGTCTGCTTTTGGGAGCTGAGTGAAAAGGTATTTTCCTGTTGTGCTATATGTCATGATCTGCTGGTCACAGTCACTCAAGTGATTGATGATTTTATCAAGGCATGCAGTCCGTATTTCTGGAAGGTTGGACCTAATCCAGGCTACTATGGTTTCCATGGACAGGAAGCTTGAAGGTTTGGAATTAAAATGGCAGGAGGCTGAAAAGAAAATTGAGGACCTGGAAATAACAACTGATGGTCCTGACGCTATCATCACCAAGAACACTGCAGCTCTGAAAAATGTAATCAACAGCCTGGAGAATAATCTCAGATGAAAGGTCAGGTTTTGGAGGACAGTGGAAGGCTCCTGCAAATAGTTACCAGACAGGTTCTGGTATGCTTTCCCATATGAATTTCAACCATTTCTCCACATTATTACATAGGAAAACATGCAATACAAAAGCCTGTAACTACCTGATCTACCCCAGCCTGTCTCACTTAAAGGAAAACTGTTGCTGGTGAAGACCTAGGACAGCAGCCCTCTTTCTCTAACAGGGGAACCTGTTCCTGTTTCCATTTGTTCCTGTCTAGCTGGAGGTTTACATTTCCTACCTCAGTTAAAATGAGCACTCCACTGAGCTTCAACAAGAGGCAACTCAGATGGCTTTGTCCAGAGTAAGAAACAGATCACTTTCACAATAAGTGCAATAAGCAGAGCAGTAGTGTGGTAATTGTGAGCAAGTAAGAAATTATGATCCATGGGTAGAGCATCATCTTCAACTTCTACAGCTGCTTGCAAAGGCAGCACTTGTATACAATTTGAGATGTGCAGCACAGGTGAAGAGTTATAGTAAGATGGAACATTTCAATTTCTATATTACAATAGTACTAGATACAGTAGTAAGCTTATCAGCAACACTACTGAACTTAAAAGCCCTAAGTAAGAAGTACTCATGATGCAATACTTGGCAGAAGACTCGTTACTTTAGGGCAGACACTCAAGCTTTGTCTTAAATGTTTTGTGATGGCTAAGGCAAGAGAGTCAGAACAACTAAAGACTCTAAAACAGTGTTCTAAGCCAATACCTCTCTAAACTACCTTCATTTACTACCCTCAGAAAGGTCCCTAAAAATCATTAGATTTTAAAGAAGAAAATTATTGACCTTTGAAACAGAAATGACAAAGCAGGTGAGCAGAGCCTTCACTGAAATTACCAATGTTTGTGTCCAAAAGTCCAGTGCCAGCTCACATGGAAATCCTTCTACTAATTGACATAGAGAGGCCTTACAGATCATTTAGAGACTGACATGGATTAGCTAAACCTGGTTTCTGAGGGTGTTTCCTACTAATGGGGAGTATCTTCAAGGCCCTCAGACAAACGGAAAAATTGGTTTTAAGCTGGCTTTGCTCCTCTGCTGTGTTCAGTGGAGCTTTAGTACAGCTGCAAGCAAAAGATAGAGAATTACAAGGTGCCAATGTCCCCTCAAAATCTCAGGGATTTATTTCTACTTTAAGGCTTCTGCTCAAAAGTTACCAAAAAACAGGAAAATGGTGAGAGGCCTCACTGACTGTAGAAAGTCCAGCTGAAGAAACCTGCCCTAGGAAAGAAGCCAAGAAAATGCATGGGACCTAAAACCAATTTCAGATAGAATAATTAACATGCAAGGCAGCAAAAATGTTTCTACCAGGAAAAAAAAGTGTGACTGCAAAGAAACTTTAGAAATCAATTTAAAGGTTTCTTGTGAGGAATAAGAAGAGTAACAAAAATTGGTGAACATTCAGAAATAAAGACACAATTAAAAACTAAAGGAGGTGATAAATTAGGAAAAAAAAATAAAGGAAAGAAAAAGATCCCTACTGCATTCAACATCTCCAACATGTTATTCAAATTCCAACTTGAGTATTTCCAAATATGAGTATCACCAATTCTGATTCAGTAAGATATATTAAAATTCAGTCAATCATATCCCAAATAGTTATCATGCTGTTTCGGAACCTTTGTGACCAGAAGAAACCACTGAAGTGGTAAAAGAGAAAGCACTTAAAGAAAACAAGGTATTTTCTATCAATCAGGACTACTTCACAGGAGACAAGCAGAATTAGAAGATCCTAGGAAAAGTCTCCAGGCAGGTTCACTATGCCTGCACCCTTAGGATACAGCAAAGCATTTCTCACTGCTTCTTTAAGGACTCGTTACTAATATACCCATCCTATAATACTGTCAAATGGGATTTTAAGGAGAAAGTACTGAGGCTACTCTTTTCCTTTCATTCTGATAAGTGAAAAAAATCCTTAACCTAGGAGCAGATCTATGTTTCAGCACCTACAGTCCAGTGCTTTTCATATAATTTCATTACAACTAGTCCTGGCAACGAGCAGTAAAGGTCCCAGGGGTTTCGCAGATCTTCACAACATGATTAGGAAGCTTGATCCAAGTATCATAAAAGTCAGTGGAACTTGGATTGAGCCCAAAGAGAAATTATTTTCTCTGCTGTGAGTGCTTAGCTATACATTATGCTTTTTCTATCAATAAAAGTGAATCTTTCTCCATGTACTGGTTTTAATTACTTAACTATAGAGCATGTTTTGAATAATACAATGTTATGAAGGAAATCATAACCTAGAATAGGGAAAACACATCTTCTGAGCCATGGAGTCAACTAAAAATTCCACTGACTACAGTAACTGAGTAAGACTATCTTACTTACAGGTATGCACATGTGCTCATTGGCTTACCAAGCTGTGGGGACTTCCCTGGGGACCAGCACTACAACAAACATTTGTAGGAGAAGAGATGTAGTTCATGTTGTTGGGTCATGGAGATACATAGTTTTTCTCACCTCCTGTGTAATATTAGTATCTAACTCTTTATACATTTCCCATCTTTAAAATATGGAGACATTTCTGTGTGAAAAAAAATGTTTTACTCTAAGGAAGAAACCAAAATGTTTTAAGAATCTTCTAAATATTTAAGCCATATTTCAACAGATTATTCATAAGCACAAATACAGCAATGAGTTTATGCAATAATTCTTTGTTGTACTGCTACGGCATGCAAAGTAATATTGGTAATATTTCTAGCATAAATGCTGTTCTTAGTGCAAAGGGCTTTTTTGTCAGTAGGGCTTTAATGACTCCCATACTAACTGAAAGAACAAGTCAATCTGACAAGAGCTGTACCTGAAGAGAACAGAAATCGCAGAAACATTTGGGTTAGAAGCCACCTTGAAATGGGTCATCCTAGATCATCTGTGATAGAAACTTATCTAGTCTAGTAATGACTGACTCGACAATCTTCCATGGCAGTTTGCTCCACTGACCTAAATGTTGTGCAGCAGTAACCCCTTTCCAGTATCAAACAGTCTAGCAAAGCATTGCCTGCTGCAGCTTAATTGTGGTATTTCCCCCCTTTTTCTCTTCAATAACATATGAAAATACCTTGTCCTGTTCTTTCCAGACCTTTGTATATATACATGCAGTTAAAACTCTGATTTACACTTTCTCCAGGCTCAGTGTGCCTAGATTTCCTGTCTCAAATACTCTTTCATCTTGACTTTGGTTTTTCCATCTTTCTGAAGAGTCTATTGGCTTATGGTTACATTTTGGCACTTTATTTTGTAGGTTGAAAAGGATTTGAAATGTTTGCACCAAGTCTATATAGGAATTTATTTTGTGACATTATTAGACATTAATAGGAGTGAAGCCACATCAGCAGAAAGATTACCTAAGCATTTACACAGAATATCTGAAGGCTGTCAAGGCCACACTGAGTTCCAGGAACTTAAAAGCTGCTTCTGATAAACCTAGTCAGGCTGCAGTCATGGCAAGGGCACCATATACTATGGTTTTTAGATAACACTCTTCACCTGATACATGTTAATGACTGTGATACACCTATGCTCCCAACACAGGGGAGATCCAGGAGCACAGGAGAAGTTCATGGCTGAGCTGCCTGGAGTCACACCATGTATGTTCAAGGCATGCACTACCAAATACTCACCCATTCTAATTCTGCCAATGCCCCTCTGAGTGAATTTCTGAGGAGCCCATAAAGACAGACTCGGACAGTCTGTCTCACAGAGGACTTCTTCATCCACAATAGCACACCTGCACCACTTTAAATAACTGAAGATTTGTGAATATTTCCCCAGGTATCAATTTGAATTACAGTATTAATTTGGTGTATCATGGTATCATAGTGCACATCCACTGAAATAGAATCTGGGACTTCAAAATCAATTATTTGCCTATAATATAAAAGAAGTCCTTTTTCCCAATGAAAATGTGTGCTAAAGAATGGGCTCTCACACAGGAAGAGGAGACTTACTTTCCTGTTTCGACAGATAAATCTGGCAGAAGGTGTCCAAACATCTCACTCCACAGTTGCTTCAAATAGCTGCAATATAATATTCATCTGATGTGTTTTCAGGAGCAATATAAGGAAGGCATAAGTTTTTTAGTTTTTCACTGTTTTGACAAAGAGAGGAGACCACTGCCAGGACTGCACCTGCCTGCTGTGAGCATGAGAAGCTGAAAACATGCTCAACAATAACATGACAAGAGTAATTTATATATTAAAGAGATAGTTGTAAAGTCTGATACAAACAGACAAGTGTTACATTTTCCACTCTGCAGCTCAGAAGGCCAGCTTATTGACCAGAAAATGGGTTACATAACCCAACTTGTATTATGTCATCTGAGATCTTAGTTAGACCACTACCTTCTTCTATATATACATTAATGTATATATTAGTTTTTTCCCATTACAGCCATCAAGTTACATTCCTTATATGATGCTGCAGCAGTGCAAACCTAAAGCGCAAAATTACTGTGCTCATCATGGGGTTATTGTGAGTTCTGAGGGGAAGAGCTGTTAATAATTTGATTTGTTCCATATAAGGTAGAACATCATCATTGTTGTGAAGGGAATCCTAATTATATCTTTTTGAAAGAGTAGCAAAAATCTTACTGATTTTCCTTGGATTAAGAGTGGTTATCACAAGTCTTCCTCCACCAAGACATGCAGGCTCATGTCTCAGCTGGTGTGTGGGACAAGGAGGCAAGGTGCTGGGTCAGGCCTTACCGTACAATTCTCTGCATCCTTGAACTAAAAAAGTCAGTACAGAATACTGCAATGTTCATGGCCAAACAGATTCAATGTTTTCTGCATAAAGGAGAAACCTATACACAGTAAATAAACTTGATTGTTTAGTCTTTCTCACTGCAGGCTGATGGAGCAGTGCAAGATCACAGACCTCTGACACGTGCCAGCAGCTCCCCTTGTGCCTGCTTGTTCTCTCCCTCCCCTAGAGCCTGTGGGCTGCTTAAGCACAGCCAGGGTTCAAAGCTTGGACTGCAGGATCTCTCTGCTATCTAAAATAGAACTTCTGATGTCTAACATTCACATACACAGCCCACCAAGGCTGAAACGAGATTGCCAGAAATGAGAAGAAAGGCAGCTAAGTCAATTTCAGTGTGTTATTGGTGGGTTTTATTTTCTAACAAACTAGGAAAAAAGAAGAAATCCTAAATTTAAGGCTTCTGCTCCATCTTCATTACCTTCAAACCAGACATGATAAAACAGCACTGTTTCTCAAGCTCATCAATACCATGCATTTTCATATCTCAAGCCCTGCAGAGCCTCCTCCTGATCCCAGTCCCTGTCCCCTCCATTTCCCACCAACCACCTTCTCATGATCATGGTGCCTGTACCCATCCCCACCATTCTTCCAGACCCTCCTCTTTTGGGTTCAGACCCCACTGAAACCCCATGACTTTTTTTCTGTGACCAGTATAGGCTCTGCTCCCCACCTGAGATGTGATGAGTGATGACTGAGGGACTGTTCGTGCAAACCCCCCCCCCCAAATCATAACTTTAAATTTATCTCCCAATTCTGCCCATGTATTTATAGACTCCTTCTCTTTTAGGAAGGACATGTAATTCTTTCAAAAATATTACAGGAAAATGCTGCAAGTGATTGTCATAAAAAACCCTCCAGCATAATTTCATTAAAAATTAACAAACAGAAAGCATTTGTGATGTCCTGCCCACTAAAGGTTGGGGGGTACCTCACATTATTAAATTGAGAAGAGTAGCAACCTTTTTAGATTAGTGTTTCCATTCTTTCCACTTTCACTTGGTTCAAAAGTTCTGCATAATTAATACTGTAGTACTTAATAAATGCTTATGAACCTACTACCTCTCTGCTCTTACCATTTAATTATGTGATTGACTTCAGGCATACTATAAATTATAATGACAATTTAATTACTTTTTTAATGTGCACACTTAAAAGATTTAAAAACAGGAATGGAGTAGTACAGCGCACTGAAAAGTACAGTGAACTGGAGAACGGAACAAAATAATCCCACCCAAAGCATTTCTCCAGTGTCTGAGCACCTGCGATGTCTGGGAGATATGGTATTTACAATGGTTTGTAAAACCACAGAGAATTGCATATTTTCTATCCAAATGCCCATCTATGCCCCTTTTAACTTTCCATTCTACCACTTGTGTCTCTCACTTGGCTTCATGGCAGGATCCTAAAGTGGTTCCAAGGAGAAATCAAGGTAAGGAGTTCAGCATCTCTTCCTTAAAGTGTTCATAAAATGTGGAAGACCTTCAGCCTTCTTTTAGACAAATGGTAAAACTTCTCTCATCATAACGATGTTAAAACTTGAGGGAGGGGTGCAGAATCTCACAGGGTATTCCAGCTAGCACAGGCAAATCTTCAAAGACCATGGATTTCATCATCTCATGAACAGACCCTTCATATTCAGGAGACAGAAACGTCTCTTTCAGAATTTTTCATGCCATCAGCACCACGTATTTCAACAATGAAAGTTAGTTCTTCTGATATCATTGTTATGCCTCCTAGAACTCATTCCCCTGCCACTTACAGGAATGTAAATTATAACTGAATTTACAAAGCTAAAAGAGTTTTTTATTTAACAAATCAAATAAACATCAGACTCTATTTTTTACTTCAAAACCATGGCCAGAAAATTACAATAAACTAATCTTTTTGAAATTTAAATACATAAAAATATTAAGAGAACAGTTAACCTGCCTAAATATCCTGACATTTACAGTCCCTGCCTGGTCACTGAAAGTAAAGAAATCATCACTATTTTATACAAGTTACCTGTCACCAACATAGAGATATGACAGCATTTGTTTTATATCACACTATATGCTATATTGGTGAAACTTTCATATGCAGAAAAAGTCATTAAAATTTGGGGTAGAGGAGACACTTTCACATCTGGGAGCTGACTATTCCTGTCTGTTATAAAACATAAGTGTACATTTTTGGCATACTCACTGGGGATGCTGGCATCTCTGTAACCAGAACAGCGTTCAGAGAAGTTAAAAAAAAAATAAGACTGGGCAATTCACAGTGCGCTAGGAAAATGATGGGTGATTAAGTATTTTAAGCATCATTTATCAACAGTGTTGCAAAGTCAAAAGGGAAACAAATTTAAATAAATCACCAAGGCACAGTGTTGTGATAATTGTCTTCTGGTTTTCCTTTTTAATACAGGGGCAAAAAATTAAATAATCCCAGATGCATGTCTCATTCACACCCACTGAAGTTAAATGGGAAGCTTCCTTGTTTGTCTGTCCTCCTCAGCCAGTACAGAGTGGGTCCAGAAAAAGTATTAGGGAGAAGAGAAATGGTGAGGCTGAGTGGTGCAGTGAATCACGGGGAGCTGCTTTGTCTGCAGCTTCCGTTTGCAGAGGAGAAACAATGGCTCTCCTATGGAGCTGCACCTCATCTACCTCCTCTGCAGCTGGTGATGGATGATGGGTCAAGAGGGCAGCAGACTTTGGGTGCACAATCCTTAAATACTTTATCAAAGATGGCAAAGGGCCATGTACTACAATAACACAGCAAATACTTCCTTTTGCTGTAGAGCAGACAAATTCCTTCCTCTTGGGTGGCTAAATCTGAAGCTTTTGGTTCACAGCACAGACCGTGTGCAAGTTTCTACATTAACAAAACACACGCGTAAAAAAGTTGCATTTTTATTCCTGAGACTGTTCAATTGTAAACATTCTCACAGAAATGAAAAGTTAGGTCTAGCTGTGCTGAAATCCTAAGTAGTCATAAATATGTAATTCTAGGGACTTACGGGGTTTATAGACAATAAAAGGAGGCACATTTCACTCATTTTAAAAACTGAAACTGCATAGTATGGATTTTTAAAAAATCATAAAACTGCAACTCATCCAAACTTTCCATACTGAAAGTTTCCTGAAGGAAAAACATACTGATTTGATAGAAGTGAAAGGAACCATAAAACCTAGAAATTTTGCCCCTAGTTGAAAAATTTACAAGAGCAGTAAGACTCCTGATAAAACAACATGCTTCAGTCCCAACAGTTCAACAGTATTCCTGTGCTACGCTGTGAATTATAATTTTAAAGACAAGATGAGCAGAATACCTTCATGTTATCAAAATACCTTTATGCAAAATAAAACTGAAGTATGATTTAAAATATTCTGAAAATCTCTTAATGTATAAGCATTGTCAAGAGTGTCCCAGTTTAGAGCAGAGGTAAAGTATTTCAGAACATTCTGCTTTTCAAATGTTCTTCCAGCCAGTGTCGTCTTCTTTTCCTCCCTAGCTGCTTCTCTCTCTGTTTATCCCCCTAAACAGATACCTTTAAAACATGTTCTAACTGCTTTGAATTTGACAATATAATTTAATGCTCTCACAAGATGGAAAGCTGTGGCCTCATGTTTGGTTTCTAAAGTGAGCAGCAGAAAGTAACCTCTGAAGAAACCTCCAAATCATCTGTGACCATTTCAGCTCCTGCACCAGCAAACTAGAGCATCTGCAACAGAAGACAACTAAGCTGCCCACTCACATGGCCCCAGAAGCCTAAGGTGATACCATACTAACCTAGTCATTAATTAATGGCAACACCACCTAATACTGGCTCAGAACTTTCCTGGTCTGGAGACCTTGAGGAGTCAAAGCATTGAAGTCATGGCAAGTTCTGACATCCCCCACACCCTTTGCAGTGGTATGGGTGAAGGAAACCTTCACCTCCTTCCTTGAGGCACTTAAAAGCTGAAGAAACAAGCTGTTTCCCTCCAAAAAGCATACAGCACTACATGCTACAGTACCTGATTTGCATAATTTCAATCAAACGGCATATTGCAAATCTCTCCATAGATTTTGAATTTCAACACGTCAGCACTGAGCAAAGTAAATGGTGCCTATGTTCATAAAATGGAAGGTCTTGGGGTGGAGGTATCTCAACTTTCTTACAGCTCTATTCAACAGATTACATGCAGGCCTGTCATTCAAACAAGTTAATTTCAGATTAAAGAATAAGTGGGTTTAATTAATAGTCATAATGTGTACTAAAAAGCTTCTCAAGCAATAAAAGCTTGTGCACAGCCTCTATAACTCAGAAAGCAAACTCACACGTAGATAAATTTGTCTTCTGAGTAATTTCAATCCTTTTCATAGTTTGAAGTGAAGAGTGGTATCAAACTGCATCCTATCTCTAATGCGTTTTCCATCTGAACTGAGAAGTACTTGAGGAGCCACAGTGATATCTCAGAAAAACATTTTGAGTCTAACTTTTCTGCTACACCCACCTTCAGCTTGTGGCCCAGCGCTCTGCTCCCTTTTGTTCACCCAGGAAAAGCTGACAGCTGGGGGAGGGAAGAGATTGGGAGCCATATGGAGCCATATGGAGCTACAGTCAGTTTTCAGTATATATTTGTGAATAGACACAAAAGAGATAAATGCTAGCATGCATAAATTCATATTTTATGAATATCTATTCTGGTACTTACTGACAGAGTAATTTATTCAAAAAAGGTTTCTAAAGGCAGACACCAGTTTAAAGAAAAACCCAAATCCATACAGATGCTCATTCCAATCCTGACTTATTCCTTGCCAAGGCAAATCCAGGATCCTGATGGCATGAAGCAGACATCCACCAGCTGGGTTTATCTCCCAAAGCCAAAAGAAAAACTAGTACAACTAATTGAGAGCCTCAGAGAGAGTCTGACCAAGCCACTGACTAAAACAAGTCCCCTGGGAAAGGGGTCACTCAAGCAGGGGTGGGAAATCAGTTTGTGTCACTGGAAGTGTCAAGGATCCATGTTCGACCTGCTCATGCAGAAGGCAAACAGAGCTGATGGCTTTGCGTGCAGTATCTTGTAATGACAAAGGCTATCTAAATGACAAGGATTCACTAGTTTTGCTGCCTGTAGTTGCTGCACCTACAAATGTTCAGTTTCACTTCTCAGACTCATTCAAATTATTCAGCCCTCATGGGTCTGAGAACCTGAGCTCGAAGTCTCAGCATAGAAGAGGATTTATTAAAAGATTGCTGGTGCATCTAACCATGATGAAAAGTTAAAACAAACAAAAAAAAACTAAATAATATACTGAGCATTTTTGAACCCCAAATTATGTTTGGCCTGGACCCAGCAGATATGTTTGATATCCAGTGATTCCCCATCACAGACTGTTAACTCCCCAGACTGTGATCCAAGGCCACCACACTACAAGAGGACAGAGGATCAAAGGTATCTGTAAGAGTCCCTTACTTCATTAGTCAGAGAATTAAAAGAATGCAAAAGCTCTTCATCTCCTTCCAGAGAAGGTCCAAAGACCTTATCTGCAAGTATTGATCCGAACACGTGTCATGGCAGAAAACTTCTGGACTCTATTCATAGCCCTTAAATAGCTCTTATATCTGGACTCAGGCACATTAATTGAATTTTCTATCTTTTTTCATAATAGTAATAAAAACACATACCCACCCCAAAGAATAAAGGCTTCATCAATGTCCCTAACTCACTCTCCGTTTCTTAAGTAGACAGTCCTGCAAAAATGCAGAGCGCCAGTATTCATATTTTATTTACTTTAAAAAAATTAATCCTATTTCTTGGTGGTTTTTTGCCAGTTAGAGATAGTTATGGAAGTAAAATCGGTGTCCCTTTCTGGAAATTATTCTCAAGCTCCGGCCTCACACATGAGAGTGCATCACGTTCTGATGTCTGTTGCAATATATACCACAAGTCTACAAACGGGTCAGTAGGTCACAAGCCAAGCAATGCACATCTCAGTCTGAATGCAGAAGAAACAAAGAAAAAAGTGAGTGTTTTTAACAACAAAAATCTTTCCTAAGATCCTAATTTCTTCCTGTCCACACAGTCTGTGCGCTACATGTAAGAAATGGCCTTCTGAAACACTTTAGCATCCTCTGAATCACTGCCATTACCCAAGAAAACCCCAGGAAGTGGTTTGGATGAGAAGCTGGACCTGACTTGAGTAGGTATCAGCTGATGTTAGAAAATGCCCAGCATAAAGACCTAACAATAAGGACACTGTGAAACCAGGAATAACCTCTTATCTCCTGCAGTTTGGGAAATCATTTCTAACCCAGTGACTACAGAGCTTAAGTCAAACAGTTAACTATTCACTGTGCACTTCATAATTATCTCCATTTCAGGCCAAATCTTTGTATGCTCATAACAACATGAAGATCTCCAGCGAGGGAAACAACAGCATGAGCTTTTGGACCTCCTTCTGCAAAACAATTCGTTTTTCCATAAACAGTTACTATTAAGCAAGGACAAAGCAACAAACCAGACAGCCATCTGCGTAAACCAATTTAAAAGGATGGTGACCTCATAAAATGTTTCAAACTAACACTCTCTATTTAACTTCTGCTACCCCATCCTGCCACAGCAGATGCTAGGTTTGAGTAGGTCCTCAAGAGAGTGTGGTACTTCCACTTTAGGGAAAGCTGAGACTTTAAAGTTGCAGTGATTTCAAACCTGTGAAAAGAGCATGTCAATGAAAATACCTCAGCATATATGGAAGCAGGAAAACCTCACCAGCAGACCACACGCCAGAGAATTTTGCCACGAAGGTCTATGCTACATTTGGTAGCTGAGCTTCCTAGAGGTGTGAGGCCAAGCGAGCACAAAGGTCCAGGCCACCAATAGTAATGCATTCCCTGCTGAGGTGTGTTCTTCTGACCTGAAGAGAGGCCAGCACAAGCACAGATGGCAACCAACGTCAGAAAGGGAGCCAAACTTGAAGTCTTAGAGCAAAACACACAAATGCACATAGATTACAGCTATGCTGTACACATCTGGGGTGGCCACAGTATCTACAGAGCCTTCTCTCTCTTTTGACTTGACTCTATGGAGCTTTAGGCAAAATCAAATAAAAAGTAGAACTCTGACAAACAGGTGCAAGCAATAAAAACTCAAGGTCATGTCCTGCACACGGCCACTTGCAGAACTGCCCTTTATTCTGTTTCCTGAAGTCAGTCAGAGCCACACAAGAGCCAAGAGCAGGGCATACCAGGAAGATGTTGTGGTACCAGACCATTAGTAGCTCAACAGAAGGAAGTACACAAACTCATTTATTTACTCATTTACCTTTAATACCAAAGAAGGTATCAAAGAAATGTATTTTCTCTTCCCATTTCGCTACTTTGAAACCACTGCCCCTCCTCCTATCACTAAATGCCCTGGCAAATAGTCCCTCCCCAGCTTACCTGTAGGCCCCATCAGGTACTGGCAGGCACCTATGAGGTCTCCCCAGAGCCTTCTCTTCTCCAGGCTGAGCAGCCCAAAATCTCTCAACCTGTCCTCACAGAAGAGGTGATCCAGCCCTTGCACCATGCTCATGGCCCTCCTCTGGACCCTCTCCAATAGCTGAGGATTCNTCCATGTTCTTCTTGTGCTGAGGATTTCAGAGATGGAATACAGGACTCCAGGTGGGCTCTCACGAGAGCAGAGTGAAGGGTTGGAATCACCTCTCTTGACCTGCTGGCCACAGCTTTGCTGACACAGCCCAGGATACAGCTGGCCTTCTGGGCTGCAAGTGTATTCTGCTGACTCCAGCTTTTCATCCACTACACTCCCAAGTCCTTTTCCTCCATGCTGCTCTCTGCTGTATAATGCTGTCTATTTCTTATTACATATCAGTGAATACTTTTAAATACTTTTAAAGATAGGGCACTATTGACAGTTGTCTTGGGAATTCGTTACAGAAAAGGGAACAACTCTGACCTGTGAGTCCATGTCTCAGTGCCTTGTCGATATACTTCAGACCAAAAGCTTAAGCTGCATGTCAGTTCAGTTTGTCAAATCTTGTTACATGTAGAAGTGACAACAGAAATTGTCAGAATTGACAGAAATTGTCAGAATTGACAGAAATTGTGAGCGCTGGTGCTGCTTTGCTTTGCCTTCAGTTCTGCTGTGTCAGCTGATGCTGGTACCTGGATAAGTATTCCTCTGCTTCCTTTAGTTTTGTCTTTTCTTGATCACTGCTTAGAGTTCCTACCAAGCCATCTCCAACAGCTCTCCTGTTGGCTGCCACTATACACAAAAGCTCAAAAATGGCTTAGAAAACATTTAAATCTGAGCTATCTTTGCATGTGATTAATCCTTGAAGCAAATGCTACTTACACAATTCCTAACCCATCCACTCACACATTTCCTAACCTCATCTGGAAGGAGGCTGGAAGGAATGCACAGCACTTGGTTACATACCTCAGACTTTCAATTTCTACTATACAAGGATCTTGTTATCAGTTTTTACAGGGGGGGGAGGGAAATGGGAAAGGAAATTCCTGGAAGAGATTACAATTGCAAGCAAACTTTTGATATCTTTAAAACAGCTGAAGCATTAATTTTTTGGCAGCGCTGTCAAAAATCTATGAAGGCCTCCTGGCTGCAGTGGAAGAAATAGTACATTTAGTTCAACTACAAGCTGTACTTTTAAAAAAATCCATATGAAAACAGACTCATTATTCATTTTTCTGTTAATACATGGGTTTGCCCTGCAGTTTCAATAATATTTTTTGTAAAACCTTACAGTCTCAAGAAAGAGCTAATGTTCTAATAAACTCTTGTTTATATTATAGTCAAACTAGAACAAACAAAATAAAGCTAGAAATGACATTTTTATAGGAAGTCAAGAAAAAGATTCATGTGTCTGAATATTTTAGTTACAGTATGGTAGGCATGTTTATTATTTCCTGTGAAGCCAAACTGTAGCTTTAGAGAACTGGAAGAAGGCTAGTCTGGGAATAGAGCATAGATATAACTTGGGTCTCTAAGGAGCAGCTAGATATAAATACTATACAATTTTAATGTAAAAATCTCATCAAGTATTCTGTAAATTTTGCAATGGTGCAATGGCAAGATATGACCATGAAAATTCTGTTTGGAGTCTTCAAAATACCACCATGTTGGATTTCTGCAAACGTCTCTCTTTGTGGCAAAGACTGTTAAAAACTTTAAGCAAAATTTGCAGTGACATAGGCAAGATAATGACCTTTTTAAAAAGTGATCATAGAATCCTAGAAATTAGATCAAAAAGGAAATGGACAGTCTATTAGATCATCTTGTAGCCATATAAGAAATATCTAAGTACTATATTCTGCAGGTCACTTTTTAGTTACTCAAACTCATCAGCTCTGCTGGTTTCCATAAGGGGACCATAAATATGTGAAAACAAAATTATTATCTGATAAGTATTTTAATTTTTTAACTTGATTGCTAACTAGCAGAGCAGCAATTTGCAATTGTGCTTCAGAAAAAGAAAGGCTGGATGAGTTTTTGGAAAATTCCCTAATGCTAAATGCCTGTCTGCAAATCAACAAAGTCATGATATGAAGCTACAGACACTTGGCAAACTCCTCAGCAATCCTGAATTAGTGCCTTGTACAGCACTCATATTGTTAGTTATTGCAGTATCATGTATATACTTTACAACAGTGATATTTTTGAAGTCCCACTGTACTGTCAGATGTCTTGACATTATCAAGGCTTCTGCGGATGTCAGTGTGTGGCCACTCTTGCTCACCTCCTTTAAACCAAGTTTCCAATCTGAACACCCTGCAGAGGACCAGAATCTGCCTTGGGAACATTTCAACATGGGTTGGAAGGGAGCTTCTTTCCTGGCCGTCTCCTCGGGGACCTCTTTACCCAGGAGAACCCATATCCACTCTTGTATCAGGACTCCTGTCTCACGCTTTGCATTTGAAAGTAGTTGGCTGGTGGGGAGTGCTGGTGGGTGCAAGCAGGTGGACAAGGACTGTGCGCTGAGTCACTGGCAGCACACCCCTTGCTGAGCTATTTGAGTTCCTGCAGGAAAAATGCTCACTTTGTGGCACTAAAGAGCAATACAGCCAAGAGCAAAAATCACGCAGGAATTACTGCTCTTTGTATACATAACAGGAAAAAAAGGAGACAAAGAAAAGACTTTGCCACAATTTACAGGAGCTGGTGCCCAGCTGCTGACATAAAGGAGGTACCTTCACATCTGCCACAAGTGCAACACCCTTCTTCTCTCCTTCATGTGCAAGGTGGGTGGATTCCACTCAAAGTAACTCAACACCTGGGTATCATTTACAAATCTGTACTTACTTACACTTACTGCCAGCCTGGTCTAAACTCCAACACTTATAGTAAAAGTCACTCCTTATAGTAAGGACTGAACTGGTGAGGATAGTCTCCAGGACAGAGGCTATTGGACACAGAGCATGCCAAAGAGCTAAAGCATCATCTGACCCCATTCAATCACATTATTATACAATAACATCAAAAAGATAACTCTTTGTTTATCTCATCAATTGTATTTAAAAAATGAAATAACACAAAAGTAAAATACACAAAAATAATATATCTTTTTCCACTTTTACAACTTTTCTTTATATTGTATTTTCTTAAGCTACTTCACTGCACTGTTTTTCTTCTTCTGTGTTGCTTGTTATTCCAGTCACTACAAACATCAACAATAGTCATGAGCAACTTCTCATTTATCTCTGCAGCTAAATAATGCCTAAATGAGGTGCTGGCTAACCCATATGTCCTCCACAACACCTGAAGAAACAAAGAAAACAGTGAAACCATCCAAGCTCTTCCTCACACAAACTGACTAAAATCAGAGCTTCCTCATATTTAAGACCAGGCTCAACTACTTCAATGGGACTTTATGGAAAAAAAAAATATCACCCTGAGAGACCAAGAATTTATAAATTTAATAAGGTGATTTGAACTAAAATAATCAAATTATACTGTGTGCCTTGAAGTACTGAAATCACTACTCAGCCTTATTTATATTTCAGAATAGTTTTCCAATATATAGCCAGCTTACAGGAGCAATATATCACCAGTTGCATTAATGTTTTCATTAATGACTGAGCAGCATTGCTTGCTCCATACAGCCACTCTTCAAGCAAAATAGTGTTGTCAGGAAGGAGGGCCATGGGCAAGGTGAGTTTTGTAGTACCTTTGCTGCACTTCCCATCCCAGGATACTTCTCTTTTCTCAAGAATATTTAAGCATCAAGAATATTTTGTCAAAACTATACAAAAGTAAGAAATATCTTTGTTATAACTCTCTACAAATATCCAACACTACAGTGGCAGTGCAGATTGTGCAGTCATGGACTTAAAAGCTAAGAGAGAAATTAATTGCATTTCATCTTTACAAAATTTCAAAAATAAGCCACTGATATTCCCGTGTCAGATTCAGTCTCTGTTTTCACTTCCTGAGTATACTAATTACAGTACTGTGCCCATTGGGAATTGGTTCCACACTGAAATGTCAACACACTTCACTGGAGGAAGAAGGAGTTTGGCAGTGAAGTTATTACAAGATGCAGCAGTGAATGTTTTGTCTTCCAGTGAATGTTCAATACTCCTTACTTGCAGCACCTAATTATATTCACTAGCAGTATGAAATATTGTTATGGTCAACTGCTAATATTAAATATGGTCCAGGGCGCTGATGAGATTTTAAAGGTGAGCACTGAATAGATGAAGGCTCTTCTGGAAAAACATGGTTTTACCCACTCCGGTCATCATTCTTCAGTTCAAGCTGTGCAAGTAGGACTTGAAGTCACTGAAGTCAACAGGGCATAGACACATGGATCCAGGCATTCACCTGGCATGACTTCACTGCCAGGTCAGCACCTAAATCAGTTTGTCCCCAACGTGACACCTCTGTTACAGTATACAGGGAGGTAGCTATACATATGACCACATGCCAGTTCGGACTTCATCCCTCTCTGCCTTGCAGAGTGCCAAGCATCAAGAAAGAGCAGGCAACTTGCTAAAGATTTTCCTAGCATGACCCTTCTGAAATGTTTTGAAAGCCTGTGTAGTCTTTCTAAAACATTGGTGAAGCTGAGCTTTAGCAAAAACACTGTAAATGAAAGCTACTGTAAAATACTATTCTTGCCCTAAAATACAAAGCCACTAAAAGTCAGAGCAAGGGAAGTTAATATTAGCCAAAAGATACAAATGTATAGCCAGGCATAATGATTCCTAGAAAGCTGTGGCAAATAATCATAGAATCATAGAATAGTTTGGGTTGGAAGGAACCTCAAAGATCATCGAGTTCCAACCCCCCTGCCATAGGCAGGGACACCTCCCACTAGACCAGGCTGCCCAGTGCCTTGTCCAGCCTAGTCTTGAACACCTCCAGAGAGGGGGCATCCACAATGTCTCTGGGCAACCTGTTCCAGTGTTTCACCACCCTCACTGATATCTAACACCCATCAGTTAGCAAGCTTTACATTTTCTAAGCACAGTACCCCAGGAAAATTCACTAAATTTTAATTCAAATTACTTTTTTTTTGGAGCTTTTTGTGGTTAGCCTTTTACAGATTTTGAATTATATAACCAGTTTGTCATTAATCACAGTCATATCAAAGTAATGAAGAAAAAAGAAAAAACATACAGAAACAAAGGAAAAGCATACTTGTAAATTACAGTTCCATGAAAATGTTTAAATTCTCTCCTCTCTCTTGATTTTCTAAGCCTCTTTTTATTGCCACTTCTCTTCCTACTACTTCTGCTGAATGCAGTTTTTAACCGGAACTTAACTAGCCAGAGAGGATCTGAGGAAACCTGCTTCTGACCCTAGGCACCTGTCTCCAAGGAATAGAAAGGTATACATGACATGTGTCCCTCAGAACAAGGGCATCTTATGCTGCCAGAGCACATGCCTTGACACAGAAGGTTGCTGTATGCCAGCACTTGTGTCAACAAACACGCAGACGTGGGTTAACTGGCTCCTGCAGGAAGCCTGATTTCATTCATTAACTACGACCTCTGGGCTAGTACATGCAGAGGAGGAGGCACCCAAGCAAATTAAAACACTGCTCCTTGTTTCCTTCTGTTGTTTTTTGAGTTTCAAAATCCTACCTAACCCCCCCACTCTGCTGTTACCTGAGTGAAAAACTATAGCAGGCACTCAAATAAGTGAGACTGGCAAACCAGGACAGTTTACAAGTCCAGACCATGAGGAGGGCTACCTGCCAACAGGAAGAAGTGGCAAGAAAGAATTGGGATCCAGCAGCTGTCCTCCCACAGCCAAACAATGCCTAGTGATAAAGAGCATTGAGCACCTTTTTTTAATCATCAGTCACACTAAGAATGTCCACGTGTGTCATTTTTACTCCCTGGTTGCCAGGAGAAGGGGTTGAGAGACTCCTGAGCTCTGTTCACAGAAGAGAGCTGATCTCTTTCCTACCACAGCTGTATCAGAGGGACTGAGCCCAGGAGACCGAGGAAAAAGAGAGGGAGGAAAGAAGAAATGACAGAGTGCCTTGCCACAGGTCTGATTCAAGCTGCTAAATCCATCTCAGGCAATGCACACAAAAATATTGTAGCAGTATCACAGTTCCATTTCATATGTCAACTTCTGGCAGAAAGGCAGAGTAGAAGGAGAAAGAGGGGATAACTCACTGTCTGCAGTCTTTATTTTCATGCTAGGAAGTACAGAATACTAGGAAATGAACTATGACCGCAGTCTGTTGGTCGCTCTGGCAGATGCAACTTAACCTGAAAAGCAGGTAGCCTACTGCACCTTCAGATTTAGCCCAGAGAGTGGTTGGGTTAAGCACTCCCATAAATCTGCTCACTGCTCATGGGCAGTAACAAAAAGGGTTAAGCAAACAAGGAGGCTGCAGCTGAAAATTCCACAGCATTTCCCTCCACGGAGCCGCAAACCTCTCGTCTCCCGAGGATAAAAGAGGCCGACGAACTGCCCTCAAGAGCAGCTGGTTAAACACATCGAAACACGCCACTGGCGGACACATAGAGCTGGAGAGCTGAGAAGTTAGTCACAGCATCACGGTCGCGCGGCGGTCCTCCAACGCGGCCGCTTCCCCCGTATCCGGGGCAGCCTATCCTTCACCTGCACAGCGCAGCAGGATTCACTGCCTTGCAGCCAAGGAGCCCCCCCCTTCTTCTCCCTCCCCATTCAAACCCCTGATGAACGCCCCATATCTGGATCCTACCTGCGTTTATCAGCAGAGCCATGCCGGGTCTTCACTCATTCAAGGAATTTAACAGCCTGGAAATTCCTGTTGTCCATTATTTGAGGTCACAGATAAAAGCTAAACAGCAGCCGTGAATCCCATCAATCATAAGTCACTCACTGATAGAGTGTATGGTAGGAGACCTACTGATGTAAGCTAGTCACCAGAGAAAATACCCACTGATGACGCATATCCAGGAACAAAAATAGTTACAGGGCCCCCAAAGGGATTATTCAACAGCCTACATTTAGATATTCTTACAAGAAACCCGCAGTCAATTGTGCTGCTATTAGATGGCTGGGGAACGTTGAAGTTCAAGTTTCTTCAACAGACATAACCACAAATAGCTGGTTTAAATAAGCTACTGCAATTACAAGCTGTTTTGTAAATTTTAACACTGCATTACAGGGATTAAGTCTAAACAGAACCACAGGCTATAAAACACTGTATAGTGTTTGCTCTTACTGTTTACCAACTCCTTTTGTGTATTAGCCAGCAATGAAAAGAACAATTAAAATTTAATTCGACAATGCTCAAACTAAGTCCTTAGTGCTACCCAATGTTTGCTCTAAATAGATCCATATACGTGAAGTGGGGTAGGATTTTCTGGTGATGCTTCAACACTATCCAGATCAATTTCTTTGTAAAATACTTGTCACTTCATTTTTACCCCTCTTTGGCATCTGCCTCTCTACCACTCAAAAAAACCACCAGAATAGCCAAGGATTCTTGTACTAATGAAAATCACATAAAAGTAAGTTATCAACCACATGCAAAACCATGATGACGCACCTGCTTTGGGCATGGGCTAGAAAGATGACCCCCAGATATCCCTTCTAACCTGTAGCACTCTATAATTCTGTCAAACTGGATTTTGTAGGGGTGTCAATGTCAAATTAAAACCTGAAAATATAATCGTCAAAATCAACTATCAATTAGTAATCCCACGGTAACTCCTGCCCTCTTCAATAGTTTCACGGTAAGTAATCAAACTTACTAGGATGTAATGGAGTCCTTCATCACTGCTGATGGGGAAACACTGACTTTGCATTTTTGGCAATATAAAATCTTTTTTTTTTTTTTAATTAACTGATTCTGACATACAAGCCCCCTTTTCAGAAGATATTTTGGTACTTAGGAGTCCAAGAGTTAATGAGTTTCAATTGCACACTTAAAATCTAAATATGGGAAAGTATTTTGTGACTCCGATACCTGCTTCATTGACATAATGCTTTTGGAAAGCATGACCTAGTCAAACCAACTCTCAAGGATTTATAGCATTTACCCTATAAACCAGAAGAAAGAAATATCCCTGGCTACAAAATTCTGCCTCCCTTTATTCATCTGCAATATCATTATCAAACATAACCCCAAAAATTATTGTTAGCTCAATTATTTCACAAAGTCCTCATGTTTCTCTTGTACATCTATATGCTGGAGTCCAGATGGACTAATTTAACAGCCCTAAGAAGCAATATTCATCGGTACCCTTTAGCTGATTATCCTAACCAGTTTTCTGTAGACATCTAGTACCAATCTCCAATTTCTCCTCCTGTCATTCCTAGGACTTTTGCCGGTGCCCACTCCATGCAATGTTCTGGAATCAAACGATGCATTTTCTACAGAAGATGTGGGAGTCAAAACACATATTCCCTGGTGTTCACTATTGTAGGAGCTCTTACATGCGAGTGTCATGAAATACAGGAGAGGTGTAAATGTGCAAGATACGTCACCAAGAACTTGTGAAGCACCTTAATATATTTTTAGCAAGTTTGCAAATGGGAAAACACAACCTATAGTGTTTCACAGGAAACACGCAAAGCCCCTCATTCCTTCAGAAATGGGTGTTACAAGCAGGAGCTTTTAAACTCCTGCTTTTAAACAGCTTCTAAACCATATAGGATATTTCACCAAACTTCCTTAAATTCTTGTAACTTTATTCAGCAACAGATCAGTTTGACAACCACAGCCTTCCTTGCCACCATGCAAGCTGGAGCTAGCAGGGAGCACTTTCCTCTTCTTTCACATAGACACCTATGGAAGAGATGTTCTCCCCTCCCCTCTCTCCCAGCCCATCTTCACAGAGGCTGTATTTCCAAGGCATGATCAATGTACATATAGCTGTGGTGGGGACATACCTGGAACACTGCTGCCTTTTCAAAGCTGTAAAAGCCACAAGGCTGCAATGCTAAGGTATACCCTGGATGCCATCTCAAGCATGGCAGGTGAAGCAAATGAAACGGTGGCCAAATCCTGAATGGGACATCCTCCCCAGCCCAGAAAGGAAATCCCCGCTGAGAAAGAGCTGACCCTGGAGACATTGTGCCTCTGATGCCCCTAGCACCGAGGGAGGAGCAGCACAATGTGGCCGCCAAGTGCAGGCTGACAAAACAACTTTTTCGCAACTCCTCCAGTGGGTGCATCTGCTCTGAGTCACACCAGTAGCCACAGATCACTGAAAGGACAAGAGAGGTGGGGAGACTGTGTGGAAAGCAGGGCGGTTAAAGCTCTGGTCTCTTCCTCTTTACAGGAGGCCAGAGCTGGCTGTCTCTGTGCACTTACGTAAAGCCATAGAGATGTCCATAGCACGATATTAACCATTGATCACAGTACACTTAGGAGAAAGAGCAGCAGGATCAGAAGCTCAACATAAACAGAGTGAGGTTTACTAACTTGTAGAGCTGCATTCATCATTCTTAAAAGGAGAGTTTATCACTGATTGGGAAGAACACTGCAGCTTACATCCTTTTATTTCTATATCTGAACAAGCTGAACCACTCAGAATTTTGGGAAGCACCAGGCTGCTCCTGCCACATCCACCCATGCTTGGAAAATTAATTTCCCATGTGCCCTTTTCCTGTTGAAACACAAATGGGGTTAATCCCACACAAGCATTTGGAAGAGTCCAGGGGCTCCCCTTCTCCAGCACCTTATTAAAACATTACAGCTAACATCAAGAAAAGGATACCGCAGACTCGGTAAATGCTCATTAAGGAGATGCATTAAAAGCTCAAGGTTTGTTTGAACAAAGAATAGTCAAAACCCTTTGCTCATGTAAAATAGGCAATTCTATCCCCATGGAAAGTTAGATTTGTAGCCTTTTCTCTTCTCTTCTTTTCTTTTCTTTTCTTTTTTCTTTTCTTTTCTTTTCTCTTTCCCTTTCCCTTTCCCTTTCCCTTTCCTTCTCATCCCTTCCCTTCCCTTTTCATTTTCATTTTCCTTCTTTTCATTTTCATTTTCATTTTCCTTCTTTTCCTTTTCCTTTCCCTTTTCCTTTTCCCTTTCCTTTTTCTTTTCCTTTCCTTTCCTTCATTCTCCAATAGGAGACATAGCACAAAGTTAGTCTGTGCAATTAAAAAATATGTATCTGAATTAGGAGGCTAATGAATTTTCTTTTATTGAGCAATGATTATAATAACTAAAGATACTATAACCTTTCCAAAGACACAGTAAGAGGAAACATCAAATTAGCAAATGACATTTCATAAGTTTTGACAACTTTTGAAGCAAGGAGTAATACTGGCAAAGATATTTGGCTCACTGAAATGAAAGAGCATGGATCATTTTGTCACTGTGACATACAACATTAGATAAACCTGTCAGAAACATAAAAATAGTCATGGTATTCTCATTCTCCCTGCACATCAATCTCTTAAGGGCTTTTTTCTCAATGCTAGCATTGACAAAACAGGTAAGTAATGCTGACTATAAGTGAAAAGAAAAATTAAACTATTATAGAAGTAGTGGCTTCTCAATCTACATAACGATTTTCTCCATTTGGAAGTAGGAATCTGATGCTTCCCTTTATATGCAAACACTCCTAAAGAAATCTAAGACAAGTAGCAATGGATAGTGGTGATGTGAGTTGTGCTTATTTTAGACAGTGACAAACTCTTCCTCAAATCCAAGCCACTCACTCCAAGTTTCAGCAGAGCAGTAGAGCCCAGAGAAGGTAGAAAAGCGGACCTCTCAAAGTCAAGAGGTGTTTCAGCTGTTGAAGCCAACAGCTTCAGCGACCACCAGGCAGCCAGCAGGACAATGGAGGGAGCACAAGGGGGAGAAGAGGGGAAGATCCAAACTACCTTATGCAAATGAGAGAGCCCCATCTATGCCACTGGTGGCCTGACATTTTTAAAAACATTTGTCTATTTTTTCCTTCTTGCAAAACTACACAGTTTAAGTCTGTGAGGGGTTTCCTCTAGAAGAGGTGGTTTCTTTTCCTCTTGCAAGATTTTTTCTTCTTACTGAACAATTTGAGAAGGAAAGGAAGAATCAAACTCATAATGTATTCATCAAAAATCAGATTTATTGATAAAAGCACAATTACCAAATCACATTGCTAAACCTTTTTTTTCTTTAAATAAGCCCATACTGCAGCATAGATGCAATATGATTGCAGAGATTCTTTAGAAATTTCTGCTCAAATGATAGCTTCTCTTGTTAGTTATATTCAAATACCTTCCTACCTTGTACTCTCTCAAACCACCAGCTACAACTTACCTCTGGAATACCAAGAAGAAACCATTAACTGGCCTATTTGGCCTAAGAAAAGAGGGATTTCTCTCCTATGGGAAAGCCTGCTGAAATGAAAGCTTCTGGGTTGCTCATTCTTACACAGTGATATATTTAAGTCCTTTCTTACTGACATCTCCTCTTCTTACAGAAAGTTCAAAAGTTCAGCTAGCCACAATCTAGTCTTAGTTTGCTACAGGAGCCTCTGGGTAAGTTAATGAAGAAATTAAAGGGCTACAACACATGGCAGTACACCACATTCATATTACTAACTGCTGTTAATAAGCTTAGACAAAAATGCCAGCATACATTTATTTACGATTTTAATTATTTATAGTATACATAAGCAGCCTATCTGTAAGAAGTTAGACTTAATCTCTAACAGACTTCCTGCTGTTGTGCTGCCAGTCTCTCAGTGCAACTGTGGCCATTCTTAATTAAATAAATAATTTACCCTGGAAGGTTTCATTGAGTGCCAGCCACAAGCACCAGGGCTGGTGAAAATAAATCACTGCCAGCAGCATGCCAGCATTGCTGCCTAGAATCTACGAGAAAAGTTGATTTCCCTACAGTGAATACTCTGCATAACCATTCTGTGCAGTTTAATTGATAACTGCTGTAGAATGGCATAAAAATCCCTCTGTTTCTATGTAATTTTAAGAGAGTAGTTTACATTCTCCAGATTTCATTCTCTCCATGTTTGACTGATTTTAGATAAGTTGTGCAGTCTTGTATATAGAATCATTTGACTCTTTCTTCTTTTTTTTTTCAGTCCCTGATCCAAATCCATCCTTCAAAGACAGCATGAGTCTTTGAGTCCACAGTCATGCCCTGCTTTGATTTCCACCATACTCCTATCAGCTTTACTAACTAAACTCAAGTTACTTCCTCCTCTACCAATTTACCCTTGGATCAGCACACCCAAAAGCAGATTTTAACATTTACTACACTGTATTTCTATGTTTCATAACCACTGAAAAAAATGAGGAAAATTCCCACTTTGTGCTGTGATATCGATCTATTTTAAAATCCATTGCAAGATTCCACAATAAATATGATGGTGCGACTTCAATATCTGACAGCAGTGTAAACATCAGCTATTGTTTATGGGCAATCACAGGCATCTCAATTATCTCAGTACTGTCAGAGTCATCAAAAGGGCAGCCTGACCTACTATATGGTCAAGGTCTTTCTGAATGCTAATGATTTTAGAAAACCTACGTAAAAAAATTTATTCTTACATTTTTGCATTTAAAATTAAAGATGTGGAGTGATTGTGCCCATGCAGAAAAGCTCAGATGGTTTAGGCTTATCACTGCCTGGCACATACCTCAGAACCAAAAAGTGAGCCAGGTCAGGGTTAAGTTGATGTTCCTCAGTCTGTCAAAACAACTTGGGTTTTGTGGCAAAGTTTGGCACTCAGCATAGAATCATAGAATGCTTTGGGTTGGAAGGGACCTTAAAGATCATTTAGTTCCAAGCTCCCTGCCATAGGCAGGGACACCTCCCACTAGACCAGGTTGCTCAATGCCTTGTCCAGCCTGGCCCTAAATACTTCCAGAGAGGGGGCATCCACAATCTCTCTGGGCAATGTAAAACTTCTGCTGCAAAAACATATCATCATTTAAAGGAAAAGCCAATCACATAGATGGGGCTTCCCTACTGAGGAAATAATGAAGGAAATGCATTCTTCTCTGCATACAATTGGCAATAAGGCACATGACCTCCCAAGTGATACCAGTATTTCACAGCTCTCAAGACTCTGATCAACCATCTACCATTTCTGGACAAGTGTCTGACCCAGAAAACCCGATGAGAAATAATGGTCAGGGGCACATCCCTGTATGTGGAGAAGTCACTCACTGGGCACAAAGAGTATGGGCCATCACTTGCAATGTGATGGGGGTCAGACCTTGGAGGTCACAATAAGAAAGGAAAAGGAAACAAGGGAAACAGTTTTCCACCTCTACTGCAGTTAAATTCCTTAAATCTCATCCCTCCTCCTGGCTCCTCAGTTTCTAAAAATAACCCATACACAGACAGTAACTGCAGAAGTAGGGAGTCTTAAAAGAACTGCAGTGTGAAAGTTCAAAAATGTTGCAAGGGAACAGAAAAAAAAGACATGATCTTTTTGGATCAGTGATATCTTTTTAGGGTAGAGGTGTCCCAGCAGGGATGTAGGTCGGTAGCTGGAACCAGCATACTTAGGTCTCATGTCCAAATGACTAATGCCAGTGGCTGCAGCAGCAGCAAGGGGTTGTTCATGCTCTCCCAGGGTGGCTGGGACGGTTCTGAAGGTTCGGTATGGCTTTGGATGTTCCCGCCCCCACATGCTGCAGCTCAGCGAATGGTGTCTCTTTAGGCAGCCACATACTTCATATGTCTTGATATCAGAAGATGCTTGACATTTTTCTGTAGAAGTAAAGGTGCCATAATGTGGAAAACATCTCTTAATGACTAAGAAGAGAGTCAGCAGCAAGCACTTGCACCCAAAGAATTCAGTTCCTCCCACATCAAAGAAATCTCTTGGAAAACTCCTTATAAACAAATTAAAAAACAACTAGTATGTCTATAAAAAATATTTTTTTTTGCTGCTGAAAGAGAACTAAAAACAGTGGGGATTAAATCTGATTTCCAGTTGCTGGACTGGATACCAAGTTGAAGAAAGGAAATAAACTTTCTTCTGTTGTGCAAAATGGCATCCTTGCTCACATGGCATCTGTGGAAAGGAGTGATTTTTCTTGAATATCGAAGAAGTAAATTCAGGAACCAGTTGGCAAATTTGAGGTTACACAAATATAATCCATTGTATTGTCACCTCAAACTGGCTTTGATTTTGGGTGATTTGGCCTCGTATCACAGCACCCCAAAGACACACTCAATTCTTTTGCCAGTGTTTTTCAGCAGTGATAAAAATAAGGAAGTACCAGCTCAAATCTGTATAACTACAGGGCAATGCAGGAATTTCCCTACTCTCTCCACCAAAGTTGATGAGACTGTTCACCAACATTTCTCTTCACTGCTTGCTTTCTCTATAGTAGGAAAAATTATTAGATTCTCCAGATAAGCTCTGGTCCTCACGTCTTTATCATAAAAGCAATCATCTTTATCTTTATCATAAATACTACCACATACTGCAGAGTATTTCAGACACCACAGCCTGCAACAGCATCCTGAATGAGGTGGGTGAGAAAGAAGTCCATAGGAAGTAAAAGGGCCACAGGAGAAATCCATACTGGCACTGCTGCCCACAAAACAAGTGATTTCAAAGAAAGGATATTTCTGTCCTTTGTGGTTTTGGAGGAAAGTTTAAAAATAGAATGCAAGCACAGCCCTAGTGTTTGGAAAACAGGAAGCAAAAATAATAGAAATAATTTGAAGATATGGGGTTTAAAATATCATAATTCCTGATCCTTTTCTTCTCTTTCAGGCTTAAGTAATGATTTTCAAATGGCCTAGCTTGCAGTCATTATTCCACAGCACTCTTCTTCAGCCTGCTATCCTGATGACAGTCAGTGCAATCTGAGAAAACATCCTCTGGCAAACATCGGCACCAAGTGGGACAAGCTATGCCTCCTTCAGAGAAGCAGCAATGCCATTAAGGGAGAAGCACTTTTAGGAGCGAAGTTTAGGAGAGTGGGAAGGAGACAGTTTCACACAGTCTGAGCTGCGGAGAAGCAGCAGAGCAGAAATTGAGAAGGAAAAACACCACAAGCCTCTCATCTTCTTTGGCTTGCCACAAAAGGAGGGTGTATTTTTCAGCAGGTTTTGGTGAGTCTGACACTGAACTTTGCTCAAGTGACATGAAATGTTAATATTTATGAACAAAGTAGGTGGAGAGGAGGAGGAAAGAAGACATTCGCTATTTGATGTAGAATTCATTCAAAAGCTTCTTTTCACACTCTGAACTAAAATTTCCATTCAGCTGTTTATTTCTGGTAGCCTAGATAATATGAACAAGTGGAAGAGGAGGGATCTAGATGGAGTCCTTATATCTGCCTGCATGGCAACAGCCTTTCCTCAGATGCCCACAGTGAGAAACAGACCCATTTTTCTGAATGCCAGTATTCAAATGCAGGATGGGCAAATTTCCTCAGGGATATTTATATTGACTCCAAGCTTCCTGCCTGCAGCAGCCCCCCATTGTGGCCCCACTGCTCCCCATCAGCTACCTAAAACCTTGACATGGAAAATGGCACAAGATATTGATGCTACAAACTTAGCAACTTAAAATCAGCTATGCCAATGTATAAAATCAATGTCTATATTTTCTTTGTTTTCTCTGTTCATGTCCATCTGAATTCTCCTCCCTCATTGCTCTGATAACCTTTTCCCCTTCATGTCTTTTTTTTTTCCTTCTCTCTTTTCTTCTTTTCTTTTCTTTTCCTTCTTTTTTTTCTTTTTCTTCTCTTCTCTTCTTTTCTTTTTTTTCTTTTCCTTCTTTTTTTTCTTTTTCTTCTCTTCTCTTCTTTTCTTTTCTTGGGTCAACCTTGCATCTGATAAACAAATTTTCCCCCACAGCATCCTCTCTTTCCTGTGTTGTGCTCTTCCCACCCCCCTGTTGTTCCTCTGCTTACCCTTCTGCCTTTGCTCTGCTTCCAAACGTTTCCTGTCCTTGATTTCTCTCCTCTTCTCCTTCTTTCTTTGATGTTCCTATTGGTGCTTTTTCTTCATCCTTCCTGCCATGGTGAGTGATATGCTCCACTGCAAAGATGCTAGCTTGTTCTGAGGGTTGTGTCAGGTCAGGACACCTACATAGGAAGCTTTCACCTCCCTTACTATACTGTTGGCTGGAGCGATTCCTCCTCTTCATTCTGGGTTCTATGCCCAGTCCTTTTGTCAAAAGTCAGGAAAATGAACGTATCACATCATTAGGGTAGTATATTCTAGTATTTAATGAGCTAAACCTATTTTTTTTGTTGTTGTTTTGAGGGGCTGTACAGCAACCAGAAACCACAACAGCAACAAATGTGGGAGAGTGTCAATTGCAGCACTAGCAAGTGGCTCAAGCTTCCTGGTGCAGCTCTGCCTCAGAAAGTGGCTGCTTAAAAATGACACCAACTTATTTTGCTGTTCTGCTGCCTCTAGGGTGACATCCACCCCTTTGTACAGTGCCAAGAGAAAGTCATTTAATCATTTCGACTCTATTTATTCCCTTAGAAAAGATTTACCCATGGTGTGCTGGTCTCCTGACAGGGAAATTGCCCCCAAGTAGAATCTCACAGACAGGGTTCCCAGTTCAATGAGAACAAGCCTTGTTTTTAAAGAAAAAAAATATTCCTGTTGCTAGTCAGAAAAAAAACCTAAGGGACACAGACAAGAGAGAGATTAAATTTATTCCTTCTGGCACAGCAAGAGGAGAGTGGTTGACCAACTTCCAGCTGCAGAGCTGTATTCTCCCCTAGTTACTCAGAGAAACCTCACTGAAAACTATAGGCCAGATCCACTGATATGTTCTGGCTGCTTTACATGTTTTAGAAATGCAAAGCAGCTGTAAATCCAGCTTAATTTGCCAGTTCCTGTCAGCTTTACTGGGCCAGATTAGCACTGATGTTAGCCTTAGAAATACCAACATCTGGATCTTCCCTCACTGCCTAGTCTGACTTGAATCCTTGGAAGTCCACAATTCATCCATTCATCATCACAGTTGGCAGGACCAGCCTTAAGTAGCTCCTTAGATAGCTCTTCACCCTGAGCAAAACAACTTTGTCAGAATCCCCCATCCTACACTCACACAGCCAACTGAGCAGATCTAACAAAATTCACATAACGATTAGTTCTGGGTAACTCCCTGGCCAATTGTCCAGTTGCTCCTGAGGGTGCCTTTTGACCCTGCTTGGGAGCAGGTGCTTTCCCAGTGCAAGTCTGCAAACCCAAGTTGGCTGGCAAAACAAAATATACCATTTCCTCATATTTTTAATTTTTTTTTGGATGTCATGAAACAGAGCTCAGCCTTGTTTCCTACTCCTCAGCCAGGAGAGGAGGGGTGAACTGGATGTAGAGAACAGTACAAAGAGGTCAGATCAAAAAAACCCAGGGAAAATAATAACAAAAAAAACAAACACCACTTCACTCTGCTCTGTAAAGCAATACATCTTGGAAAAAACTATCACTCCTCCCAACCCCAAGTCTTTCTCTCCAGGAATACACAACAGCCTCAGGAATTAATAGCATTTTCTTGCAACATTCAAGTGCAGCCGCATTTAGGCTCTTATGAAAAAAAAATCCAACAAAACAGACTCTTCATTTGCTTTTTGCTTGAGAAAAACACATTTAAACTAGAATCAGAGAGAACTGGGGAGAGCAGGAGGTCTGGGGGGCAACAAGTGTACTCATGACAGATACGATTGTCTAAGAACAAAGGCTTTATTTCATGCATTAATAAATAAACTGTAAACATTCTGCATGGTTATTTCCCCCAGCTTGCTCCTAACCCGTCACTCTGAAAGCATTAATACATGCATCTTAAGCATAACCAGGCTCTTTATGTTGCCATGGAACTGAAATCTTTGCAGCTTATATGGCAATGTATGTATGCCAGGAAGCAAAATCACTGCATAGCATTTACTCCCTCTGTATTTAAGGCATTCAGTGTCTTTCTTGTCTGCTCATCTTCACACGGAGTTTGCTTCTTCCATCTTGCCACATGTAAATGAAACACATTTTACACAGCTATTCTCGTCTTCATGAAGCAAATAGCCCACATGCTGAGCACATTACAGAAGGACCACAAGATTATCGACTTTTCCTTTTTAATAAGAGGCTATTGTAGGCAAACAACAGCTGAGATGGGGTCCAGATAAAGCATACGTATATGAAGCATATGTGGAAAGAGCAAGGTATTATATATTGAGGCAGCATTTAAGCAGATTTTTGAAAGCTAGTGAACATATTTATTAGTGAACATATTTATTGCTAAAGCTCTTGGTGCTTCTTCTGGATATTTTTCTGCACCCATTAGTCAAATTACAGCATAAAACTCCTGCAGCAAGCACCTTATCTTACCATACTCTTCCTTCATACCAGGCTGGTGGGCTTTCAATGGTGAGTACAGCTTTGGGCACTTCAGTTAGACAAAAAATTAGTCAGGACAACTCTGTACCACCTAAAAGTTCAGCTGACAGTGATTATCTTCAGCAGATCTCAGCTTTTTGCCAAACCTCCTGCAAATGGCTGTGTACGCCTTGCAAATACACAGATTTCTATGTTCAAAGCAAAACCAGAGTACACAAATACCAAAGTTCATTATAAAAAAGATTACCATTTGTCCTGGTTTGAGGTAAAATAGGGTAAATTTTCTAGTTTGTAACTTCACTTTTCAGCTAGGCCTCTTCTGTCTGACTAAACTCTGAAATTAACTGCACATTGTTCAGACACTGTTCGCTCCCAGACTGGTAAGACCAGGGAATGGTATGCAAGAAGCTCTTATTTCCATTATTCACTATGGTGATCAAGGTCAGAAAG
>VZTY01035523.1:47622-72724 GCA_013400935.1 Turnix velox | reverse complement strand
CCTTTTGGGCCTAAACCAGGACACCATTACCATAATAAATACACAAACAAACAAACAACCATTCGTGTACATAAACATTGGATCTGTACCTGCAGAAACAGCTGGAAGCCAGTCTCTGGTCTTAAGCCAGTTTGAGGCTTTTTTTTTGTCCAAAGTTAAATATTTTTATAATGTTAAGCTTAAAATTAGAGCATTTGCTGAAGCTTGCTGACTTGTGTATACGGAAAAAACAAGAGGGAATTTAGCTTCCCCGCACACAGGGGCAGATTCCTGGGATGCCTTCTCTATCCCATGAATTCCTGGACAGCAGAGAGACACACAGACTACTGACCAGGGAATTCCCCTCTCGCTTTCCAGAGGATTTTGTGTGCGGCCTGAACAGAAAGGCAATAACCCAGGTAGCTATTTTATGAAGAAGGTGTTTGTTTCTTAGGTGCCTGCCCCTCGACCACCTGGTAACACTCCTTCCTTTTAGCATTGTCCCCAGCACAGAAAAGATCCATTCACTCAGTGCCTCCATCTGAGTAGGTTTGCCAAGTCCCTGTGCCACAAGCCACCTCCCCCTGGCCAGCAGCTCTGGGTGGCTGGGTCAACCTGCTGGGCTCCCTGGGACATGCTCACTTTCCTGGGAACATAGGCTTGAGATTGCTCATAGGGGGCCTCTCTGAGGCAAGGTTTGTCCCCTCAGTGGCCTCCAGCTTGCCAGCAGAAGACACAAAAACACCACTGTCTGTCTGTCTTTGTGGGACAGAGAAGCAGCCCTGTTCCCAGATGCAGCCTAGACTCCACAAGCACCTGCATGATCAAGGCCCCTCTCCTTCCCTCCACTGACACAACACTCTCCTCCTCTCATTATTAGCAAGCATTCAACACGTTGCACATCCCCATCACTGTGCCCAGTAACTTGGGTTTACATACAGCTCTCCTCTCACCATTCCTTTTCTAGGTACAGGAAAATGTATATTGTGCTGTGATGAAAGGCCAGTGCAATGTCAAGAACATTAAAAGGACTCTGGGGACTGATTAGAGCCAAAAGGGAAAGGATTTATGATGGCTAATAAAGTTAAATCTGCTGGAGTCCTGCTTATTCTTTCCAATTGCAGGTAACCAAATCTTTTAGGAAAAGTTATTAAAACACATTATTACTGTCTCCTTTGAAAGAAAACATACATTTTGCCATGAAGTACTTGGCCAGGAGAAACCCTGACTCACTGTGGCACTTCTGGTGACCCTGAGGAGGAAAGGAAGAGCGGATCTATTACCCACCCTCTGCTTGGGCCAGCAGCAAGGACCTCAGTACCAACAGGTATCTTCAGCATGTATCTCACCACACCAGTCCCTGTTTCAGATGGCTGGGATGTGGCTGGGAATTCCACCCATCATTGAGCACCATCCCTCTTCACTGAATCAAGGGGCTGGGACAGATGAGAAAGGACATCTTCTCCCTCCATCAGCACAGAACATTCACATGGGAGAAGGATGAAGCAAAGAAGGAATCTCTTCCTTCTCATTCCCAGCCTGGTGTAACATGTGCATCTTCTGCTGAAGAATGCAGCCTAACCAGACTTCAAAGGACTGCTCTGAAACTTGTTTTAAATGCTTTATAATCAAACATGACCAAAAGTTGTCCAAATTTTACAAGACATTAATGATTTTCCTCAATGAGGTGAAAGTACCAAGAGACAGCAAAGGAAAATGAAGGGCTAATTTTTTTTAAAAACTATTGGGAATTTTGTATCCATATCCAAATCACATACATTTTATTGGATCTCAAGTTTTCATTTTTATAGCACTTAATAATCACCAATACATTATATATGCCCTTTTCATTTTGTCACTCTTTCACTATATTACATCAAATTTAATTTCCTGTGGAAGTGTGTAATCTTTTCAGCTGTGACTGTCTCAGAAGCTTTTCTGAGAAGGAGGAGGATGAAGCAGAGCCTCATCCTCCAGCAGGTCAATCTTTTATAAGCAGATCAGTTTCCTGAAATGCTTGCAATGCTATATGAGAACTGGCATAAGAGGAAAACCAAAATAACACCCCAAAAGGAAAAACAAACATGAAAAGCTTCACTTCCTTCTGACTCCTGCATTCACCAGCCAAAGGAAAATTCATTTTGAATTGTTTAGATGGAAAACCCATGAAGGTTATTACCACATGTCAGAAGAAGCCTCACAAGATGTGAGATACTGCATCCCTTGCTCTACAGCTCATTAAAAGCAGAGTGGTGAGATGGTTGCTTGCTCTTTCTGCTCAGGGAATGTGGAGAATTGCAAGCGGTTACCACTCTGACTACCATCTCTCCCTGCCACCTGTCCTCATCTCTCCAATAGGTCCCCTCCACTGACAAAAGCCACATTCCACAAAAAAAGTGAAATGTCAACCAAGACACATTCATGCTTTTCATGATGAGATACCTATGAAGACCAGGTGGCCTGCTGGGTCCTTTCCAGACATCTGCCCCTGCAGAACATAAACCTCATCTTCTTCAAATCAGCTTTCCATTACCAGTGCTCACACACAATCCAGACCAACTTATTTATCAAAACTTTTATCAACAAACAATTCTGAACTTTTAAAAATAAAACAATTCCAAAGAAATGGGAGAGACAGAGGTTATTATTCCTATATCCCTCCTGAAAAGGTGCTTACATAGGGATGATAGAGGAGACATCTGAATAAGTACATAGACAAAATCTTCAAAGGGTTGTCTTATACGTATTTGGCCAGCAGGGATTACTGAGGTTGGCTACACAGGCACGATAGAAGTCCTGCTGGCACAAGCAGGACCAAGGCTCTCCCACTTCAGTGTAAGATGCAACCTCCAGGAGCTTCTCTTCAAACTGACCCAGAGTACAGCCAGATTTGAAAACCTCCTCACCATTCAGAACACAACACCCAAATAGTTTGGCTCTCCCAAAACGCACTAAGAGAATTACTTTCTCTTCTCACTCCCTGTAAAACTTTTCCTTTCCCTTGCTCACATCACTGATGTAGTAGCAAATAATTTTCATTTCTGACAAACATGACCTTCAAAATTATATATAAAAATACAGCACATTAAACCCAAATACATACTTTTGGAGAAAACACTCATCTCTTCTCATCACTTTATACCTTCTGAATCTAGACAAGTACTTTCAATTATGGATTCCTTTTTTTAGGTTTTTTTTGGCAATTAATTTCCTTAACATTGTTTTATGTTTATATCTTTAATATTTTATCTCTAAAAATGGCTGATCATTAAAATATTTCATGCAGGGAACATTACTTAAACAAAAGTCTCAGGTGCTACATGCAGTGCAATTCAACCCCCATCAGCATGAAGACTAGCTTAATCAGGAGTTGTACCTGGGCCACAAATCAGATGAAGATGCTCCATGCCAACGGTTATGTGTTGTGCTACAAACTGCTTCAGAATGTAAAACAATGATGTAACCACTCTCATAAAACCAGTTTGCTCATGGTTTTACAAGATCTGAGTGTGCGTTAATAATTTCATGCCAGAACAGTAGAAAAGAAAAACATATGAGCTATCAGTGACCTTACATTTTTGACCTTGTAGGCCATAAACTAAAGAGCTTCTTTTCATTAGATCTAGGACTTGGGCTCCAATTCTTTACGCAGGGTTTGAAAAAAAACAGCTCAATGTATGGATTTAATTCCTATTGAAATCTTGGTCAAAGGTGGCAAGCCTTGACCTTGATGGAAAGCCAAACATCAAGGGAATAACTGCCATCATCTGGATGAGTTTGGTAAAATGGAGTTAATTTACACTTCTTTAGAGAGTCACTGGTGTGTAAAATTAATCCAATTTGGATTGACCAGAAACTGAAAGTGGAATAAAAGAGAAAAACTATTAAAGACCTTTCCTAAATGCATAACTAGTACTGCTTGAAGCACAGCAATACGGTTAAAAATAGAGAAATCTTCACCAAAACGCACTAAACCCACTCCTGCTTGAGGAAGAAAATAATTGCATGTCAACATATCATCACTGTACTAGCATAACTTCATCCAAAGCAAGCACTGGTGAAATGTTTCTACCGCTATCTGTAAATAAATACATTTTCAAGGTATAACAGTTCACTGTTATGCATACAGACAAGGCCCAGCAGATAAAACAGCTGCTGGAATGGCTCAGTGTAATTGATTGTACATGTGGCATAACATTTACTTCAATGACTTTTAGCACCTTAATGTTATTGTTTCTGCATTGTTCCAACAAGCAACGGTTAATTTAAGATGCAGACGTTCACATACCATACACTTATGCATAACTGGTTCCCAGAGATGTGGCAGTGATAACATTGTCATCGTATGATTCAAAGTAGCTTGCTGTAGATCACATTTTTGAAGAGGATCTCCCTGAAAACATAACAAAACCAGATAGTAAGTTCATTGTATTCAATTTTACATCAAGCTCCACTAATCCATTCTATTGAAATGGTTACATTTTACTTCTGAGTAACCCTGTTTTTTCTAAGAAATTAATTCCTTCTCAACTCCCTAAATGCCTAAAAAGAATCTCCTTTCCCTGAGAAATCACTTCCAGCATACTTACTACAAAGTGACACTGCTAAAACTGTCCAGGAAAATACAGTGAGACATGTAACATCCTCTTTCTGCTTGCAGATTTATTTGGAGTCATTTTATCAGTCTCCAATGACTGCACTTATTCATTTACCTTGTATTGCTTCATTTACCTTTTAAAAAGCTTAGTGAATTTTCAGATTTATCTAAATATTTTTATTTTCTTTTCTGTTGTTGCTGCCTGTTAACTTTTTCTCTGAAATGAGCATTCTAAAAACAAAAGTCCTAAATTACCACATGAATGAAAAATTAAAAGTAGCTTCATCTTGAAGAGAAATTTATCACAATGCCTGGTACCTAGTGAAATACATTCTTTCATCACACCGCATTTGGATTGGTAGCCATCATCAGCTACCACTGACTTCTTGCTGTTTAGTGTCCTGTAGTAAAATTAATTTTTAATTCTAAATTTGATTCCATTGCACTCTTGATTCCTTCACTGAGTCTTTATCCTCTTCTTTGGGCCAGGGTCAAGGCCATGGCTCAGATTTTTAAGGCCACAGATCATGCCACATCTTCAGGGCTTACTGCCTTTCCACACACAGCTGAGACGTAGAGATCTCAGAGAAAGATAAAACTGCTCAAAATAAACCAATACTGGTAGAACAGGGGTCTAAGAGTCAACACAACAGAATTGTGAATTATCGCAATTTTCAGGATCTGTCACAAAGATCTTTCTAGTAGGGAATTCCTATTGTCTTTACTTCAGTGAGAAAGAAACATTTAAGTCCTGAGAATACACTTAGAAGTTACATGTCCTGAAAGAGTGTCTGTAAAGAAAAAGCAGAATCTCTCTAGGTGAAGCAGAAGAATGGAAGCCTTTGTGAAATCTGAAAATGGAAAATATAAGAGAAGTATTTAAGTATGTGGTTCTGGCAATTATGGAATTAGCTAGAGTTGACAGGAATACACTGGTGGCACGGCACTTAAAATCTTAGTGGGAGAAAGACTGGGAATTAAACATGAATGAACTGGGAATTAAAAGTTAATATAGATTTGTACAGATAGATAATATTTGTATATTATGTTGGTATAGATATTGATAAATAGCTATATTTAGAATTGTACAGACAGATACAATTGTAAGAAAATACACACAGTTCTTGTCCAAAATGTTTATTTTCCATGGCTAGACAGTGGTAATCTCCAGTGCTATGAATTAAGACCTTCATTTCCACAGGTAATGTTTTAAGGAAATGCTAGCATTACTGAATTGTAGATACTAGTGGAAGCTGAAATGTAATATTTGTTGCCAATATACTCGCACAGAAGTGTGCCATCACTTCTTAAAACTAAGTCTATCAGTCTTAACACAATCCTAAAATTCTATTTACACACACTAACCTATATATAGGTTACTCTCCCACACCAAAGGACTCCTTTCTTACAATGAAGTACAGCAATGAAGATGCAAATATGCAATCTATTGCATTATAAACATCACATTAATGCATATTGGTACGTTCACACCAATGGAACTGGAGAGCACTTACAAACAGGTATTTAGAAAGTACTGACAAAACTACCACTGCTCTCTAGAGATTAGCAGGGTCTTTATAATTCTTGCTTTACCTGCAAGAAATACTTTTTTCTCATGTGAAGAAAGGACAGACTTAAAAAGGGTCTAAATCAAATGCTTAGACTGAATTATTTACTAAAATCAAGTCTAAATATTAAGTCTAAAAAACTGCCCAAAAATATACCTTTTTTTTTCTAAAACTATAGGTTCTAATTTGACAGATATAGATGTCAATAATTACACAAAATCACAGAATATCAGGGATTGGAAGGGACTTCAAGAGATTATCTAGTCCAGTACCCCTGCCAGAGCAGGAATGCCTAGACCAGGTCACACAGGAACTCATCCAAACAGATTTTGAATGTCTTCAGAGATGAAGACTCCACAACATCTCTGGGCAGTCTGTTCCAGTGTTCTGTTACCCTCACTCTGAAAAAGTTTTTTCTTACACTTCTCTGGAGCCTTCTGTGTTCCAGCTTGTACCCATTTCCCCTTGTCCTATCATACTTTCAGAAAAATATGTTTAAAAAATAAAGGAAAAATGTAATTAATGATCTGAAGTAACTTTCATTTCCTTTCCTCTCAACAAATTTAAAGAATTAAGAAAAAAAATTACATTCTCAAGTTACAATCCTGACATATGTATTTCTGTTTCAGAACTTCAGCATTACTTCAATCAAGGTTGAGGCAGCTGGTATTAAGTCCTCTCTGTCATCAGAAGCTGTTACAGACACAACAGCACTTGTATACTTTACTATGCAGCACAAAAAATGGACAGATGCATCAGCTGCTCACAAAAATATGGGAAGAAAGCATCCAAGCAGCCTGACATCCTCTTCTCCATACATAACAAGCTATACAAATTGTGCCTCCCCACACACTCTAGCTATATTCTGTAATGAACAAGAGCAGGAATTTCTCACTAACTGTGAATTTACATCACTGGTAATGACAAATCAGTTCTACACTTGCAGTGTCCAATCACAAATAAGTCACATTAACAAGTGGGAGGGGAAGTGGGAAGAAAATGCAGCAGCAAACAGGGGGTAAATTGCAGGAGGAGGTTCCCTGATGATGCACACCAATCTGCCATCCAACAGTATCTGGGGATTTAAAAACAGCAGATCAGAGGCAGCCTCTGACATGAGGCTGAACAGAAGGAGTGAGCAACATGCCACAGCTGCATGAAAAATAATGCATGAAAATCCCAAACCAGCATTTTTTCTTCAGCTTTCTCTGACAGCCTGCACAGAGGGCAATTAAAATCCAAAAAATACTCCTCAGATCATGTCTGGTGCAATACCCCCCACCAGCATTACTTTATTCATCAAGTGCATTGTCCTTTTCCATGCTATGACTTGCTTTGACAGTTCCCTTTTTTTGACTTTTTTTTAAATCTGCCCTTCATTTTTATGAATGCTAGTGATCACAAAATACATGAAGAGTGACAGACAGTAAACACGACTGGAGGCTGCTGCACTTGGATGTGATGTGGGTGATCGTCCGGAGACTGATACTCCAGCTCAGTTAGAAGGTCACTCAAGACACCCATCCCTCCAAAGACAAACACTGGCAAAAAAACAGTATCTGAAATAAAAACTAACTCTAAGATATTTCCACAATAATTTATATTCCAGCAGCAGTAATGAAACTTCCATTTCACTGAACAAAAGTCATGAAACAAGGTATATTGTCAGATGTGACAGTAGATGCCAGAGCTATGAAAGTATGGGAAAAAACTTCCCATTCCCTAAGATTACAAGTGCAGGTGAGAGACACACAGAAAAAGACAGAAGAAGAGTCAGTCAAAAACAGCACAAAGAGATTTGATCACTAATCAGAGACAGAAACGTATCTGAGAGTTGCAACTGTCTCTGCAGGCTCTGAAAGGCAGAATTAAATTGACTTAGTACTATATTCAAAAACAAATTTAATTAGCTGACATTAAGCAGGATAAATCTGCAGTACCATGTTGCTCTGACAAGCTGTCTCCAGAAGGATAACTGGAAGGTAAAATCTTATTTTTCAGGATGAGATTACAGCCATGCACTGAGACAGAAAGTAATGGTGCATCTGCTGAGAGCAGCTGAAAGTTGGTGGTGGACATTTCATCTCTCACTATAAAAGGATGGTATGTGATAGATGAGCCAGAAGTGTGAGTTTCAGATTCTGTACATTTATTCCTACGGCTGTGCAGCTTCATCTTTTTCTGGTGTTGCTACTTGTGTGAAGAAGAGAGCCTCAGTATAACCTCTACCAGCAGGGCTTCTTTCTCCAGCTTATCCCGGGCAGAGCTCTCCCCTGAAAAAACTGCAATAACCTCGTGTAATACATTTATTTTTCTTTGTATGAGCATATGTTGGTCCTTAGTTGGAAAAATTAGGTCTGGGCAGGAGACGGTTTCAGGGCCACCTTGGTGGGCTTGGGGTCTGACATCTGCTGCACAGCTATTGTGCCTTTCATGGGGTCACCCACGGCACCTCTGCTCCATCTACCCAGATTTCTGCTTTGTTGTATAGGTGGCATACAACAACCTATGTGCCACAGAACAGCCTGCAAGCAGGGTGGCAGTGGTGAATAAAGTAGACAGAAACTGTGGCCATAATCTAGAGACAGATAACGATTCTAGAAGAATACATGGTAAAATCCATAGGAAATCCAAAGAAAGTGTTTCCTTGAGGAAGATGTGGAGGAAACAGAGTAACACATTTCAAAGCAAGAGTCCCATGCATATGAGACTTAACAAGTCTCGGCTTCTCATGCCTCCTTCTACTAATGGCAAATATAGTTCTGGGGAAAGGCATATCACTGTCAGTGTTAGAAATCCTGCTTATTTGCAAAGCAGGTGCATGCCAAGAGAAGCTATAACTCACATCACTTATATTAACATCTCAGTTGTGTCAGGCCAGAACCAAGCCAGATTTACCAGGCAAGACAAAGAGGCTTCAGCCATTCCATTAGCAAGTCATTACGGAGGTGTTCCTCCATCACACGAGACAACTGCTCAGCAATACAAACTCTCAATTTAAACTGGGAGTGCCCTTCTGACTACTCTGACTCCTCTCACCAGGACGGTATTTAGGCTGCATGACCTTGTATAGCAGTTCACAGATTTTAAGAGCAAGCACAACACGCCACATGCCCTTCTCTGGCACCACATTAATCACTTGACTTTAATGACGACCTCCTCTGATAAACCACCCTGTGTATCTCACCATCCTCCCCAGCAGCTGCATTTAGAGCAATAAATTAAACCCACCCATTCCATACCCTGCCACTGTGTAATCCATTGGCAGAGACAAGGACACTGAGAACATCAGCTGTCAGTCAGGGTGAAAACCCTTGATTCCGTGATTCTAAAACCAGCAGGGAACAATAGACCCATCTTTCTAGTCATGTGATGGGTGACCTTGAATCTCTCAGTCCATGTTTTCTTGTACTTCTAGAAAATAATTGCATCTCTTTTCAGCTATACTGAGAACAACACATAGAAGATACTACGTTTTACAGGTATGCATCTAAACCACCAATTATTATGTGCAACTGCAGATACAAACTGCTCTGCTAAACAAATATAGAGAAAATATGATTTTTGTGGTATTCATTCCTTATTATTTCACTCTCTTCCAGGAAACTCAAGACCACAGTTGAGCACAGCTAAAGACACAAGATCTCTATGATAAGAAAAGCAAAACAATGGCCTGACATGACCTAACTAAAGCACAGGATACTTCCTCCCTAGGGTAGAAGTCTCCTTATTTCAAAACTTCCTTTCCAGTGCTCTGAATATGTTACAGGACACATGAATAAGAAATTAACTTTTTCAAGGCAGTAACATTTTTTAAAATAGCATCATCTGATGCAGTTCCATAAATCTCTCTTACCCAAACTGAATGTGCTTCATGTCAGATGGGACCTCTGCACTTCAGAATAAAATAAATTTAGGTTTGAATCGCAACACAAAGATACTTTAAATATATCTAAAGCTTTACTTGAAAAAGTTTTGCTGAAGGTTTTATTTGGAGCTAAAAGCTCACACAGTATTGCAACATTGACCTCTGTACTGATACGTATGGTGCTAGAAGTGCAACTTCAGAAACAGACCAATGTCTTAGCTGCCATGGATTTCATAGCTGACCAGGGAGGGCATCTCACAGTCCATTCCTGTCTTTGAAAACTGTGGTAACATTTTTTTCCTCAGTTCATCTATCAGATACTTGCATTGTAAATTCAGTGTGTCTGAAGACATAAAGACAAGGAAGCCTGCATCTTCATAGAAATCTTTGGATGTTACCAGAAGGAAAATAATAGTTAACCATAATACAAAACATAAAACAAAAAATCACATCACACAATTCCAACATTTTAACATTTTCACACAGCTTCCTTTGAGTATTCTCAAAGGAATAGATTCTGCCTTCCTTCCAAGATCTCTTTTAGCCTTGTTTCCTATGTATAAAAGAAAGCTACAACATAAACTGTGTGTAATGTCATGCCTGTCTGTCTTCCCCTTGTAATTTTTCTTGAGACATTTAACTGAGTTAGCAATCTCAGAATTATTTCATTGCCAGAAGCTCCTTCCAATTCCCACTTGTGCTAAGGAGACAAGTTAAGTGTTCACATTAAGGAAAAAACCTCCCATATTTGCTCTTAAGAGAGCACAGAATCCGCAGATAAAATAGATACACAGATACAAAACTGCGCTGAAAGCTGAAGTTCACAACTACAGGTATATCCATACAGCTAAATAAAAAGAAGAAATGAAGTAAGTTTTGAGCACTGTATCATACTGCTCAATACCTTTATTTCTGTGTGGTCTCCTACTGTCTCCTACTGAGACAAGCCTGCTCTCAGGACAGCTGCCTTCACAGCATGGATGCAACCTGACTGTCAGTCCAAGTTCCTTTTATACATAGCCCAAACATGGCCAAAGACTGCACCCAAAAGACAGCCACTTACACAAAGCTGGGGTTCATGATTTCTGCTACACACCAAAGACACAGAGTGTTTTCCAGTTCCTCATGGGGTGCAGCACTGAAGGAGCAGAGAAGCAGGGGAGTGGAAAGGTGCAAATACACACATGTACCCTTCCTTCATTATGAATCCACCCTTGCTTTCTGTGACAGCACTCTTCCATTTTAGAACCAAGTTTGAATGTTGGTGTGTTAAGTAGGGGCCATATCCCCACTGTGAGGAGCTGAGCTTTGCTAACAAACTTTGCTTTTCGGAGCAAGCACCTGGCCTTCCCCACAGCCCCTGCTGGCTTCTATATCATTCCACAGTGGGCACTCCCAAATGATCTCCTCTGAATCTTACTGCACCAAACATCTACTACTGTATACAATGGGTTTTGTATCCTATATCCCAGTACCAAACATGCACAATTCCAAACTTCAGAGCCTTTGCATTCAGGTGAAAAACCAATACACAACACCTGCAGCTTATTTTATAGAAATATGTATCACCCAGAAGGTTGTGATGATGCTCATGGCTTTACAGTTTGCCACCTGCAAACATTCAGGACTGAGATTTGGTAGCTGAAAGGCTCAAGACACCTCTAGGCTTCTTGGAAAGTATCAAGTAAATATTTTAGACAACATACTACCCTACCAGAACTCCATGGTTATATTAATAATATCGTTCTTTTAGGATTATACTTTATGTCTTTTTTATCCACTGTTTCAACCAATACTTTATCCCAGTACTTTCCATTCCCATCAGGGACCTTCAATTTCCAAGGGAGGTGCCACTCAATTGAATCTTAAAAATATTAAATCATTTAAGAGAGTACTGGAATAAGAGTCTAGGCTTTAGGCATTTTAAACCTGGTAAAACAACCTATTTAGAAGATAATTAACCACATGTGGTGAAAATTTTTGTGTTCTTCAAACTGATGATGCACCAGGAATAGGCCAAATCCTTACAGATGATTAATGAGGAATAGAGACAGGTGTCAGCACTGAATTCCTCATGAACACATTTCTATGTCACAACAAACCAACCACCCTGAGATGGACAGTTTGAATTTGTGATTGGTATCTCACAGAGAAAAGGCTACCAAATCCCTGTCACCTGAGTGTCTCCCATGGAGATATCCAGGGAGGACATGATGCAGTGTTTAAAAAAATCACTAAAACCTCTATGAGAAGCTACTGACTGAAACCAGTGGGAAAAAAGCCACAAAGCTGCAGCATGTAAACACGCACACGCACGGTCACCTGAGTACTCATTACAGTTGCAAAGAAAACGTTGCAAACCTGAAACAATACTGTCTCTCTAGTTCTGTCCCAAATGGCCCTTTTGCCAAAATGTAACAAAACTAAAATAAATGGGGCAAGTGAATTTCACTGCTGCCCTGTGGAAAAGCAATGCATCTGTAATATGTCTGTATTGGTGCCACTGCAACAAACAAAAGTAGAATCAACAGCAGGTGAATTATAACCAGCAGCACTGGAATTACAACGTTATTTTGTTGTAAAAATTAGGGGGAAAAGACAAGGTGCAGTATTTTCTTGCAAATCCCTTTGTTTTTTGGGTTTTTTTCCAAAACATATTAAAATACTTATAGACATTGATGATACTTCAAAGATACTACCTCTATAATGAAAAATATGAACAACTATTAATTTATTACTCATACACACACTTGATACGAAAAAAATATCATCTAAATTTCTGTATTTTATATTATCAGAACCATCGTACTTTGAAAGTGGTTGTTTATTTCCACTACCAGCTTGTAACATCCTGCTTAGGCATCTCAGAGTTTCATCTGCTGATGGGAGGGAAAGGATTTGAGAGGCTGAGAAGAAAGTGTAACTACAAGAAACATCTTGTAGTTGAAAGACAGATGACAGCAGAATGGAGCACATAACCAGAATATTTTAGAAGTCGAAAATTTTTCTTCCTGTTGATATAATATGGACGACAGATGGGTTTTTAAATGCAGCTCTTGGTACAACTTAGCATGTGAGAAGGAAAATAATTTGGAGTTCATCGGAACAGGAGCAGATTGTTCTGCAGATCCAGTTGGTGTCATTCGACATCCTTAAACTCTCCTGCAAAATACCGTAAGCAGAACCACAGGAGTCTCAAAATTCTCCATGCTGGCTCCAGCACAAGAAACCATTTATATTCAAAAAGTATGTAAATTCAGGATCATTTGTAGGACTTAGTGATTTCACTATAACTTACAAATCTGTCCAAAATTAAAGTTCCACTCAGGGTATTTGCTAAACAAGCACCAGATACATCCGGCAGGTACTTGTGGGATTTTTTTTTCACTGGGTCTGAATATTATGTTTGTCTCCTGCTGCAACATGTTCTCCACTTGCTAAGCAGTGCTCTCACCAAAGTGACCAGGCTGGGCATAGTTGCACATATGAGGCATCCAAGCAACAAACATTGTTGGGCAGAGGACAAGACAAGGAAAAAAACTGCAAAGAGGCAGGACATCCTCCCTCATAATACCAGAAGTGCCAATGGTACAAACAAGAGGAAAACAAAACAAGTAGTATTGAGTGCAGAAGTTTAATTACTGAATTTTTTTTTTCCATTTAAGACTCAAACTAGCAAACAGGGTAGACAGAGGAAATCCTGGTGGTCTGCCTTCCCTTATTGACGAAGTCCACTGCAATCTGGGCAACTGGGACCAGCAATGCACTGTGGTCCGCTGGCACAGTATGCTCACAGCCACCAGAGTATAGTTCTGAAAGATGACAAGCTCTGTGCTTGAAACGACATTTAATGTTTTTCCAAATTGATCTTTTAAGAAGTATTAATGTATCCCATTGACCCCAAAACACTCTGTAAGTTTCCAAACATCTTTCTTAAGCAAGACTTTGCTCACGCTAGTTACCCTTTGAATTGCCTGGGTACTTCAAAATGTAAATTTAACTAAGTTGCAAAAAGACAGAGTAAAACTGGAAGGTTCCGCATTTCCCTCATGCACCTGCTCAGCAGCACAAGTATCTTTTCCTTCCACACTGCAAAGATGGTCACTCTAATATTCACTGCAATGCAATGTCTTACATTTCAGATCTCCACCTTGAATTTTACCAGTTTATTCAGGAGGAAAAATTACCCTTTTGTTTTCTAAACATTGCATTTAACATCCTGGATCCAGGTCTGTGCCCTGTTCTAATGCGTTAGGTGGTGGCTGTACCTTAGTGGGGCTATTTCAACTCTCTTAAGTAAAAGAGACAGAACAGGATTCCAAAGTAGGACATAGCCTGACTTCTGCAATGACTTGTGTGACCTTTAATTGCATAAATACTGCAAACAAGGGTGCAAGTAGTCATTACCCTGAGAATAGTCACTTAAAACCAGATATACAGTCCAAAAGAGGTTCAAACCCCACCATCAGTTTTAGCATAAAATTCTATTTGACTGCCTGTGAATGAAGAGCAGAACACAGTATCTGCCAATATAATGCTTCTTGAAGATCAGGAAGTGAAACAAACATCAAGAGCATTCTGCACAGCAACAGTATTTTTGTGCACAGCTCATAGTTATGAATATAATTCACATGAAAATCAGTGCTAAGGTGTTAAGCTCACAAACTGTGCAGCAGAAACAGGAATGCAACCCACAGGTAGTGAGTCCCCACTGAGCATGTTAGTCACTAGACCATATTTCCTTAGGAAGAGAATTATACTAAGTATGTCAAGTCAGCTGTGTACTGTTGAGCTTGTGTGATCACAGACAGCAGTGCACGCCACCATAAACTAACAGGTATATTTCATGCATATGACACTGTCATTTGTAGTTGCAATGCAAAGTGTTCATAGTCCAAGAGCGAATGCATGAATTAAAAGCAGTTTCACGGGTGAAATGAAATAGACATATACATCGAAGCAGGGGCTGTTATTCTAGCTCACAGTGTGGCTTTAAAAAAAGGTTATTAAAAAAATGTCATTACCATTTCAAACCTACAACAATGATACATCATCAGAAATTAATAATTTCCTTTCTTGACAATGCAAACTTGCACTACACTGCGGTCTGCCTGCAAAACTGACTTGCTGCAGAAGGAACTGAACTGGCAGAACCACAACAGAAGATTTTGATCTCCAAGCCCTGCAATGGAGAAAGCAACTGCTCAAGCAAGCTTGTTCCACACAGAGAACCAAATCTTTCATGCTGCACTTAAAAAACCAAATTACATTCACAAAGGAAAGTCTCACTACAAACATTCCCAAAGTTTGGGAGGTTCAGAGCTGAGGTCGGCTGAGGTACAGAAAGACAGCACACATTTTTTTGGACAGTGAAACAAGTTCTCTAAGGTACAGAAGTGTGCTCTATTGGTGTCTCACCTTAGTAAGAATGATGGTGTATTCAAATCACCCGTATGGCTAATCTTGTCTGAGATTATACAGAAGTTTTCTTCATACCCCCACAAACAACAAAACCATCATGCCTTGTGATCTGTTCCCCTCAAAGCAGCAGCATCTTCATGTGGGACAGGCTGTGGGGCAGCAGGAGCACAATAAGCACAATTAAAGGAGCCAGGAAAGATGCTCTCCACAATGGAATTCATTCCTGAGACCACATATCCACTCAGGTTATCCATTATACAAAGTTTAGTGTTTCCTAGGGGTTGACTTTTTACAAAATGTTTGCATTTCAGCAAGGCAGCACAAAGAAAGCACAGCCATTGCATGGCTTCAGAGGTCACATCAAGGCATATGATGTAGCCAAAGTAAAAAAAAAAGTAAACCTGCAATAATGAGAAGATTTTATTAAAATTCTCCCATTTTAATCTATTTAGACTAAAACTTTGGCTTTATCAGTTTAACTCTACATTTGTGCTTTTTCTTGAAAAAATACTTTGATCTGCTAAGAGAAGTCTTCTTGCAGATGAACAGGGAATGAAGAACAATTAGAAAGCTAAACATGAAAAATGTAATGCAGTGGAGTTTTTTTTCCTTTACTTCTTTAATCTTACTTTGCATCTAGTCATTTTCATGCCATGCATCTTATGTAGTTAAATAATTAGTGTAAATTAAACTTCACCTCTTTTTAACTGGCAAAAATGGTGAAACGGAGTTGGTAATTATTTCAAGTTTAGCTGCAATATGAGAACAACTCAATAACCTGAAGACACTTAAGGGTCTGAATGGTATAAAAAAAAAAAGGAAAATTAAACTACTGTGTACAGCAGCTTGGAGGGTAGGAAATCCTTCTCTGCAGAGTCTTATGATTGAGACTATTAACCTCCGAAAATCTAGTCAAGGACTTGAGGAGGTGAGAGTTTACTCCCGAGCAAGCGGCTGCTGGCACACACACACCAATTCCTCCCTGTCCGTGCAGTGATGTCACTCAAGGCAATTACTTTCCTTCACTTGGTAGTAACATACCTGCCCAGAAGTCACAAACTTTGCTTACTCGGGTCACACTAATTTCAATAGAAATCCANATTAACCTCCAAAAATCTAGTCAAGGACTTGAGGAGGTGAGAGTTTAGTGCCGAGCAAGTGGTTGCTGGCACACACACACCAATTCCTCCCTGTCTGTGCAGTGATGTCACTCAAGGCAATTACTTTCCTTCACATACTTGCCCAGAAGTCACAAACTTTGCTTACTCGGGTCACACTAATTTCAATAGAAATCCACCAGGAGTCAGTGCCAGCCCACATCTCCTCCTGTAGAGGGTGAACAACCCTCACAAGGAGCCCAGCTCCTGTTGGTGCTAGCACAGCCAATACTTGCACCCCAGCAGCCCTCGAGCCCACCTCTGCTCATCCTCAATGAAGGTCTGTGGGCAAAGGCTTTCTCTAGACAAAGTAATGTGGCCACAATGATCCTCTCTCCTCTCTCACTCAGACTCTGCAGGAATGTGAGGTGAGAGCTCACATGGCTACCTCCTGCCCTCCTGCCCTTAGCCTTACAAAGCTCAGCTCCTGACAAAACCACAAGGGCTTCTCATCCAAAAGAGCAAAGGAAATTAAAGGACACTTGAACCCTCCTAATTAATCCCATCAGTAGATTGCAGCCATGCTACTATTGATAGCGTCCTCAAAACTTGCGCAACTATTTAATAATACCATTCCTCACATAATACTCATCTGTATTAAGAAAATCATAGAGCTGTACAAAGGTTATTACTATTAGCCAGCCAACAACCACTACAGAGTCAAAAGTAGAGACTACTTGAGTCGAGACAAAAAGAAAGCATTTGATGAACTTTGTATAATTGAGGAAAAGGTCTTTCTTCCCCTACAAGATTTTAGTGACCATAAGTGCCACTACCTAGGTCATAGCCATAGTCATAGTCATAGTCATAGTCATCTAGGTTGGAAGGGACCTTTCAGATCATCTAGTCCAACCATCAGCCCAACTCTGACAAGTCTCGTACCTGGTCCTGAGCACCAATCATCTGCCACTGTAACAGTAACACGTGGTTACACGAAACTAAGTCAGTCCAGTACAATAAATGAACATTCTCCAAAAGACTGAAATTCAACTTCTCATAAAAAGCAGGTTCCTTCTGAAAGATGTTGCCCTGACAGCCCAAGAGAAATCCTGCATTTATTAGGGAAATAAGGACACTAGGAGAGCAACACAGTCCACTTCCTTACGGTGCTTCCTCAACATCCGTTGGCCATGATTTGAATGGCCTCCATGTGAGAAAATACATGTTTCTGTCTGAGATCACTCATCTCCCCTTCTGCGTGCTGAGATGACCAGCAATGGTGGTGAGCTATGGAAGCAGCTTACAGGTATAACTGTTTACAATTACAACATCTCAGCTCTTGTCTGTGCTAAAACACAATCAACCACTGTATGTGCAGTACATATAAGAGAGAGTATGAGAGTATTTAAGTGTATCAGCACTTGTTTGTAAATATCTCAAAATATTGTAGTTAATAACTCTACAGCAGAGTTTACAGATACTTCACCTGAAGAGGAAAGGAAGAAAAAATACAAAATAATTTTATCAAAATTAGAGGGAGCAGTTTAAAGCAAAATCCAAGAGCAACCCTTTCCTAAAAGTCACTATTTGCAGTCCTTTCCTATAGACCTGGTATTCTCATGTCCTTATTTCCTAATATTATTACTTAATATTTGCATCCATGCCACTAAAGCAAAAGGTCATCTCAGTTGTTAACTCAGCATGACTTTGAAGATCAAAATTGAGTAACAGCAGAGAAAATTGTTAAGGAAATACTACTGAAAGAAGATCTATCTTAAAATCAATTGCTTTTATCCTAATGCATTCATATAACTACTCACTTCTCCTTTTCCATAAACTGGTTGTAAAGTCTCTTGAGACAGAGGACTATTCTGTATATACTTGCCCAATGACCGTATAGGGGCATATTTAGAAGAAGAAAACTGATTTACGTAACACATATGCAATCACAGCTTATAAAGTTATTTTCTCTATATGTGAAATCAGATGCGTTTATGGGACTTTTCCCATTTAAGAGGCTTTTCACATCTATTATTCCACAGCCCTCTCCAGAGGAAAAAATCTCGGGAGAAGGGGGTGGAATTTATCATGCATATATACAAAGCCCTCCAAGGACTGCACATGCCTGAGCAAATTCACTCTTCTGCCTGTTAAACATTCCCATCTCAAGACTTCATTTCAAAGACACATCCTCATAAGGAATAGCTGGACCTTGTCCATTCAGCTGAGAGTTCCAACACAGCACAGTATTTAATTTCAAAACCCAGCCATATCCTATCCAGCTAAAGGGGGAGCGCTAGACTGCTGTTATTCTTTGCCTTTCTTGCTTTTCCCTGCTTGCAAGCATCTTGCCATGTGAGATTCATGTTACATAACTCCAACTTGTTAAAAACAGCAGTTCTTTAGCTAGGTAGTGTGATAGATTAACAAGGTAAATCCATAGCTTGCTTATTGCAGAACCCAGACAAAAGCTGCCCCTCATGTAATATGCCTATGCAAATGAATAAGTAACTGCAATACCAGTGTTTACATTCAAAGTTAATTAAATCTTTCAGATTCAGTATACTGTGCTTGAGACTACTCAGTTCCTCTTCTCACACAATATCCAAACTCACTTCATTTTTTATGCAAATACTTTTTTCTTAAAGTCTGACCTGTTTGCCCTCCCTGCCCCCCCAATCATTAGAGAATAAGTTGAATATTGAACCAATCAATTTCACTTGGCAAGAATTGCTTTAGTGCTTTGGCTGACTGATGAGATTAAATCCTTCTTCCTCCCTAAGCTAGCTGCAAAATGCTTGTGTTTCTCAGTAACCATTCTTACTCATATCCCTGCTTTAGTTATGAAGAATAGAAGCAGCAGCCGGACAGAGTTCCCCGTCAATGCTCTGCAAGAAGCAAGCTTCCATATTCCAGCAAGGCAAAGAAATATTCAGCATTATTCAGCACTACTGAGACCATATTCCAGGATGTCTCAATGCCCACCTGACAGTGTGTCCTCTATATTATGCAAGTGATGTAGTCTCCCCCAGGGAAAACCATCACCTGACCATCCTGGTCTTTGCAGCTGAGCTGTATCCAGTGACATGCTCCGTGGAGCAAGCCATGGCCACATTCACTTCTCCAGGGGAAGAAAAAAAAAATTAAAAAAAATTAAACACCTGGTATTTCTGGCATCACTGCCGTGGCAGAGCAATAGGGAAGCGACGGGGCAGCAGCCATGGGAGTCCTGTGTGAGCACCGACTGGCTCTTAAGGCCAGACCTGAAACAAGGTCTCAGCCTGCTCGACTGCAGGGGTAGGCAGCGAAAAAAAAAAAAAAAAAAGACGGGAAAAAAAAAACAAAACAGCACTTTCTCAGAGCAGGAAGAAGGGGAGGCCATGAGCGTTTCCTGTTGTGCAGCTGAAACAAGCAAAGACGTCATTACATTTACACTCCCTCAGGGTGTCAGCAGATTGAGGGCCAAAGTTCAGTCATTTCCAATGCAGTGCAAGGAGGGAGGTTTTGGAGGAGAAACCAGCAGTGGCTTTATCGTTAACAGTGTTCTCTGCACTTGCATAGCAAAACAGCTAAGCAGCGTGTTACCAAGCTCAGCTGCAAAGTATCGTATGTGATTAGAAACAATATTTGCTCGGGAGCCATGCTGCTCTTATTTTTCTTGCACAGTTTGTGTAAGAATATTACTGCAATATAGAAATGCACTGAGCTCTCACTACAACCCATACTTCTACAAGTATCTGGAAATCAAGCCTTACATATTTTTGGATCCCATGGAGTAAAACAGTTTTTTAATGCATTTGGGGCAAAACTAAAGTGTAAAAAGACAGAATTCCTTTGTCAGATACGGCTGACAACCCAGCAAAGCAAACAGAGATGCTATTTTTCAATTTAATTGCTGCCTTTCTGAAGCAGGCCTACCTTTAGGAAAATGGTGAAGGCAGAGGAGCTGTACAGTGGTATTTGGGAGTTCAGTGTTCAGTAGCTAGACTGTCTCACAAGCTGTCCATTTGCCTCAAGGCAAATCATCTGCATACTTGCCTGGCAAGTGCAGGAAGAACCTAGATTTCAGTCCCTCCCACCATTACTGCTTTCTGAAGTTAAATATTAGAAAGACCTTTTTGTAATGGAATCATTAAGAATCCAAATGGGCACCGTTTGGAAGGTTTCAGAGGCTCCACCACTGGAAGTCCATAGGAAATTATTTGGGTAGAAATGACCCCCAGAAGCGTTCAAGACGAGGTTGAATGGGGCTTTGTTTGATAAACCTGGTCTAGCAGAAGGTGTCCCTGCCCATTAGAAGAGAGTTGGAACTAGATATCCTGGAGAAGAGAAGGCTCAGGGGGCACCTCATAGAAGCTTCTCAGTACCTGAAGGGGGGCTACAGAAAGGAAGGAGTAGGACTTTTTAATAGGATAAGTGATGGAAGGACTAGAAATAATGGATGTCAATTGGAAGAGGGTAGATTCAGGCTGGATATAAGAAAGAAAATATTTAGGTGAGGGTGGTGAGACACTGGAAGAGGTTGCTCAGAGAAGTTGTGGATGCCCCCTCTCTGGAGGTGTTTAAGGCCAGGCTGGACAAGGCACTGAGCAACTTGATGTAGTGGGAGGTGTCACTGCCCATGGCAGGGGGTTGGAACTCGATGATCTTTAAGGTCCCTTCCAACCCAAACTATTCTATGATTCCATGATTCTTCAAAGTCCCTTCTAACACAAACCATTCTATGATCCTTCCCCAGGACAGGGTGGTGGACAGAATTTCGATATGCTCTCACTCATTTGACATTCTAGGTCCATTTTTGTTAGTCTCTGAACAACATGTCAAAACACAGTGATAAATCCAGTCGTTCCAACAACAATCTCTGGTGTCTGAAACACTAGCCTTTCCCTCTGTGTATTGAACAGAACAAACTGGGTAGCAGTGCTCCACTTGACAGAAGCTGGTTTTCAAATAAGCAAGTTAATGCAATGACTTTCAATGAAAAAGGTTATAAGGAGTTTGGAAAATGCTTTTCCAGATTCTCATTTCATATCACCATCACTAGCTGAGAAGTATTTTTGCCTTGTTTCTGCAATAATGGCCCTGGGGATCCCACCAGGAACTGAAACCAGACTTTCAGCCCTGGCAATTCAGACTATTAGAGCTAAATCTAGGGAACCACCAGTTTGTATCATGGATACAAAGCAGTCATCTTTCATGGAACACAAGCAATGCCACTGACTTACTAAAACTGTTCACTTTACTAAAATGTGATCAAAGATAGTATTTTATTTATTTACAAATTAAACACTTTGGATATACTGCTAAAAACATATTCTTCAATGAGGATATGAGGTGGTTTGGTTGTTTTCTCTCCTTTCCTTTCAAGGTAAATTTTTAAAGACAGCTTATCTTGACGATTCACTGCCCAGTCAACAACAGTAAGAAATCTCTACTGCTTTTTGTTCTGATGCTAAATTAAAACCTTAATCCTGAAGGTTGTCAGTGTGGCACTAATAATCATGAATCTTTCCAGTATAAAAAAAGCAGACTCATGAGTTTGGTGTTGGCAATGACTTGCAGAACACAATATACAACACAAGGAAGAAAATCTGATTTTAATTCTGCATCCCACCTGTAGTGGGAGGTGTCCCTGCCTATGGTAGGTGCTTTGGAACTAGATGATCTTTAAGGTCTCTTCCACCCTAAACTATTCTATGATTCTATCTGTCTCAGCTGTCCTCAGCTGCCCCATGCCATGCTCTCCTGCCCCAGGAGAGCACTGCCACCAGCTTCAGTGTCTCCCCCCATGTATCTCAGGGGGCCTCCAGAATCAAGGATGCTCAGTGTGGAAAAACACTTCGGTGATTTTGTGATAGGGATCAAGTTTAGGATGATCATATGGGATGATCCCATCTATTGCATGTGCTTGTGATTGTCCACAGACTTATAGGGTGAAAGCGTGTTTGTTTGTGTGTACATATGTGCATACATATACTCCTGCATGTGTAAGTGTATATACATAAAATATACATAAATATGTTTGCTATATAGTAATATATATACACACATAGAAAATAAAAGCGCATGAAAGTGACTTGTCTAAGAGGATCCAAAACCCTATAACCATTTGAGGAGATCCTTTGGACGTAACACATTAAGTCTTTGAAGCTAAGTGGGGGAAGAGGCAAGCCTTTATTTTAGGGCTTGCTCAAGTATTTATATTTTATTTCAAATGTCTAATAAAGACAAAGCAGTTCTGAAACCCATGTTTAAGAACCTGCGGTTTTTAACAATAGGTAACATAATTTGAAGAAACCAAAAGCAATTGGTAAAATATTTATTGAAATGCTTTCATGGAAACAATAAGAAAACACTATAAAATGTTAAAAATATCAAATCAACTTGACTGCTTGTGTGTCTCGTGAATTCAACAAGATCCTAGGCAACAATAATATTTAGAATAAATATTTTTCCTATGGGAATAGCATTTTCACTCAAATTGACCAGATGACAGTAATTAAAAAAAAAACCCTGAAGATTAGATACAGAAAACACATCTACTGATTTTATAATGAAACTGTGCTCCAGAAAGCACACACTACTCAGTGTAAAATACTGTACATGAACACAAGTATAAGGATTGGTTCTGCACTTAAGCTGTATGCTCACTTCAAAAAACGAAAAAAAAGGAAAGACATACAGTGAAATAAATAAAAATCAGTGATACAAAAATACAGTGTCTTTCTATGTAATATACCATCTGTTCCCCCAGGAAACCATGCTGCACTAAGCCACAGGGGCTACAGCTATGAAAAGCCCGTGTAGAAGAGCCAAGTGCTGCAATGAGCAGTTTCAGAAGCTGTGGAAACCTATACCAGCCACTCCAGTAAAGAGGCAGCTCGGTGCCAGCCCACTGTTCCCGGTCCCGCAGGCTGGAGTGGACCTAGGCTGCCACCACAACTCAGGAGAGTTTCCCAGATCTTGCAAGCTCAGGGTCAGAGGTTTACAGCCTACCAGTAAAGATGGGCTGTGCTGAGGAGCAAGTGCGAGTTGTTTGAGGTTGTGCTGTTTGGACATAGTTTTTTTACTGGAAATTTTTGTCTCCAGAGTTACAGACACAATAAATTCCTCCAACTCCCCAACTCCTCCACTGACCACAACTCCACTGATGCCACTCCCTGCTCTTCTACTACCAATTGCACACAGAACTAGCTTCTGTAACATGGGAATGGGTACTCTTGCATGCCTGATGCCCCAGAAGCTCATTAAAAAACGGAGTTGCTGTTGCATGCCAGATGCTTGCTCACTGTTGTGTGCCTTACAGCAGGCAAAGTGAGTCTTCTAGACACTTGGGCAAAGAGGTAGGCAGGAGAGAAACAGATCAAAGAAGTACTAAGAGATGCTCCATTATAGTTAAGAAGGCCAATTAATGTGTGCATCTCTCTCCTTCCAGCTGGCAAAGTCACAGGTACTTAGGATTATGCAGTAAGAATTTACTTCTGCCACTTCTATTATTATTCATCAGGTGTATGATAAAAAGGTATCATACCTTTTCCAGCCTTTGGTTGCAATATCCCACCAAATAAAAGCTTCAGGACAAGGCCTGATTACTTAAAAGCATGTTAGTAAAGGCTTTGCTTTTGTTTTCTGTCAACATATCAAGAAGAAACAATGGAATCCCAAAACCCTGGGCCATGAGGAGACCATACCTGGACTAGAGGAAATTTATGAGCCAACATATTATCACAGCTCTCATTAATAAAATAATAAACTGTGCAATCACAGTGGGTTGTACACATACCTCAGGGTATGCAGCAAGGTACAATTTTGGAAATGAAATATTCCCAACAACCAAACAACAACTTAAACAAGCAAGGATCCTTATCAAACAATTAAGTTATTCAAGAAGTACTCCAATATCTGGCCCTTTTTGCCAGGGGTTATGCACTTCAAAATCGTGTCACAGGCTTTGACTGATCTGGGCTTTTTCCTTTTCCTTTTTTAATTTTGTTTCTAGTATTTTAAAAAAAGAAAAAAAGCTCATTTCTCCTCTATACAAGCCATCAGGTGCAAGAGTTTATCAAAATTCCATCTGAAATGGGAAAGTGCAAAGAGAAACCCTGTTATCAGTGACAAGGCAATTCAGTTTTGTGCTACTGACCTTCATCTCCAGGACTAGATCCATAGGATGTATAAGTTACACTAGAGTGGAACATCACACTAAAACCTTGCAAGTCTATTGTAGATGTTGTTTTCTTGTGTCTTTTTTATGCTGAACCATACCAGGAGCAGGATGACAAAAATCTCTGAAATTATGCCACTGGAAACAAGATGTCAGGCCTCATTTTAAATAAATAATTGCCAAAATGACACCATGCATAAACCAAAATGCCAATTTCTCACATCTTCACAAGCAGTTCCAGACACAGATAACACAAAAGCAGCATACAGTGCAGGTATGGTACAACCCAAGATCTAAGCTCACAGACCCTGCAGGAGCTATGATGCTGTCAGGAAAGCAACGAGTTTCTTCCTGACATAAGTTGTAGCTAAAAAAAATTAAAAAAAAAAAAAAAAAGAAAAAAACCAA
>VZTY01035523.1:12714-35108 GCA_013400935.1 Turnix velox | reverse complement strand
TCCACCTCCCTCTGAGGGAAGTCCCAGGAGAGCTGGTCCCGGCTCGCCGCGACCTAACAGTTTCCTCCCAGGGCGCTAGATCCTCCTGCCCTCTCCTTCCCTCCGCCCCCTCGCTCCTGCCCTGTTTCTGCCAAGAAGAACAATACACCGGCCACGGCTCCGCTCTATCGCCGGGCCACCTTGCCCGAGGACGCCTCCGGAACTGGGGAAACGGCTCTGCCCACTGTCCGTCCCTCAGTCCCGGTTCTCTGTCACCCACTGACGCGCCGCCCTTTCACAGGATCACGGCAGAGGAGCGCCGAGCCAGCCGCCCCTCTAGGCTCTGCCGCATGAAACGCGCGTTTATTTCAACAGCCGCTCACCGGCGGCGAAGCGCCTGCTCCGGGAGCGGCCAGTGCCACCAGGATGGCGAACGGACGGTGCCGGCGAGGGCTGGAGACCCCGCCGTCACCCTCCAGGCTACGGGCAGCTCCGGCGAACACCTCACGCTGGCTAACGGCCGCCTGGGACTCGCACCCCCGCTTCCCCCCACCTCCACAGCTGCTGACAGGGCTGCCCCGCAGCCAATGAGCGCCCACAACGTCCTCTAGCCGCCGCTGCCGGTCCCGGTGCAGGGGCCTCGCGGCGAGAGCGTCCGCTCGGTGGAGCGGCGCGTCCCGGGAGCACCCCGCTGGTCAACCAGCATCCGGCTCCGGTTCCGCGCTGGCATCCGCCACCGACGGCCCTGAGCCAGATACAGGAGCGGCAAAGCCGTGCATGCGGAACGGCGTCTGCCACCATGGGGTTTGGTTGAAGCCGCTGGGACAAGTCAGCTTGTAGGCGCTAATAACAATTCAGTCCATGGGATTGGCGTATCCCATCGCCCTAATGTGGTCTGTGACACTAACTGTCTTTAGTGGCCTCCCTATATGGTTCCTTGTGCAGGAGGTTCCAGGAGGTGCAGGAGAATCCTAGCGTTTCTTGGGACTGGCCACAAGTCATGGGAGTGCAAGCATCTCGTGTGTTCATCATTTTATCACAGCTGGTGACTTCAGTTACATAAAAGGTTTGCTCCTGCCAACACATTTGATGTGAAGAGGACAGTACCAGAGCTAAGAACAAGTTGTTTGCTCCTGGTAAAGCCTGTGAACACGTCTGTCTCTGTTTTGTCAGTTTTCAGTGTAAGTGATACTGTCATTCCTGACACCCAGCATTGTTTGACCAGAATTATTCTGAGTAAACATATCGACCTTGGGCTAGTGATCTTTGTTTGATGCCATGTCAGAATAAGTCAATGTGAGAGGGGAGTGTTTAGGATTTGTTTGAAATTGAGGTTTTTCCCATTCTGTCTCTTTCCACAGCAACTGCATTTACCTCAGTCCCCAGATGATGGCTTCCAGTGTCTTCCCCTCTGGGCAACTGTAGTTTCCCGACCAGCACATTTGACTTCTTGCTGTATGCCCAGCATTGTCTGCTTCTCTCCTTCCTCTCACAAGACTTCAGAAGTTCATTTTTGTTGTCACACAGCCCAGCCAGCAGAAGCTACTGCAAAATGGTTCAGCTCCTGAAGTACTTTTTATTGACAACTGTTCTCAAAGCAGAATAAAATTGTTCTCTCTGTAATGCTTTTCAAAATAAGGGGCCTTCCTTGATTATGTTCAAACAAGTTTTACTTTGCATCCTTTTCATTGTTCTCTTTTTGCAGAATCCGAGCTATTTCCTTCAGTGTGGTTCCTCAAGTTACTGCTGGAGTTACAATTCTGGGGAGCCTTACTGGTCCCAGGGAAGAGACCAAAGCTGCACATGCACACAGGGAGCTCAACTGTCATATCTAATTAGTCTGGCTGTAGCCCTGGAGCAGGTTTTGACAGACTGCACAACTTGCAGCTGTCAGAGTCCCTAGCTTGTAGGACACCCTCCCCCAGCTGAAGAGGCCAGATGTTCCTTCAGCTCATTACTCCTTTGTGCACGATTGTAGAGGAATGGATCTAACTGAGGCAGACTTGCCTCCACCCCTGACCAATGTCCCTTTCCAGGGGGAGCAAGAGACAGGAGCAGCATCCCACAGGGGCATGCTCAGGTAGTTTTCCTCACAAACTCCTGCCATTAACTCCCCAGAGAGACAGCAGACATCTGAATAATTTTCTCTTGCCTACTCTGTAACACCAACACAATTTAATACTGGTGTCCTTGCATCGTACCATCCTATCATTTCCCACTAGAATCTTTTTTTTTTAACATTTACATCCAGCGTTTAATAAAACTATCACTCTGACTAAACTGAGATGAGAACAAAGGGAGCTTTCAGGTGTGAGATTTACAGCTGTTATTTCAGTACAGCTTTTGCAGATTCATCAGAGCAGAAGTCATTCTTGCCTCTTGGAAAGCACCATGTCCATCACAGCTGCAGCTAGAAGCAAGTGCAATACAGAAAGATAATATTCAGCAGTGATGCTCACAGCTTATTAAACACCATAAATTATTCTGAAAACTTCATTTGATCTCAGAACATACAAAATCGTAAACCTTGTTGCTCCTAAAGTAGATAGGAGGAAGCTTACATAATTTTTCTGTAACAGTTTGGATTTAGTAGAAATGTTAAATAACCACTGGCTAACAGTTTTAAAGCATTTCATCCTTTCTTTCTTGGTGAAAGATTACTTGATCCCTAAACCTGTACTCACAAGCTCTTAACTATTTCTTCACAAAGTTGGTATGGATAGAGCTGCAAGAAAAGAGAAAATTCCTTCATTTAAAAAGAAGCATCCAATTTTCTCAAAGTGTGAGAGGCTAGGAGCACAAATAAAATTAGTGGTATTGTTTTGCTGCTTATCATCCTCTTCCTCAGGTTTGCATAGGTGAGAAAGACTATGAGAGAAAAACTTCCTTACAGATAAAACAATATAAATAGTTTCCTTTTAATGTTGTTTAATTCTTACTTGTGTAGGACCTTATTTTTGTTTTCCTTCACTCCTTTTTCAGACTGCCTGCACTGCAGTGTCCTCTGCTGACCTTTCCCCTTCTGCTCCCATCACTGTCTTTTCTAACTCCCTACTTACATTCAGAGCTCCTTAGTAGTAAAATTGCAAGATACTCAGAGGCTGGCTGTCCAGTGCTGGAAGGGGAGAATGCTCCCTCCTCTGTCCCACTTTCTTTGGAGACTCTGCTCTTTCTTCCCTCGAGAGAGATAAGAGCCCTGAACAGCTGATGAGGGTCCCCTCCACAGGGGCTCAAGGAGAGCCTGCAGAAGCACCTTCTGCAGCTCTGGGGCTTTGAAGGAGGTTGAGAATGGAGGCTGAGCTAGATCGAAGTCTTGATGAGAGTCCTGAAGCGGCTGCATTTGTCTCCTGCTGTACTTTGTATGCCAAACACATCACAGAAGCAGCTTGTAGAGCAGTACTAATTCAGGTAACTGAGGGGGGTTTATTTTGAGAGGTACCTTCTGCTGACCATCTCAAGTGCTTCTTCTCAGAGATAACTAGCAGCTATGAGTTTTATATATAATTTAATCATTTAACACCATAAAATGTATTTTCCAGCCCCAGCATTCTACTCTTCCATTTCTATGCACTACTTTCATTCTGCTGAAGTGCTGTCTTTTAAGAAAAGAGAAAAAGGCATTGCTGCTTCATCCTTCCCAGCAACTCTCCCTGAATGCAAGCTGCTGTATCTTGTTTGTCTACTCTCCTACATAAATAAGGTAATCTTTCCTCATAAGGGAGTGTGCCCATGACTCCTCCATAGAACACAAAGAAGTCACAGTGAAGCACTTCTTTATCCACACCAGCTCCAAGCCCATGCAGTATCAAATGGTGCAAAGGAGCAAGAAGCCAAGGTGATTGGCTTAAGCCAGCCTGTGTGTAAATAACTCTGTCAGAAGGCCCAAAGGAAAAGGAGTACTCTTTGCCTTGGTAATGAACAAATGGTTCTATTTCCTGAAGGAAAAACAATTTTCTGCTATATTGAGCTTTCCCTTCCAAAAAAAAAAGATTTTTTTTCTCCACATAAAGTATTTCCAGATGCAGAACTAATATGCTGTGTGTATCAACAGCTTGATAAGAATACATCATCACTTGACTTTGGAACAGGGGAAAAATGTGAAAAAGGCAGAATTTTCTGAAATCATGCCCTTTCACAACAGAATTTTTTGAAGTACATGAATTCTGGGAAAATATTTTTTAATACTAATTTCTTTTTTTTCCCCCACAGCTAATTGGCAAGCTGAATAGAATAATCTACAATGCTGACCAGAAACTGACCCAAGCGATTATGTGGACTTCTCATATCAGATAAAAACCCCTATAAGTGCTATAGCCATATTCTCTTCGATCATTCTTTTTAATATCACAACCCAAATACTTCCTTTTAGGCATTTTGAACAAATACTTTGCCTTGCTAATAAGTGGGTCCTGTTATCAGGCACCAGTTATTTCTCTCTAAAAAATATTTTTTAATTTCTGTGTAGTTTGCATACTGTACTCAGTTCTCTCACACACCTTGCCCCACTTTTTTTCGGAATAACCAAAGAGCCTGTCAGAGACATGGTGTAATTCAGCAGCTTCTGAGTTATATATAACTTGAACAATTAAGCAACTCAATTTTCTAAAAGCTTACCTATGTATATTCCCATTAGACCTGATAGCCTTTTGTTTAGCAATCTTCTCCAATAGACAACATTCAATTTTGCATCAGCTTCCAACTCAAAGAAACCTCAAGTCTTTCATGTTTAGAGTCTTTAATGTATGGCTTGAAGAGAGACAGAGGGGTCAACCACATTCAGGTCATAAAGTGGAAACAGAATAAAAGAGAATAATTTGACATCTCAAAATGGCAGATGGTGCTTTGATTAAGAAAAAACAACATTAACGAAGTAACATCTACTGAGAATTTGACCGTGTTATCCTATCTCATCTACTCTTCTGGCACATGCCATGGGAACCTTCTTTAACCACACTGGTTGCCCTCCTGGTTTTCAATCTCAGGAATCTTCCCACAGGCCAGCGCCCCGAGTATCTTCCGAATCCCTTCCTTCACAACTGATCCAGAGGAAAGTGTGCCACCTGCTGAAGGATCTCAGCTATTTTCTGTACGGCCTGGACTTCCTTGACATCTTTCCCTTTCCTGAACTTCCCAAGCTTTTACACTGTATCAATTTATATTAGAAATTAGTCTTTGGTTTATGAAAGTTTGTGAACTCAGCAATTGGAAGGTCACAAAGATGGACATAAGTAAATATAATTCAGGTAAGTTCCATCTAATTCAAGTGGTAAAGCAAGCATGTTTCATCTACATCACCACTTGTGACAGAGGTGATCTAAACATCAAGAATTATCTCTGTAACTGCAAGACAAAATTAGTTTTAAGGATAATCAGTACAACACCTGGATGTGTTGTAACTGATAATACCGACAATCACAGTATTTGCATTTTAGGTATTAGTTGGGCTTTTTTTTAACATATGAGTGAACATCTTCCTTTACTTCTAGATAGCAGTTGCCTTTAATAATGCACTCTTCTTAATCACTCAGTTGAATAAGCTCAAAGGAAACTTCAGACAGTTGTTGTCATAACTTGTTTGATACACCTGGAGAGTGGCCACTGTGTTATTCATGCACAGCAATGCGTCATTTTTGCTATGCAAAACGTTGAAACAGATGTTAATGTTGTTTCAACTGTTGTATTCATGGATCATAAATAAATATTTTAACAGGACCAACTACCTTTATTAAAACCTATGGAACCGGGTAACTGAAAAACTTGAGGCTCATCATAACTTTTCACTTTGGAGTCCATCATTTAAATCCTGCTCGCATACATAATCAAAATATCTAAAACTTCAATTCACTGAAATTAACAGGTAATACATGTCTTGAAAGCTTATCACACTTCCTTATCAGACTTATTTCTTCCTAAGAAATATTGTTCTCAAAAATTCTCATCAAGAGTTTCCTCAAAACTTCAGCTAGAAAGTAAAGAAATAAATAAAATAATACGGTTAGAATAAATATCTTAAGGTATTTACAGTCTGAAGATGTGAATAAGGAAAGGTTGTAGTGCTTCTACCTGTTTTGTCACGTTCTTAACTTTCCTACAGTACACTGAAATCTCTGTAATACCTGAAACTATACCATTCAGTGTTTCACATTTGTAAGAAATAGAGGGGAAATAAAATTCATTGTCAGCAAGCACAAAACAGGGAGAGATCTAACTCTATACTTGCCATCAGAGTCACCGTGTATATACTAACTGTCACTGAGCAAATAAAGTTCTGGAAGTCATTGAGGGTTGTATCAGCTCAGTGTTGAGTGGTGACTAACAAGACAGAGCAGTTGTTCTGTATGTTATTCAGGAATGAAAGAAATTAAAATGCTATTGAGCTGTATAGGTCAAGGGTGTCACATATCAAACAAAATTCTGCTCAATTTCTTCCTACCAAATTCCCAGTGTAACAACTGGCTAAATTTTTGTGCAAGTGGTCTACAAGCCAGTCATGGCTGCAGTGACAGCCCTTTGGGAGAAGGTTTTTCTGAGCTGTAAACTGCTCCTCAAGCTCCCTGCCATGCAAATCCCCATGCACCCATGCAAGCTGCTGGGCCTGTCAGATGGAGGGAGGGTTTTGTGGATTAAAAACGATGGCCATCCCTTTGGTAATATCTATTAAATTATTGATCATGTGAGGGTGAGCCAAAAGTGAACACTCATTCTGATATTCTCAAAATTTAAAAATTAATAGGGTGCCATCCCTCATTCCTTCCCTCCATTGAGGAAAATTGTCAAATATCTGATTTCAAACAAACAAAAAGAACTATTTCTCAACACAGCATATAATTAAAGAATGGATGTGGGGCAGAAGAATTCAATGGGGTACAACAATGTGAGCGTCTTAAAATTAGTATTTGCCTCATTAACGATGAGACAGAATCATAGAATGTTTCAAATTGGAAGGGACCTTAAAGATCATCTAGTTCATTACTGGCTGTTAAAGAAATGGCCCGTACACATACAGATGCTCAGGGTGTCAGTCCCTCAACCCGCTGACTAGCAGAAGAGGGTACATCGTAGAAAAGATGTAGGAAAGAAAGAGGTTCTTTCTCTAAGGAATGGTGATTGGAGGACAATACACTACTTGTAGCTTTCATGTGGCTCCAGTACCAGTAGCTCTTATCTTCCTATCAATTTATGGGGTTTTTTTTCAAGTCACAATTGGCCTCTTTTTCCGCAAAGATGTGACTGGTTTTGGGAACTTTCAGAAGATCAAAGATTATATGGAGAAGCATTCAATGAAAATTTCAGTTCATCCTTGAACTGTTTTTCTTCTTCATCTTTAGAGGCATTGTAGAGCATGTTATTTTTTCTGCTTTGAAAACAGAAATGCATTAAAAGATCTGCAGCAGGACTCTGATTTGTCATGATATAACCGATTGCAGTAGTTGAAAGATTGAAAGTAGTTGAAAGAAATTGAAAGTAGTTGAAACTCTATTTGTTGAATAACCTAAGTTTCTAAACATGAAATACCAAGACAGCAAACTTTGAATTAACTAGGTTTTTTTGAACTTCTAAACTTTTTGAGCCATTGTCAGTCCAATTAGTAGTTCAGCATATATCATAATCCATATACCATTTGGCTGTGATAAAGACATATGAAAGGGATATGAGTAATTAGTCATATTCAAGAAACGTGTTTCTGAAAAATTAATACTTGACCAGTTGCCAGTAAGTAGCAATCTGCTACTTATACAAACAACGTATGTTATAAAGCTATGTATTTTAATGGTAGTCTTTAAATGTTAAAATTGTAAACTGTAATGGAAACAACATTTATCTAATGGAATATTTAATATCAATTAAAATCTAACAAGAGCTGCACAAGAATTCCTGTATCAATGGAAGATGGGTAAAATTGCATGAGGTCACTATAGTATAGTAAAGTCTGAAAGACAAGCTGGCATGTAAAGGTATACTTATTGTTAAGTGCAGGAATAAACCAGGTGATTTCAGTGATGTTCTCTTGGGCTGAAAGTTAAACAAATCCTTAATTGTCCTAGATTTTACAATCCCCTGGCCTCCATCCTTTCTCATAGATAGTGCCATTTCTTTCACACCTCTAGCAGGAGAAGTAGCATTTGGCCCAAATCAGCACACTTCTCCATCTCCAGTGACTATTAGTATGCATGTTTTCTTACTTTTTGAGAAGTACTGGATATTTCACTTGAGTGGATACTACTAAATTCCATAGGGGTTCATTCATTGGATGTTGTTTGTTGACAGTTTTAGCTGAGGTCTGAGTATAATTATGAGGAATCCTGAGTGCTTGGAAATAGGGAAAAAAAGAGCCAGATTGTCTTTTTGGTCAATAAAGACATTGAGAGACTTTTAAAAACACTTTTTTAACCTAAAGCTAAAATTGTAATTGCCAGTATAATAACAATATTTTATTAAACAGCTAACAAGAAGCCTGTTCAGCTGGGGAAATTATCAACACATTGGGCTTATGGCATGGCTATGCATGTCCCTGGCTCAAGGTCTCTGGACTGTAGAAATTACTAGATTAACAAATTAAAGTCAGTGGTTTCTTTGTTTAAATTGCAATTACATTTCAACTACATTTAAGCCAATCTCTTACTACTTTTTGCAAGGTTCAACCATAACAATAATTCTTCTGAAAAGATTGTTTTGTGTCATTTTCCTACACAGGATGACTCAGTTGCTTCAAAGTCTTCAAAATTAAGGAAGGAAAGAATCTAATGGAACCAGAAGCAAAATCTACTGATTTTTAAATCTCAAGGCATCTCTCAGACTCACTTTTTTTTCCCTATATGCAGGTAAGTAGATTTAATTTGAGGACAAGAGATGTAACTTTCTCCCACAAAATGAATAAATTAAGTAAAAGTGAATTCTTTTCTGACAGTCCTTTGAGGAAATAGTTTTAGTTGGTTAAACTGAATAGATGTATGTTCTGATCTTTCTTGCTTAGTTTTTACTACAGTCAAAACAATTTGTGCATGATAGACATGCCAATTTTATTTAGCCATTCACATTTTAGTCCTCTTTTTAAGCAAAAGGACAATCACAGAATCACAGAATATCAGGGATCGGAAGGGATCTCAAGAGATCATCTAGTCCAAACCCCCTGCCAGAGCAGGAACACCTAGACCAGATCACACAGGAATGTATCCAGGTGAGTTTTGAATGTCTCCAGAGAAGGAGACTCCACAGCCTCTCTGGGCAGTTGATCAATCAGTGATCAACTTAATTATATGATTTAAATATGCTTTATGATCTATGCAGCAAAGATAAATACATTCCCTGGTTCCTCTGGGTGAGATTGCCCCAGGGCTAAGCGGAATTCCTGTCAACTATAGCACTGTCCTGCATTTCCTGCATCAAGAATGTGAGTGGCATGCTGAAGGGTCAGTGATAGCACTGATCCTTCTCCAGATTTACTTTAAGCAGGATATTGACTCCCGTGACTTACTCCAGGGCAAGTTTCTGGGCTCAAACTCCCAGGAAGGAGGAGGTGCTCTGTCCAGAGCCAGTCCCTATGTCACATCAACAGCCATCCCTGTCCCTGGAGCAGCCATAACAGGGGCATCTGCTTTCTGTCTACATGGCTGCTCCATAGGCAGGCTGCAGAGGGACAGCTCATGGACTGCATGGGTCTATCTGTCATCTTCTGGCAGGCAAAGCACCCTGCATTCTCAAGGCTGGCTACAGCTACAATGCAGCCAGGCATACAGGATGATAGCTCAGGAAGAGGAACTCCAGGTTGAGGCAGACCTAGACAGCTGGTCATGGGCCTGATCTGCTGATAAAGAAACATCTCTTGCTGGAGGACTTCAATTGAGCACAAACCTGGTTCATCTGAACAGGCAGAGACTTTGCTGCTGGTTGCTGTATGCCCCTGACAAGGGCGTATTTTCCAGATATCCCAGTCTATATTTTCACAAGGAATGAAACCTTCTCTGGGCAAGAAGGTTTTTATCACCAAGGAAGGAGACAGTGGCAAGTATCAGTTCTACCAGCTGTGTCTGGGGATTTCTCTTAACCAAGGAAGAAAATTTTTATTAGTATAAATACAATTCTTTGCTTACATAGCTTAATCCAGTGACCAGTGTGACTAACATAACCTGTATCTTCAAAAAAGCAGCCTTTGTTTTGCATTAAAAAGTAATGTGAAATGTAGGTAGAAAAAATAGCTTCCTTGTATCACCATGGCACTAGCAAGTTATTTCTTACTGAATTGCTGCTTAACTCCTGCCAGTCAAGCTTTAGTCATAAACACTGGGAATTTTCTGGCACTGCTGGTGAATTATGTTCTCTGGCAAGCAATAATTGTCTGATTTTCAATAACAACATTCATCCCAATGTTTGTTTTAGTTCCAGAGATACCACTGTGAAATAATGCTCCTCACGAGCTTCAGTTTTAAAACTAATGTTCTTATCTTAATAGTTCTGCAAGATACAAATGCTGACAAAACAAAAGAAAGAGTCCGTTTTCTGACTAAAAGCCTTTTAGAAAAAATAAATTTTTATTGTGTCCATAGGAAAGACAAACATGGTTGGGAAGAAGCTGCAGTAATTCCTTCTCAATAAAGACATTCTAGTAGCAATTTTTCCTGTGAGGAAGTGAGCCTTGAAGAACTGTCTCAGAGCACACGGAATCCAAGAGATGTATCAAACCAAATCTCTGTATTTCTTTTAAATATTTACACTAACCTGACTGGTTAGGTCCTGCATAGCTCCTTTGGACTACCATGGTAAGTCCTGGAGAGAGGACAGCTCTGTCCATGCTGCACTGTTCTTGGCTCTGGCACACTAAGACACAAATGAGCTTTTACTATGTTCTAGAGCTGTTTTTTAAGTCTGTTTTCTGTGCTAACAATCTTTCAGGTGCTTAGGAAAGTTACTTATACCCATCCAGTGGGAAAATAAATTAGCTGTGCCGATGTAAAATTCAGCAAGTAAAAAAGGAATATTGAATTCAGGAAAATCATAAAATCATAGAATAGTTTGGGCTGGAAGGGATCTCAAAGATCATTGAGTTCCAACCCCCCTGCCATAGGCAGGGACATCTCTCACTAGATTAGGCTGCTCAGTGCCATGCATTGTTAGTTTTAAAATGATTTGCAAATATTTGTTCTATCATTTGACTGCAAGGTGCTTTTGGGAAGCGGGGAGCATCGTATTCAGAGAACTGAAATGGGAATAATGGAGGTTTTCCACGTATCCCTTTCTTTTAAGCTAATAATTTAAAGGTTAAAATGCTTACCCAAGATATGAGACACACGTTCAGTTCTTTAACTGAATCACTAGCCTAACTACAAGACTAAGAAGTCATGAGTATACATGAGTGGGGCAGAGAGTAGATTTAAAATAGCTCTCTCAATCTCTTTACATGAGCACTTTTATTGCTAAGCTATAGGATGGTTGAATTTTCTACTGCTGACACTTTTTCCTTCACATAAAACAAGATGTCACCAGATAAAGTCCCAAAAATCCCTCAGTCCTACTTCTGAGATAAAACTTGAACACTAGTGTCCAAAACAAGGAAAAAAGTAATTAAAAGAGCCCTTCCCCACCCAGACATATTCTCTGGCATGCTAGAGAGAAAAAGAAGTGGAAACTATAGATTCTAGTCTGTTCTTCTGCTGGGAAAAACTGAACCAAACTTTCTCATACATTGGTCAATTGCTTTAACTCCTGGATTATTCAGGGAAAAGCATTTATCTTCCAGTTGCTTCTGTCCATCCTTTCCTCTGCTTTCTCTCACCCATCTTTCCTATGATATAATGTTACAGATCAGACATGAAGGTTTAGCACATGTAAGTTATTTGCATATCTCCTTACAGGCCAACAGTTAGATGCAATTTGGTATCCAGTTGCAGCCACAGACCTCTCACTTTGAACACTAAGAATTGGGGGAACGATGCAGAACAGGATTTACTTGAATATTGTAATCCCCATAACGAGAAGAAATGCAATATGCTATCAAAGGAAAGAAGCATCTTAAGAATTAAATAGATTGCTGGAATTTACAAAAGAATAATTGTATTTAACTAAACCATACACAAGTGCTTGTTAACAAACCCACTTATAGATGCCATTGATCAATCACGACGTAATTAATCCCACTACAATTACTAATTGCTACTTACATACATGTAATCATGCATCTGACATGGTCATTCTTGCCTTGATAACACGTTATCACAAACCAAAAATATTCAAAGCACAAAGAAGAACAACATACTCATGTCAGTCAGCTGCTGTGAATTGACAATGCTGAGGGACACCGCTGCATCATACAGAAAACATGTTTATAGCCAAAACATCTGCAGACCTTAGAGAGGCTAAACCCCATGTTTTCTTCATCTCCTATGTGCTTCCTGCCTTAGGTCTTTGACTTTTTTTGGGGGGGAGAGAGGGGCAGGGCAATTTGACTTCGGCAGCACCTCTAGTCTGTAATGTATCTTTGTGAAATGGCACACTTTTTCCCTACTTTCGTCTGAAAACTGTGACAAAGGTCCGCAAGAGAAGTCCTTCCTTTCCTAGGTTAGACTCAAATGCCGCACAAGAGTACAAGAATAAAAATGGTTCTTTGTTTCAAAGCAGTAGCCCCTTTAGCCCAACATTCTCTCTCCAACTGTGTCAGAAGAAGGTACAATTTTGGGAGAGGCAACATTTTCCAGAAATTTACTACCTACTTTGTAAATACATGTGAAAATAATGTTATAGCTTCACCAACTGTCTCTTAGTTTTAGTATTGTGACATCTTCATGATTTAGAACATATCTCAACCTTCTTTCCTAAGCAAACACTGATTTTTTTTTTTTTTTAGTCTCTTATGAGATAGCTGCTCTTTCTCCTAATTATTTTAGCTTCTTTCTCCATGTCTTTTTCTGATTTCACCATGTCTTCTTGAGCTGTTGTGACTGGAGTAACACATCGAAAACAGTATATGCAATGTGCATTGAATTCTTCTAAAATGGCAATGTGGCAGTGTATTTTCTGTCTTGTTTTCAACACTCTTCCTGATGATGTTATTGGGTTTTTTTGGCTGACTCCTCACATTGAACTGATGACTTCAAGGCAGTAGCAATGGTAACTACAAAATCTCTTCTCTGATTTAAAGCTTTTCAGATCACATCTTGCAGGCATGGAGTGTAGATTCTTTTTCCATAGTCTGCACTGAAACTACTATGACAACTGCTTGTCTGCTCACTAAGCTTAGCAAGTGTATTCTGGTGTTCCTTATTATTAGCATTGCATTTCATTGCCAAAAAAAGAAGCCTCAGAGAATTCACCACATATATCCTACTACATGTCACTGATGGAGGTATTGAATAAAGCTGATTAAATCACTGACCCCAGTAACTGATGCCACTCGTAACATTGATAATCAAACCCTTGTTTCTCTAGCCCTTTCACCAGCTTTCACTCCATTAAAGAACATCTCCTCCACCCCCATGGAAAATTACCTTTTGTAATCCTTTGAATCATGTCAAAGAAATTTTTAAAATAAAATATCAAGACCCTTGAATACTCTTCATCCATTTACTTGACTGCCCTCACAGCAGTTCACCGGGTGACTGAGATAACCTTTCCCTTTAAAGAAGCCGCGCTGACTTCTTCCCAATTGGAGATGTTAGTCCATGTGATCAAGTATCTTACTCTGTAGAGTATATTCTACTATCAAATCAGGAATGGAGCTAACCATCAGTCTGCAGGTTCCTCATATCTCTTTTACAGCCTTTTTTGTAGGTGGAAGCTACGCTGCCAATCTGACTCAGTGGCCATTGCTATAGATTTGTGAGACAATTTGGCTAGCAGTTCTAGAACTTCATATTTGAGTTCCTTCAAGATACTGGTTGAATGCCAACCTGCCCTAGTGACAGACTGATATCTGATTTGCCTATTTGGTTTAATTCCCTTTGAATCTCTCTTCCTACATATAAACAAAATGGGAACAGAGATGTGAAGTAACTTGCCTTTGTCCCATCTACTTGGCCAAAGAAATAGCGATATGTAAAAGTGTAAATATGTGGAAAGAAAGTCTCCTCATTCTTTCTATTGATATACAGTAATGTACTTAGTATGTGTTGTGTGAAAAAGACTGGACAGAGTAGTGATAGCAGTCATAGAGGCATACTGAGGTACCTTTTGATTTGCAAAGCTGTCTGTCATAATAATGCCAATCTACTTACGTGATGATAAAAATGAGCTAAATTAAGAATGATCAGGGAACCCCATTCTCATTATTGAAGCATCATACAGTAAGTGCAAGAGATGAGTGACATAAATGCTAAAACAAGATGGAAAGTATGTGCTGCAGCGAATCAATCTACTGCAATAATGGCTAATGGCACACACGGTGTTTATCCATTATTTATCACATAAATGAGTGTGTACTGTCTAGACTGCAGAGGTGCTTTCATAACACAGTGACACTGATTACTGAAAATTAAAAAATGAGAGCTGATCTTAACAAATTAATTGAAAATTAGCAAACAGTAACAAACTCCACATGGTATGTAATCTCAATCTAATAATACTGCCTTGTATTTTGGTTTTATAAAAATTAGTTGATCCATCACTAGCATTTTAGAGAATACTGTAAAGCCTGTAAAAAAAGGCAGAGACTTAGGATGCAATCACTTCCTGCCACTATCACGTACATTCATTTGCATGAATGCTTTCATTCTGAACTGCTTTTTATTTTGATTTAATATTCTGCTAATTTATTTCTTTTCCCTTTCAGTGTACTGGCACATTAGTGAAAACTAAGAATATCTGCTTATAATAAGAGAAGAATGATATTACTCAAAATGTACTGCGTACCAGTTGTGGCATAGAAACTACATTTTAATGCTTGATGTCAGAACACTGACCTTGAATAAATAAGTTACATGAGCTCAGGCTGGATCGTGTAATGTTATCAGTGGAATCTCTGTATCATTAAATTGAGAAGAAAGGTAAAATTTTCACCTCAGACCTACTGAGGTCTGTTAAAAGTAGGCACAAATTTAGATAGTTGAATCAGAAACCTGTTTCTAGACTAATTCAAATAAAAGTAGCATAGCTTTATTTGGACATCCAAGTTTATTCATGAAGAATAGAAGAACTATATCAAATAATTGGCATAGACATAGTGCTTAAGTATTCCGAGTATATTAAATACATTTTTTTAAATAGATGACTTCTGTATAAAGATGATTCAATTCATAGGGCCTTAGGTAGACATTTAAAATTTATACTGAAATTGAATCACAGAATCACAAAATATCAGGGATTGGAAGGGGCCTCAAAAGACCATCTAGTCCAATCCCCCTGCCAGAGCAGGAGCAAGTGTTAGTAGCTAGTTAGAATGTAAGGAGTTTGCATTCACCTGCATTACGCCTTATCCTCATCACAAATCTGTAATTGCCAAGAGGGGCTGCATCAATATGTTGCAGTTAATAAAGTTTTCAGTAAGCATGTTGGGCCTGTAAGCAAACTGTGGACTTCTTCCGTTTGAGTTCAACATATCTGTTTAGTTCTATCACAAGCAGCAGTCCGGTGTCCTACAGTGAATCCCTCACCAGGATAATAAATACACTTGGATCTGTTTTGACTGGATGTGTTTTGAGCAACATGATGTAGAGGAAATTCTCCCTGCCTGCGGAAGAGGCGTTGGGACAAGAAGATCTTTAATGTCCCTTCCAACCCAAATTGTTCTATTATTTAATGTTTTCAGTGACAAGGTGAAAAATACAAAATTTCCTCAGCTTCCAGCAGGGATGGCAGAAAGCGCAGAAATCTCATTTTCCAATCATTGCTAGAAACATTCATGACATCACTTACTCTGACATGTTTTAGGATGCCAAAACCAACCAAACAAACAAAAACCCTCTGAAACCTTGGACTGCTTGGGTTCAGAAAACATAATGACTGAGTTTTCTGCAAAATGCTCATAAACAGGATTTCATCCACCCCCATTTGCATTTTGGCAAACAACTGAAGTCTTGTGCATCTTCAGTTATCCCTAGCAGTTGCCAATTATGAAAGTAACCAGTCAAATTTACCAGCCAATATACCTCAAAAAGGGATCTAAAGGCTTTCAAAGGTATCTTAATTGTCATTCATATTGACAGTCTTCAAGATTACTTCCAGCAAAGAAATCTTAATTCAGCATGTTCTTCTGGTTTATTGGATTGCACCTTTTTAGCTAGTGATCATACTGCTAAGTCTTGAAACAATGCTGTTTCACATCTGCAGCCTCCTCATGATGCATCTGTGGAGTATATATAATTGTATTCCTTCTATAAACAGAAAACAACATCAAAGTGATCTGCTGTTAGTCCATTTGGTTTCTGAATGTGAGATTTGGGGGCAGGAGCTGTGGCAGCTTTTCCCAGGGATATAAAGTGCTAGGGTTTTTTTGCAAACATCCATTATTTCAGTGTGTCCTCATCAGTGGTTATTCATATTGTGCAAATCCTTTCATTCAGGAAAGCAAGAATTATGGCTTATAATTCACTTACAATGAAATTCCCATGATGTAGCCATCTCAAAATATCTGTATTTTTATTTTTTGTTCCAACCAGTGTGTAGTGATAACCATAATACAGAAAAGGCAATTGTGAGAAAGTTCAAAGTAATTTCAATGTATTAATTTACTCATGCATACATTTATGGTGATCTATCTGTGAGCTCAAATATGCAAGTGTACAACTGTTTTTTTCCTGAATGTTGACCTGAAGGTAGATCTCCCATTTCTCCCTTACTTTTCTCCTTTAAAGCATATTATTCTTCTATCCTCTGCAATTAATCTCAAATTATCATCAGACTATAAAAATATACAAAGCTGAACAAACAGTAGAGGAAGTTATTCATGGTTGTTTCCCTAAACCCAGTTTGCAATTCAACTTTTGTATCATATCAATATGAGTATTCATCTTCCTTTTCACTTACATTTTCAGGGTTTTATTCTGGATATTTTTTTCAAGCTGATTTAAAAAGAAGCTTTTAGTTATCCAATTGCAGGCACATGGCAGATTAAAAATTGAGGAAATCGTAGGATAGTTTTCTATCTACTATATCCACAGTGGCTTTGTGTTTCTAAGAACAAGATTTAAAAGGAAGCTGGAAGGCTGGAATAGTGTCAGAGACATAGAGATACCTTACCAAAAGATTTCATGTTCTGCTTTTCCAGAGTATGAATCAGCTTTGACCAAACGTTTTTTTTATACCCAAAGGAAGAAAAAAAGCATCAGTATCCAGGACAACCATCCTATGGTTCTATCTATAGTGCAATATCACAGTATGGTAGACACCCCTTGCCACTGTTATCCCAGAACAATGTGAGCCTTCTGCAACAGACTGCATCAAGGGGAAAGACACATACTGAAAAAGGCACAGTTTCTACAAGATGTGCAAAAGATATTTCAAGGATGAGCACTAGAATAAAAAATTAGCTAAAACAACAGCTCCTGGCAACCAAGATAGTGCCTGGTTACTGCTATATTGTCTGGCAGATACTAAAATGCCAGAAGCATTGTGTTCTGCTGAGGAACCAACACAGGATGAGTTGGCAGTGATAAGCATCTCCCTTAGGGGGGCTAGCAGATGACAGCAGGTGTCTCCAGGTATGCTTGGCAGTCCAAACACAACACAAGCTTCCCTAAAGTCATCTAAGCCAAACCAGTTTAAAAAACTGGCTATGCCAAATTTGTGAGATGGGTATTTGGTTACTGTCATCTTTGCTTGCCAGTGCTATATCTCTGCTACGGAATGAAATGGCCTCTGTATTCTGGCTGCTGTGTTAGATACATACCATACTCTATACTCCCCCTTAACCAGTGAAATCGTACTGCAGCTGAACTAGAAAACTATTTGTCCATTCACAACAAAAGATACTTCACATTTACTCTATTTTCCTGTTACAGAAAAAAATCTCTTTAAGAACAATATTCTTTAATATCTCGAGTTTCCTCAGAAGCCCAAGATGTAACTGGGTAAAGTACAATCACATATTTATAATTTTAAAAGAAATGCAAAAATAGTTCTTCCTGAAATGAACTTTAGCCAGGACATGAGAAAGAAAGTTTCACTAGCCCAGTTTTGTGGATGAGAACTTGAGGAAGAGAAAGGACACAGACAAACAATTCTACAATTTCTAGTCAGTGATTTTAAGGGTAGAGATTTTTTCCAATTCAATTATCAAACAACAGGTATCAAGTTTCCAGCAAAAATTTAACAATAATATAGCTCTTTTACTAAAGGGATTTAAGCCACCAGAGAGATAATTTTACCAAGATAATCTATAAAGTCAAACTATCTATGAGGCAAACTTGGTGGGTTGTACTTGGGAGGTCCATTTGCATTACAATATCACAGAATGGTTGAGGTTGGAAGTGATTTCCTGAGAATAAGTTGATCCCCCCTACTCAGGCACAGTCAGGTACTACAGGCTGCTCAGGGCCATGTCCCAGCTGGGCAATGAGCATCTCCACAAATACTCCATGAAGTCCATAGCCTCTCTAGGAAATCTGTTCCCACATTCAACCATCCTGACAGTGAAATGCATTTCCCTATGTGTAAGTGCAATTTCATGGGTTTCAAAAGAACCTGGTAACAATTGTTGAGTCAGGACTGTCTTCTATAAACAGGATCTAAGAGAAGGCAGTGCTCAGCAAGCAGTAAAATGCAGGGTTAAATTTTCTGGCTTTATATAGATTTGTGGAAATTTTGTTGTTCTTCTTCTTCTGCATTTTTAGTGATTAAGGAGGTGACTCACATTTCCCCATGGCAAGTAATTCTGCTATTTTACTGTTCGCTGCTATTCCTAAACAACACTGTGTACCCAGCCTGTTTAAGAATTTGATGGTAGGCAGACGTAGCATAAGGAGTAAGCTCTTGAAACTTTCTAACTTTGCACTGCATGTACCTACACCATTCCCCAAAGGCTACATACCTCGTGTGAGGCTGAAAACATTTCTAAAAGTCCTCTCTTAGGCACAGGCAAGCTTATTTTTTTTACAATAATTTGCTTTTTAACTCATCGCGATTCAATTATTTCACTCATGTCTGTTCCAAGAAAGCAGTTTTTGCGCGTCTGTTTCTGTGAAAGTGACATTCCCACATATCCCAGTATACTGCCTCAAATATTAGAAGCTGCAGTATCAATTGCACCACCATGAGCACACTGTGACAAGTCATTCAGTATTGCCAATTTCCTGTGAGTTTGAGCATGCATTACTATGCTCACTATTACTGCTTTGGAGGCAATTGCTTGTGGCATATTTTCTAGTAAACAACTCATTTGCATTTAAAGCCATTGCTTAAGAAAAGGCACCTCACAGATCTCAAAACATCTCTTGCTATCTCACCAATCTTTGCTATCTGCTATCTTTGACATTCACAAAATGCAGCGCTGTTCAGAAATTCTAATGTCGTTCCTTTAAAACAGAAAAAACAACAACAAAAAATCAACCCCCCAAAATGTCACCACCAAAAACCCCACCACACTTAGGCATTCCCATCTGCTAGCTTGCACAGAAAATATTAAAACTTGGACTACAAGATGTTAAACTTTACTCTGTCAAAATGACAAGTAGCAAAACCATCATGCTACTCATTTTATACTAACAATTGTATGGGAAAGCCACCTTTTCAGCTCTGCTTTCCCCTCAGTTGTCTGGCAGATTTTTAGGCATCTTGCTTTTCCCCCCACAGCAGATAGCATTTATTAACATCTCCCATCTCAGACTTACTAGTGATTTGGACTCCCTTTCCTTTCTAAACCCATTCCTTGTATAAGCCATGTCAAACAAATGTAGAGTACACGACTCAATAAAATGCAGCTGAGACTTTTCACAATCTACAAACAAACAAACATTTAAATACAGAGCCTGAAAAAACAGAGGCTAGCACAGAATAAATTTTACATGTTTAGTCTACATTACTATGATTTGTGCATTTAATCAAAACCCTGAAATGTAAACATTTTACAAAGTACCAAGAAGTTGCAATATGTAGCAATATAAATGGAAAATTAGCAAACTTTTTCTTTGCTAGAAACAGTAAGACCATATCCAAAAGAAAATAAAATTAATTACAACCGCATTTCATCCAAAATCACAAGAGTTCCTGATTGTATCTCAACAGATAGAGAGTTTATGGTCCACAGTAGCACATAAAAGCTATCTACCTATGGGAGGACCAGAAATAATGGATGTAAATTGGAAGGGGGTAGATTCAGACTTGACATAAAATAGAAATTCTTTACAGTGAGGGTGGTGAAACACTGGAACAGGTTACCAGAGAGGTTGTGGACGCCCCCTCTCTGGAGGTGTTCAAGGCCAGGCTGGACATTGCACTGAGCAGCCTGATCTAGTGGGAGGTGTCCCTGCCTACAACAGGGGGGTTGGAACTAGATGATCTTTAAGGTCCCTTCCAATCTGAACTATTCTATGATTCTATCATTCTACAATCTAATTAGCCCTTATTGTAATGCTGTTAAATCCAGCTATTCAACAGATACCTCTCTAGAAAGGACACAGGCACTAAGAACTCACCCACAATGGAGTTAAGTTTCCTTTTCAAGGTATAGAAATGCGTAATAATGAAGAGTCTGACCAGGAAAAAACTTGGTAGAGTCTAACATGTTAGTCTGCCTTCAGATTTTCTTCATGGAAAGAAAAAAACAAAGGGCACATAAGTGTTTATATATTCTACTTAATTTAGTTTTTCACTAGGCTTACAAGGCTGAGTGAAAATTTTTCTTTGAATGAGGTTAGGATTTTCTGTGAGCTTAGCTAAGATTCCTATGGAAGAGCAGAGTAGAACCGAAGAGCATACAAATGGGGGCTCCAAAAAGCCAGGGCAGTTCTTTTTTAAGAAGTTTTGAGGATGCTGTTACTCCAAATGAAGTTAAAATACACATGACTGAAAGACAAACTGAGAGTGGTATTTACCAAGTGATATCCAGTGAATATTAATGTCTGTGATGCCATATTAATGACACAGAAGAGTGAGTTTCTGTACATCATTGAAGCATGTGCAGTAAAGAAAGTAGGGGACAAAATGCCTAAGGTTTAGACAGCCCCAAACTCTTCCTGTCAGAGGCTCATCAGTCATGCTGTGATGCTTCATGCAGAGTAACATGCCTTTCAGCAAGTTACTCAAGTCCAGCAAGACCTGCATGTTAAAAGTATCTCTACAGTAGCATTGGAGTTCAAACAGAGAGTAAATCTCTTGACAATTTGGACTCGCACTGAACTTTGGTTTATTACCTGACATGGTTTCAGAAGCTGTACTCCAGTGGTTCACTTAACACACAAATAAACATTCAGTCCACAACTCCAGATAAAAATTAGTCTGAAGTGAAACCTCCTGCAATATATACAACATAGACATCAGGTCCTCAGCAGCAACCATGTTGCTCTGCAGACCCACGTGTGTGGGACAGAGTGCTAACGTAGTCTGGTCTCCTACTGCACTGCAGACATTGGTCTGGTTTCAACAATGTATTTTCTTCTGTACTAAAGGAAGAGGATTTGGTCTCACGGCCTCCTTAGAGCCAGCATGATCAGTCTGGAGTTCCAAGCAGAGATCCAAGTCTTTCCTGTCACCACAACCAGCTGTTTCTGCATGCCCCCTCAGAGAGTAGAAAGCCACCACCCATCAGAGGTGAGGGCATGAACCTCCGTGACAACCTTTTTGTCCCTGGGAGGGTATCACCAATGGGTTAGTTAAAACTAGGGAGACTTTGTGACCACCAGCCAGTCCACCACTAAGTTCCCTTACAATGCTGATACTCCACCCAGTGTTTTAATCAAGGGATAATGAGTGGTTGAAGGTATTGCAAAAGGGCACTTGTGTCAGTTCTCTGAGGAAATACCGAGGCCTTCACTGGGCCACGCAAACACAAATGGCGCGAGGGGGTGCCCATCTCGGGGGATGGGAGGATGGTGGTGGCCGGATCCTGCTCACCGTCGGCGCTGGTAGGGGCCGGGAGCTGCGACGGGGATGCCAGTGAGTCGGGTAGGCGCGGCGGCGTTTCACCACGCAACGATTAAACCCTGTAATTGTTGTCGAAGTGTATTTGTTATTTTTATTTTGGCTTGAAAATGCGAGGAACCTGGCTCTGCGAAAAACTTGCCGCCCGTGCGCGCACTCGCGCCCCGCCGGGGCAGCGCTGAGTCGCGCCGCCGCAGCAGCAGTCCCAGACACGCACCTGCCGGCCGCCGGAGCGGCACAGCTGTGAAAGTGGGGAGGCCTTCCCCCTCCGCTCGCTTGGGAACGGCCCGGCCTCCTTCTGCTCTCTGGCCGCGGAGCTGAGGTCGAAGAGCGACACAGGCCTGCCAGTATTACCGGCACCGACTCAGCCAACCCCGCCGCGCTGCGCTCCGCCCCGGCCGGGGCTGACTGAAGGC
>VZTY01035523.1:0-12269 GCA_013400935.1 Turnix velox | reverse complement strand
TGGCCCTAAAAGCGGGGGCGGCGACATGTTGTAACTGCAGGGTCGACCGTGAGAGAGGAGCGAGCTGGTGATGGCGGCAGCCGAGCTGGGTGGTTGGAATGGAGGAAGAGACGGACAAAGCCGAAGGGCTGCTGAGTGAGAGTGGCCGTGGGGGAAGGTGCGTTTGGCCTTTTGTCACCGCCGTGCTGGTGCCTTTTGTAATGGCTGTCAGTAAACACCAGAACCTGCTGGTCACAACAGTTGATTCCCTTGTGCTGTCAAAATAGAAAACACGGCTTGCTCCCTTGGGCCTATGCGAGGAATCCATCCTTGGCAGGTGCAGATGTGCGAGGGGGGACACAACTGGCCTGATTTAGTTAGTTTTGGTTTTACATCCATAGTAAACAAAAGATGTTTCACTTCAGTTTTCTTCACAAGTGATGAGCATGCTCGCCTGTTGGAAAACTCAACGTGCTTGCCCAACGTTTCCTAGCCTTGGCTGCCTCCTCAGCAGCATTTTCCTGGTCCAGGTGGGAGGAGTCGAGGTGGGGTGAAAAGAGGAGATGGGAGGAGAAACTGGGTTTCTGCTTCAGAAATACAGATAGGCAGATTGCACCTAGTAGCTAGATCTAAATTGGTTTTTTTTTCTTTTTCCTTTGAATCCACAGTGTAAATAGGTGAGGAATATTCCAGTTCCTACTAAGTTACAGAAAAGTCCAAAAATGCAAGTCTTTCAGAGCTTCCTAGTGATTACACTTCTCTCAGAACTTTGTTGTAGGTTACAAAGTATTGCCACTGTTGCCTACACACTCCACATCCAGTCAGTAGGGTGAATTTGGAGACCAAACTCAAATGGTTAACCTGTCAGGTCAAGTATATATGTATATATACTTCAAGACCAGGCTGGACAAGACACTGAGCAGCCTGATCTAGTGGGAGGTGTCCCTGCCTATGGCAGGGGGGTTGGAACTCGATGATCTTTAAGGTCCCTTCCAACCCAAACTATTCTATGATTCTATATATGTATCAGGATTATGCTGAAGTTCACTAAGGTCCATGTCTTATTTTGAAAGAAAAAGCATTTACTGCTTTTTTGCATTCAGCTGGGGTAATATTTGTGTTGGCTGTCAAAAATTTTGCTGGATTTCTGAGGGATTCAGAGCTGTTACTAGTGCTTTTAGTACTACTGTAAAAGAGCATCTTAATGCCTGATGTTTTTCTGAAAGGCAAATTAGAATCTGAATTGCCTTTTTTCATTTGGGCTGCTGGACTGTGATGTTAGTAGTAGCAATTGATAAAAGTTAGTTTCAAGTCCCAATAAGTTAGGTGGGAACTTATGACTTTAGGTACAGTTGGTTAGAAAGTGAACCAACTAAAGCTAAAAGCTGATTATCTTGCCTTTGAGTCTTGTTCACCTTTCCTCCCTGTGTTTTCCTGGTTCTGACAGTGGCTTTGAGGATTAAGTGAGCTAAGGCTCACACAGTGAAAGTAACATTTGACAGTACTTGATATTCATAATTTCCCACGAATTACTGCCTGTCATCTGTAGCAAGTTTATGTGGACTTTCCTATCAAAGCGTGCACACGGTTCAGGCTCCTTCTGACATGGTCTAAAAGGTCAATGTAACTATGTAGTGCTTTCTAAAGGGCATAGAAGAGTCATCGAGTGCAGCTAGTGTGTTTCTCATAGTTAAGTCCGATAGTCAGGAAAAAGTTAGCAGTCCCTTACAGTCTTCAGCCCTTCCAAATAATGTGCATTTCAACAACTTAAACACCAATTTTAGTGATTATTCAGCACACAGACCTCTCCACTTGTTGATGTTATTCACTTATGTCTACATAGCCCTGGTAGAATCTTCTTTGATCTTTCTGTTTCCTGGGGTAATTGTGGAACTAGAAATGCCAGAACCTGTTAGATCACTGAGGAGGATACCAAGAGGTGTGGTTGTAGGATGTTAGGCACATTTCTGAAATACTGTATTTTGACTGAGTCTTGAAAAACTCTTCCATAATTTTCAGTTTCCTTGACCATGTGCAGTGTTCCTGTGACAGTTGCATTTAGGGACTGTCAAGACAAAATATCAATCCCAGAGTTTTGGCAGACATATGTTCTTGCTACAGACTGTACCGTCACAAACTGAGATTCCATCTTTGGCATCACAGAAGCATGCAAAAAACTGTTTCAAAAAACTACTTCCAGTTCTTGAGAAGAGTGAGTTTATCACTTGAATCTGAAAATTAATTTGGATATTTTTCATCTACCCGTTTGTAAAAGAACATTCTTTTCTCATATCAGCATCAATAAATGTCTTGGAGCTTTGCAGAGGTGATGTGTGAAATGATTTGCACTTATCTGCAGGTATTGTAATTTTTAATGAAATGACAAAAAAATAGTAGTTTGGACTGTAGTAAAACAGGAAGCTTTTCTAAATGTGTGCATTAATCTGACTTAAAGTCTTCACACTGTTTACAGAAGCTGAGTGTTATAAGTAAATTATGTAAAATAGAGCTAAAGACTGTCCCTGTCTGTCTGTGATATTTGGATGTTCATACCTATGTAGTATTTTCTTTGGATTCCAGTATTCATGCTTAGTCTCTCCTGTCCATGAATATAAAAATAAGATAACCGATGACTTATTTTAACTGCTGCTGTCATTCTGATGTCTGGCATGTTTTTGGATGTGTTGGTCATGTTCCCTAAAACACCAGTATCAGTGGGGTGTTTTCTTTGTGTTTGAAGCAATGTACTGGCGGTGTGTTTTGTCATTACGTTGGTGATGCTCCTCACTGTTGCTATTAACAATCATTTCTCCACTTCAGGCTTTCTCCCTAGTATGTAGAGGTGATAGATGCACCTTATTCAGAAGGTCATAAGGATACTTGCCTAGAACCCATGGATTCCAAAACATCAAAATAAGAGTGGTATCCTTTTTGTCATTCATAGGCTGGGGAACTGAGGTACAGACAGGTTAAGAGTGGCTGCAAACATAGGTCATTGGGATCAGCCGATTAAATTATTGAACTGAGCATTCAGTCTAGTTCAAAAATAGAATGTGTTGTTTTCATTTAGCCTCACATGACAAACCAAAACCCAAAGTTAGTTACTATGAAAAGGGAAAAAAAATTAGATTCATACGGTGTGCCTAAGAGGTGTGCCTAAGTTTCTTGTACAGCTACCTTTGTTACACTCAGATTCAGCCTTTTCTGCTTTAGTAGTGGACTGCACTGTCCTCACTGTCCTGCATCACAACCCATAAATTCATTGTTGAAGAAAAGTTAGGGTGAAAATGATGTCATTACAAAATGATGCTTTGTAACACATTTGTGAGAAAATGTGTAAATCTGTCAGAAACTTTCCAGACTTCTGGCACTATGTTTAGTTCTGAAAGTACTTGAGGGGGCTGAATTAAAGATAATAGTACTTGAATTAAGGATGACTTTGCCATCCTGCACACACTGGAATCACATTTGTCTTTTTAAGTATTCATTTGGTGAGGGATTCATTGCACCCACTTGTCTAAAATGGCAGGAGCCTTAATTTTGCAGGTGTTTCGTTTTTCGGTTTCTCTTGCTCTCTTGCTATTGATATGAGAGGAGTCTGTGAGTACTGATAGAAGACCAGTTCTACTTTTTATATTTGGATGTGTGTGATAATTAGCAGAAAAGTAGCTTAGAGTTAAAATGTATTCTTAGAGAGGAGAATAGCTACTAATTTTCATTGTGTAGTTTCTGTGAAACCCATGCAAGAAAAGCTAGACTAACCATGCTATTTCGTGTATATATATATCCAGGTGTTAACAAAATACCATTTTATTTTATTTTATCACGTCTTTCTAATAGGCTGAGCAGGGCAGTTATTGAGACAAAAAGCAAGGCTAGAGGTTTGGAAAAAAGTCTCAAGTGGTATGACTAATGGTCCTATCTTGAATAACAATGTTGTGGGTATTTGTACAACTTGATTCAGGTCAGCCAAAGCTAGAGAGAAATTGATTTTCCTCATATATACATCTACATGCCTTTCCACTTTTAGTATTCTCGGAAAAGAAATAGAAGGATGTCTGTGTGTGAACTTTGAAAAGTTGTCTATGAGATGGAGTTCAACAAAGAACAGGTATAAGCTCTGTTCCTAACATATTTTTGGTTGCATGTTAATAATAGAACCTAGAAACTAGGTTTTGTTTTTGACTTATTTAGTGTATTTAATTTGTTGTTGTATGAGATATGATTACTAGACTACAAAAGAAGACAGCAGTTCAACAAAGGATGGTTAAAACTGTAGGTGATTTGTGCTCTATTTGTATTTAGCCATGCTGATAGGAAGTAAAATAGTCAGAAAACATCAGAGGCCAAATGATTAGGAATTAAAGAATAACAAATTGTGCTATCAGTGCAATATCTGAAGTTAATTAAGTTTCATTGCTAATTGTATGGGTTAAACTCACCATGACACAGAAGACAAAAGCAAAACCACATTTCACACTCCATGGAACATAACAGACTCTTTTTCCAGGATTTCCTTTAGTAAAATCAGCTTCACCTTATGTTTTCATTATCTTTAATGTTACTCTTATATTCCTGTGTTTTATGGCTTTTGGGTGAAAATATTACAGAAGTGTGAACTACTAGAACTACTAGAATGTATTATTCACAGAGGTAATTAATCACTATGTCTAAATATTTCAGTGTTTGTACTATAACAGAGAATAGAGTCAAATGAGTCTTCATCAGTTTACAGAGTAAGAATTGCTTTTTGAAAGAATAACAAGGTGCTGTTCCTTAATGTTTGGTGTGTTTGAGAGAAAAGGCAATGATACACATATGAGAACCTTTTAGTAAGTGTGTGTTTTAGAGCTTTCTTTTTACCTCTCAGGCTCTAAACATGTCAGAGAAGCAGTTACATATTGTGCCATTGATCTGGTAATAAAAATGTAAAAGTATCTCAGTTTCTTACACATAGGCCTATGTTTTCCACTTGCTTTTGGGATTGCTATTACAAATTGAGTGGAATTTGAGCACCATTTTCATATTGCATTAGCGAGTCTTTGTTTTACAGCTGGACCTAAATATGTTGAACATTTAATTTGGGAATTCTTAGCTAACTTATGGCTGTCTCGTTTACAGGGGAAAGGAAGAGAGTGGAAGAGAGGACAAATTTGGGTCACTTACTATGATGATGGATTTAACTAATGTCAGTAATACTATTTTATAACTTGGAGTCTGTCTCCCAGTTAGAACTGTGATTAAGCATTTGGAGGATTTTTATCAGCAGTTTGCTAGTTACTTGAGGATATTTAGACTCTCACTGAATGCCAATGGCACTTCTTATTGGAGTTTTTTGCAACATACTGCAAAATTTAGAGATTCTGTTGGTTGGAAAACAGGTAAAGTTTACGTAAAACACTAGGAGAAAATCAGAAGCTGATTTTCATTTGCATGAAGGCTCCTTCTGGCAACTTATGTATGTCCATGTGATTTTCCCTCAAGAGTTTGAAAGCAAGATTTGAATGCTTCTAGTTGCATTCCTTGAACATCTTGTCTTGCCACTGCCCTCTCAAGCATCCTTTTTACAGCAGGATTTCCAAATAAATACTTGCCAAGGGATACAATTATATAATAATTTCCACTTACATCTATGTACAGGTGACTTAGCTTAGGTATTTTGCTGCTGCTGTCTGTGAGGTTAATTGCATCAAAATGCATGAGGATTCTCTACAGTATAGCTTAAAGAAAAAAATAAACCAAAACCAAACTATACAGATAAGTTGTTACTAGCTGAAGTTTAGTTGTCTGGGTACAGATAAGCTAGAGTAGAAATGTGCAGAAGAGCAGAATGTCAGATCTTTTGCCTGTTCCTCACTAAATTGTAAAGCAAGGCACAAGGAATGGTGGGGTTTTGCAGTAAATTAGTTTTAAGTGAAACAAATGAAGAGGCTGAATGTTGCCTCTATGAATGCTGCTAGGCACTTCATTCTGTTTGAGTTGGTTGTGCAGGGGCTTAGTAAAGTATTTCAGTTTTACTCTGTTAGGAATTGATAGGCTTATTTTTGATTTTGAGTGATGCTGTCTGTTTTCATGTATTTTTTTAAACCTAGTTTTTGTGCACTTGAGGGTAAATTTACTATTTATTTTTCTGCCCTCTATCTGCATATGTTTTATCAGGTGTCTTGAAGCCTTCTGGTCCTGGCACCACATAAGTAACAAACTGATTTGTTATTATTCCAAGTATTATTAGAATTCACTTGGAGTGGGAGTACCACATGCAGAGCACAGGTGCCATATGTTCCTAAACATACTTAATCAGATTGAAAAGGAAGAAAAAGAAACTTAAGACTTTAAAAGCTGCTCCTCAAATTGATAAAATACATGAATGCAAATGGAATGTTTTCTCTCTAAGATGCTTAAGAAGCCTGTTTGTGGCTGAAGCAGTGGAGGCATTTCATACAGCTAACATTCAGGCTAACATTTCCTTGTGATCCTGAGGCACAGAAATAGGACCCTTGACCCTAGAGAGGATTCATGTTTATGGCCAGTGCTTGCACAGGTTCAGTTCAGTGAAGGATGCAAGTGGAGAAGGCAGGAGAGATAAGGAAGATCCTGGAATGCATAGTTAAGAGTATGCAGCCTTAGTTCTAGCAAACCATTATTTAGATATTTGACTGCCAGGTATGAGGGCAGAATAAGGGGAAAACAAGGGGTGGAGGAGATATAAAGTGGCAGGTAAAACATCATGTTAGCTAAAACAGCGTGTGTTAGCTCTCTCAGACTTCTTGCCCTTCCTTGTCCTCTCCCTTGTTCCTTCTTCCCATTCACCCACAAAATCTCCCCACACACAACCCCCTCACACTGGTGACAAGGCATAACTTGTGCATAACTTGTGTGGCTTTGCGTGCTTCTGCTCAGTGGAGGGTTCTTGGAAAACTTTGTTCTCTGTTTGAAGCCATATGCACTGACAGATGCAGAGATCCCCATTTGCTGTTCACTTAAGCTTACAAACAAATTGAAATTCCATGCTGTGAAAACTTTCTTGACCTGAGTTTACTTGTTTTTGCTGTATTCCAAGAACTGTGAATTTGCCTATGCGTTAGACACAATTATCTGAAATCCTTTAGGTCACTGGAAATTTGTCCTAAGAGTGCATGAGTCATGAAGGAAACCTCTGCTCTGTGGACCTGCTGCACAGCACTGAGGCTGAAAGGCAATGGAGGTGTTTGGAGGTTGATACGTGTCTTTGTGTGCATTTTATATAAAAGTTATTTATTTATGCCACACATAATTTGAAAATATAAAACTTAATAAAAACTAGTCTGCTCTGTAGTCTCCATACTCTGTGCACAACTAAGAGTAAATGGGCATGCTACTACTGAAGTCAGCTTAGGTGATTAACTAATGAACCATGAATAGAAGATTACAGTGGTTTGAGGTTACCAGTTGCTGTTAAGTTTTTGAGTGTCAAAGAACTCTAGCTAACAAAAGAGAGCAGACAGCTTTTGGGTCAGCTGTCTTGCGACCTACTATGGCTAAAAAGGGATATTTTTGTATTTATTAGGAAGCTAATGGTGTTTCTAATTCTAACATATGATTATAGAAGATTGGTATTCAGTTCTCCTTGGGTCAATGCCAGTGTATTTTCAGAAACTAAACACCTCTGAATTTCCAGAGATTATAGTCACATAGCATTTCAGCCTACGTTTTATTTTCTTTTCCTCGTGGTTTGAGGCAGAAGCTACTAAAATTATATTGCCCGATTAAGTCAAAGATGTTTTCCTCGTTGATTATAAAGGTGAATTAAAATTATGAGATATATTTTGTGAGTTTTTTTTTTTTTTTAGAAAAGGACTCAGGGATCTCTTTTTACTTTGGGGATCTGAACTTCTTAATTTTAAAATAGAACCTATGACATACAGCTGAAATATGAATGTCCTTGAGGGTGTGCAAGGGATGATTCTGTTCATTCACCCCTGACTTTGTGAATGAAATTTGTCCTCATCGGTTTGTGCCCTTTATCACCCAGTCAGGCTTCTCAGTTCAGGTTGCGATTAGCTATCACTGTGTTTTCTGCCCTTTTTTTGATATGGGAAACCTATCTATGCAATATCACTTTCCCCATTTCTTCTAATTTCTTCTTACACTGCACAGTCTCTTTGATATTGTTGCTTCATATCCATTACAGTTGGGGTTTAATCCTCTTCCAGAAGTTGGTGTTTTCCTGTCTGATGCTTCATTTCTCATTACCACAATCCTCCTTAGACTCTGTCCACCATTAACTCTTACTGCCTTTTCTCCTGGTGTGTTCCCCGCGTCACATCATTACCCTGTCCTTCCCAGATACCAGAACTCACTGTCATTCTTTGGTCTTTTTTAAAGCACCCTCTGTACATCCAGAACAATGAAGAATCGGTCATTTTCCATCAGAAAAGCTTAATTTTGATGTGGTGGTAGCCTTAAAGAAGTCGCTTTTGAAGTGATGTTACATAAGGCTCTTAGCTTTGTTTTCTGTTCTTGAACAAGTTTTAAAACATCCTAGTTAGTGGATAAGAGCTCCCTCAAGTGTTTAGAAAAATGGATCATGATCCTAATGTTTGTTATGGTGTTAAAATCTTGTCACTTTTTGGTGGTCTGCCATTCAATTTTTTGTAGTAAATTTTCCAATTCAGAAGCAGATCCATGACAGAAATTAAGATTTAACTTGAAAAATTGCCATAAGGTATGGAATCAGCATTTGGTATATATTCAGACATTCACCTTTATTCATCTTTACATCTGTTCTTTTTTTGTAATTTAAGTGTTTTAAATGAGATGCTGAAATTATTTACATTATATTTCATTTTTCCAAATAAGAAAACTTATAATAACCATTATGAAGTTTGAAATCTACTGCATTCAGTGAGATGAACAAAAGTCTTTGTAAAAATTTCATATCTTGTTGACTGTTAACATAAAAGGAGAAACTTGCTTTCCCTTTTTTTTTTTCATGTAAACATATGTAACAGGTTATGTTTGTGTGGGTGGTTTGGAAGTGAATACAGAAACAACTGCTAGAATTTAGAAGTTAGGGAAGAAAGAAACTTCACAATGGTAACTCCCTGCTCAAACCTACATGAAAGGATATTAGTTCTTATTAGTGGCTGACTGACAGACAAGCCTGCCACAGCTTCGTGTCCATGCAGTAGTATGGCTGAACACATGTCCAGTATGCACACACAAAAACAGAAGTGTTTAATCAAGTTGCTTAAATTTAAATCAATACAATTAAAATTCTGGTGGTCTAGATAATCTAGATTCAAGAATAGATTCTGAGAGACATCAGCTAAGTAGTTCAGTGATGGGTAGAAAAAGAAGTGCTCAACATATGACCCTCACAGAGTCTGTAGCCTGCCTGCTTAGCCTTCCTGTGCCCACACAGAGGTGGGTCCTGGATTGGTGCAGTGTTTTGGTGGGATCATTCTGTCTCTGCCACTGTTGGCAGGGAATCTGGCCCTACCATGAGGTTTGATCTGTGTGGCATATCATTAGAACCAATGCTCAGTACTGGCTTGTGACAAAATGTCACACAAGGTCTGTGAGACTGGCAAAGGCGTTGATCTACAGAGTTGTTTTGGCATTACTTATAGCAGCTAACAGAAAGATGTTTTCTCTATTTTATCCAAATTAATTCTGCTTACTTTGCACAGGAGTTGAGCTCGGATTTTGTATTCTGTGTAATACTCAGCATCCATACTACATGTGAGTTAGATCCTTGAGAGTTTTCAGCATCTTGAAAGATAAGACCCTAAAGTATTGAAGGGGTCTTTGGTTGTTTGGGGTTTTTGTGGGTTTTTTAATGTCTCTTCTGTTGTTTTTGTAAATATAGAAATTATTAATTTTTTCCAGATGGGAAGAAAAGGTCAATCCCTCAATTTGTTGTGGAGGAAAAAAAAGATTTAGAAAAAATACTACAAATTTATGGTGTCAGTGTGGTTGACCAAGTGAAAACATGACATTTGATTGTCTTTGTTAAGATATTTGAACAAAACTACACTGCAAAGGAAGTCAGCTGTTGCAGTGAGAAGTTTGTTATTCAGAAAATTTTGCCAGCTGTATTTTCCTTTAGCAAGGCAAGACCAATGTCACAAAAGAATAGCATGCTAAAAGTTGTGACTTCTTCATAAATGTTACCTTTGTTTCATAGGAATTATACCTGTGCTGTGTGATATAGGGAAAGCAAACTTCAGTTTCAAATGCAAAAGGGAAAGTCAGAAGGAGATGCAATAACAATTCAAATCCAGAAAACAACTATTTAAAGTCTTTTTTACCTTTTTTTTTAATATTAGGTCCATCCTGATTGCAGAAATTAACAAGTATTTTGAAGAAGTAACAAAATAATAATAATATGGCACAAGTGAAGTCCACTTTTGGGCAGTCTTTCCCTCTTGTCTTGGGTCTTGTGCTCAATGATTATGACTAAACAGTGTTTGCCAGAAAAAAGAGGTAAATAAATAAATGGAGGTAAATATGTTTTATGTGATGCTTATTTGAGTGGTGGGCCAGTATCTCAGTGGTGTATTTTCAGACAAGGTCTCTTTGGCTAGGTTGACAAGGTTGTAGGGAAAACAGCCATCCACCCTCATTCTGAATCTCTCCAGTGTCTTCAGTAACTTTCGGGGTGCTGGTCTAGAGTGAATATATTTTGTGTGAGAGCACATGTCCTTGGTATTCAGAATTCTCTAGAGTAAATGGATCTTTTTAAAGAACTCATTTTAAGCTGGGTAGATGGGAATTTAGCATTATGAATCAGACCTGGAATAGCCCCATCATTTATTAATGTAACATCTCCTGATTTACTGCAGGAAGCCACTGAAATGATTAAGTGTACCAGCAGTCTGCATAAAATGCCTGGGTGACCTCCAAAGCACTATGACAGATATGAAAGTAAAATTTTAAAACTTGTATGATAAGTTTAAGGAGAATGAAGGCCATATGTCAGTTTGCTGGAAATGCTGTAGGAAAACAGGTAGTAGGAAAACTGTGGGAGAATGGCTACGTGACAAAGTAGACGTGAAGGAGCTATGCTGATTTAACTAAGGTTCTCATGGGAAAGGCAAAGGTAACACGTCCTTGAATCCAGCTGTGTTACAATAACAAGGTGCCACAGTTAGATACAGCAGTAATTGCAGAGGGGACGGGATGAGCAAATGTACCTTTTACTTGCCAACCAATAAGATATTGCCTAGTGTGTTTACTAATGAGTGGACTGTATATAAGTGTGTTAAAACCCGAATAAATCGAAGCTTGCTTATTATCAATCATATTGATTGTCCGCATCTTCCCTCACGCGACAGAAAACAGGTAGTAGCTGGAGAGTGGTAGAAGACTTAGGCCATTCTTTCCATGTGACTTCAAATGTAATTTACTTTGCAGTTTTCCTCCTTTGTGGTCTTCCGAAAAGAAAGCATGAATAAATAGTACAAATGTATGAACAGTGCATATTTCAAACAGTGGCCTTGTCCATTCTCTTTATGGATATTTGGTTTTGTACCATTTCTTTAATTTCTGATCTTCTGAGAAAGAAGCAATTCACACATAGATAAAGATCTTATCTCTCTTTAGGACAAAATTAATAAATCCTGGTAGCAAGTATCTTACTAAGAGTAAAGTCTTTGTAGTGCCATCACACCTTTTGTTACAAGATCTCAAAGCACTTAAAAAAATTAGCTAACTCAGTCTCACAACATCTCTGCAGAGAGGCATGACTTAATGCAAGACCAGTATGCAAGACACTGGATATACAGTCATTAAAACCCTTAAGGAATTTTCTCTGTTGTGTAATCTATGTTAAAGCACTGTTAATCTTGGATGTGTAGAGGTGATTTGTGGGACAGAGGCTGCCCATAGTTTATTCAGCCTTTGGGGGTTTTTGCGGAGTGAGGTGAGACTGAACCTAAGACTGGCTATTCAAGAAGAGCAGTCCAGATAATCAAACTTCACCTCCACTCTACACCATATCATCCAGGGAGTCACTTGTTGCCTCTCACAGAGACTTGGTGAGACAGCTCTTATGATTGGGCCGTTGCAATAGACTATTTAGAAGGGACAGGCAGGGGAAAAAGGGAGGGGGAGTTGCCCTCTACATTAATGAGCAGCTAGAGTCCATGGAACTTTGCTTAAAGACAGATGAGCATCTACTAGAGAGCTGGAGGATCAGGATCAGAGGGAAGGGAGATGTTATAGTGGGAGACTGTTACAGACTGCCAGACCAGGAAGCAGAAGTGGATAAAGCCCTCTATAAAAAGCTAAAAACATCTTCATGCTCA
>VZTY01035518.1:0-15454 GCA_013400935.1 Turnix velox | reverse complement strand
CAGAGGATGTAGGGAGGCAACTTAGAAAGGTATGGACTTCTTAGAGTTAAGCCTTACAAGAGGAGTCCAGGACAACAGGAAGGGTTTCTTTAAATAAATTGCAAGTAAAACTTGCACTAGAGGCAATGAAGTGAATGAAGTGGGTGCACNTGCACTGGTGACAGATGATACAAAGAAGACAGAGTTACTGAACAAATACTGTTTGTTGATGACTGAGCTGGGAGGAGTGGCTGTCACACCGGAAGGCTGTGCTGCCATCCAGTGAGACCTGGACAGGCTGAAGAGTTGGGCAGAGAGAAATTCAATGGATGATGACAAAGGCAAGTGCAGGGTCTTCCATATGGACAAGAACAACCCCATGTATCAGTATAAGCTGGGGACTGAGATGTTAGAGAGCAATATAGCAGAAAGGGATCAGGGGATCCTGGTGTGCAGCAGATGACCGTGAGCCAGCAATGTGCCTTTGCAGCTAAGAAGCCCAGTGGCATCCTGGGGTGTATTAGAAAGGGCTTAGTCATTAGGTTGGAGAAGTTCTCCTCCCCCTCTACTCTGCTCTGGTGAGACCACATCTGGAGTACTGTGTCCAGTTCTGGAGCCCACAGTTGAAGAAGGACAGAGAACTGCTTGAGAAAGTCCAGCTTGAGAGAGAGCCATGAAGATGATGAAGGGATTGGAGCATCTCCCTTCTGAGGAGAGGCTGAGTTAGCTGGGTCTCTTTAGCTTGGAGAGGAGGAGACTGAGGGGTTACCTCATAAATGTCTATAAATATGTAGATTAAGTGTCAGGAGGATGGAGCCAGTTTCTTCTCAGTGATCTCCAATGATAGAACAAGGGGCAATGGGTGCAAGCTGAAACACACGAGGTTCCACAGGAATCTGAGAACTTTTCCATGATAAGAGTGACAGAACACTGGCTCAGGCAGCCCAGAGAGGTTGTGGAGCCTTCATCTCTGGAGACACTCCAAACCTGCCTGGATGAGTTCCATTTTGATCTGTTCTATGTGTTCCTGTTCCGGCAGGGGGATTGGACTTGGTGATCTCTTGAGGTCCCATCAAATACCTCATATTCTGTGGAGCAGGTCCAGAGGAGGGCCACCAAAGATGATCAAAGGGCTGGAGCAACTTCTTATGAAGACAGGCTGAAGGAGTTGGTGTTGTTCAGCTTGGTGAAGAGAAGGCTCGGGGGGGACTTCATAGTAACTTATCAATACCTGAATGGGCCTACAGAAGGGCAGGGATAGGACTTTTTAATAGAATATATGATGGAAGGAGTGGAAATAATGGATGTAAACTGGAAGAGGGTAGATTCAGGCTAGATATATGAAAGAAATTCTTTACAGTAGGGGTAGTGAATCACTTGAACAGGTTTCCCAGAGAGGTTGTGGATGTCCCCTCCCTGGAGGTGTTCAAGGCCAGGCTGGACAAGGCACTGAGGAGCCTGATCTAGTGTCCTAGCCCATGGCAGGATGTTAGGAACTCAATGATCTTTAAGGTTCTTTCCAACCTGAACTATTCTATGATTCACCTCCAGAATCAACTGCAGGTCTAGTCCCAGTGTACTTGTGTGTGCTTGTGGATGGGGTTTTCTCACTTAAAGCAACTGGAGAGTTTGGCTTGAGCAATACCTTTGGGTGAGAATGGTATAACCTTATCTCTAGAGTTTCAACTGTGGTCTGGAAAACCTGATTATTGTACCAAGTTAAGGCCACAGTCTTGTTTGCTCTTCCTCCCAAAAGCATAGCTGCCACCAAATTCTTCATTCTCCTTAATTTTGAGGCTTTGCATACTGTCTTAATGTGTAAAATAATTTCTCCTTGCCATGTCTTGCAATCATGACTGGACTATTTGAAGAATATGTCTTATTACTTCTGCCAACTGGAGTAGCACAGCTTCTAGTTTCAGAGGTGGAATTCTCTATTATAATAATGCATTTCCAAGATCAACATTTGCTGGCAATCAGTCTGCAGCTAGTTGCCTTTAATAAGACACTTCCTCCCTGAAATTCCCACCCAAATCATAGAAGTGATATTATGTGATTTCAGTCAGATGACTTTTCCTTTCATGCAAAGTAACCATAAGTCATTGCGGGGCAAAGAGGGAAGATGCAGACAATCAGTATGATTGATAAGCAAGCTTCAACTTTATTTAGCTCAGATGGTACATTTATAGAGCATCTCATGAATACACATACTGATTGCCTACTTGTCCATTCCGCATTGGCTGTCATAGAGTTGCTGGATTAACACCTCTCTTCCAAGTCACCCTATTGTTCTAACTACAGTATCTTGTTACTGTATAACTTTGTATAACTACTGTATAACTGCTGGTGTCAATGATGTTCTAACTTTGTATCTTCCGTGGGACCTAGTGCTGTTCTTAGCACCTTCTGGTGGGACCTACTGCTGCTCTCAGCACTTGACCTTGCCGTACATATCTGCCATGGAGATATGATTCTGATCCCTCAGCCATTCTCCAACAAGTCATGACAATTTGAATAGAATTGTCAATGTATAACTCTTCCACTTTCTTTATCCATATCTACTACTTTTCTTAGGTACTTGTGATGCCCTTACAGTCACCCCTACAGTCTGCATTTGCAGACTCTATAGTAGCTGTGCAACTGCTAGCAGTAATTTCTCACTGTCTTAGCTTATGAAGAAGACACTTTGACAGTATGATTGTTACTAAAAGCAATATAATTTGAGGCAATTTTACTGCAAAAGCTCTGTTTCACTCTGTTTCATTGTGATTTTTTATATCCGTACCCACTGACTCATGGGAAATGGACCATATATTGTATGATGTGCATTGTGTAATCCTTCAAAAACTATGTTGAACAAAACCTCATAGACAGAAGAATCCAGTGCACTACTGCAGAGTCTAGGAATAAAAACAGATTACTTATATGGTAGTAATATATCTTAAAAAGCTTCATAACTAACGGTATCCATTTAACCCGCTGACAGAAATTAAAACACTTTTAATTTTACTGGCTGCACTTTGACTAATTGAGTGCATTCCCATGAAGCAATTTATAATATCTTGGGTGCAATGGACAAGCTTTTTGATCAGGATATCGACAAAGAACCACTGCGGAAGTTTTGCTACAGTTTTGCATATTTCCTACCTGAGAACTATCAGTATATCTTATTGACAATGACAATACTAGAGCTGGAGCTTCTCAGGTCAGAAAATCTTTTCTGAATTTACCTGAGTAAATGAGATCTGGTGTTAATTAATTTGATTTGTTCTGCTATTTCAGTTTGTTCTGCTGTTTCCTTTGGTCACTTTGCTAACTTGAAGACACTCCCCTAAACATTTTGCATAATCTCATGACTACCAGCATGAGTTTAAGCTTAAATTCAGATCTCTGAGTAATTCAACTACTATGATAGTTCCAGATTCATGATTTTGGTAACAGAGAACAACTAACCACAATTCTGCCTAAAATGAATAGCAGTTTAGTCAATCTAAAAAGCATGGTTCATTATGGAATTATAGAATCAATTGTAGAATAGTTTGGGCTGGAATGGGTCTTTAAGGATTGCTGGGAAATCTTCAACTCTGTCACATTGCTTAAAGCTCAATCCAAGCTGAATGTATGCAAGGATGGGCACCTAGAACCTTTCTGTGCTGATGTTTCAGCTTAAAAGAATTCTACAATATATCTTATCTAAATCTCAACTCTTTAAGTTTAAAACCATTATCCCTTTTCCTGTTGCGATAGGCCCTGCTAAAAGGTTTGCTCCCATTCTCAATATTGGCATCTTTTATGTCAGACTGAACAACTCCAGCTCTTTCAGCCTGAATTTCTGCGACCCTACTTTGGGTTCACTCCAACAAGTATATATCTTTCTTATACTGAGGACTCCAGAGATTGACACAATACTCCAAGTGGGAACACGAGAGCAGAGCAGAGGGGCGGAATCACCTCTTTGAATTTGGAGGCCCTATTATTTTGATGCAGCCCAGAATGTGGTAGGTCTTCTGGGTTGTGGCTGTATATTGGCAGCTCACATCCAGCTTTCCATGCACTGGTACCTCTAAGTACTCCAGGCTGTTCTCAGTCTCTTTATCCAGTCTGTATTGATGCTAGGGGCTGCCCCAATAAAGGCTCCTCCACTTGGCTTTATTGAAGCCTTATGAAATTTGCACGGGCACACTTCTCAAGCTTGACCAGATTCGTCTGGATGGCATTCTGTCCCTCAGACATATGTGACATCTCTCAGCTTGGTGTCATATGTGAACTTGTTTGCAGACTCAGTCCCACTCTCTAAGTCATCGATGAGGATATTAAAAAGTACTGGTTCCATTATGGACCTCTGAGGGACATCGTTTGTCACCAGTCTTCATCAGTCCATTGAGCCATATATCACTACCCTCTGGATCCACCATCCGACTAATTCTTCCTCCACTAAACAGTCCACCCATTAGATCCATACTTCTCCAGTGTTAGAGAAAAGGATGTTGTGGGAGACTATGTCAAATGCCTTACAGAAATCTAGAAAAATCACAGAATCATGGGATTGCAAAGGACTTTCAAAGGCTATCTATTCTAACCCCTCTGCAGTAAGATTGCATTGCTCAGAGCCTAATCAAGCCTGGTGTTGAGTATTTTCTGAGAAGGGGCCTCCACCATCTGTATGGGCAACCTATTCTAAATAGCATCTACAGCTCTTCCTGAGCGTATAGGTGTGGCCACTTCATTAAGAAGACCACTAGGTTGGTCAGGCAGTGTGAACCTTGGGAAATCATGCTGGCTGTCTCAAATCACTTCCCTGTCTTCCATGTGCCTTAGCATAGTTTCAAGTTTCATGACCTTCCTAGCTACAGAGGTTGACCTTCCCACCCTCAAAAATTGGTAATTCTTAAGGTCGTCCTTTCTACCCTTTTTTAAAATGGGTGCAAAATTCCCTTTTTTTCAGTCTCTGTGGATGTCATCTGGTTGACATGAGTTTTGAAATATCATAGAAAGTGGCATGGCAACTATATCAGCCAATTCCCTCATAACTCTGGGATGCGCCTTGTCAGGTTGAATGGACTCATATATTCAGGTCCCATGGCTAGTCACAAATCTGATCTTCTGTTACACTGGAAATGACTTTTATCCTTCAGTCCCTACCTTGCAGTCCACCCACTTAAAAGGTGTGGGAAGAGAGATTACCAGTGAAGCAAAACTGTTGTTGTTGTTTACCTCAGCATTCTCCTCACCCATGGTTACTAGTTTGCTGTTGTCGGTGACCATATACTTGCATTTCTGGCTGTCATATCTGTAGAAGTACTTCTTTGTGTCCCCTGCCTTCAACTCTAGCTTCCTGATCTGATCCCTACACAACCAGGCAGCATACCTGTACTCTTCCCAGGGTATCTGTCATTGCTTCCACTGCGTATGCAATGTAAGAATCGTGTATAATAGTTGACTTGTAATTTATCAAATTTCTTCTCTTTATAGCTTTTTAGTCATTGTTTAACAAATAGTCACATAAACTAGATATAGAGGTACTTAGTATCTGTGAGTGTCCGGACTCTAAGCTACCCTTTCTAGTGGGAGTACTGAACATAATCTATCTGAATATTTATTTGACTTTTTTGGGATGTAGGATGAAGATTTCTAGTCAGATATAACACATATGGCTTTGAATGTGAAAAAGCTGTATTCCTAATCTAACATAAATTTAATTTGAAGTACATGCAAAATAGAAACAGTTTTTGAGTCAGAAGAGTTGAAGATTCTTTCAGATTTGGAAGTGGGAATGGCCAGCACAAGCTTGCTCTTTGCCCACAATCCACATTGCACAGCAAAATTTTATACATTGCCACATTTTATAGTACTAAAGAATATGGAAAAAGGTTTCTTTAAATTTTTGCAAAATATTTCATATTTCAGTCACTTATAATAATGGTAAAACTTCTAAATAAAAATACTCATAAAAATCTATCACATCAAATCTATCACATCTCCAACATGAACTATTTTACCATTGGGAAAATGAAATTAACACATATATGTCTTTGTTTCATTTCTCCCTTTTTTTAGTTTCTACAATCAGCTACCACAGAAATTGATGTGTTAATTTCACATACCAAAAAGAAAGTTGTTTCTAAATGTGATATTTACTGAAAAATCTTTGGAAGAATCCTGCATGTACTTAAAGGCAAGTCTCAGCAGATGAAAATAAGTCTCTCTAGTAGTATTGGTCTTCCAGTCTCTGAATCCCAAGTAGCCTGATGAACCTTTCAACTATATTTTCCTTAATTAAAGTATTTTCTGCTAATTTTTTTTCCTGTAGCCCAGTATATTGTTGTTTCTCATCACATATGCATGCATAAATACACAAGTTTACTTTGCTGGGGAATCTTATGTAGGACAAAAAATCTGATAATTCTTATCTGTGCAGCTTTTTGTGCATGATCAAGGGACCAGTAATAAAAGTACTTTTATCTTTTTATTTGTTTTCTTGTGTATTCTGTTACTAATGGCAAAGAGATTTGAAGACTTTCCTATAAAGGTTCCCAGTTTCTCTACATCTCTATAATTTCTGTGTATCTCTATAATTTTTATGTAGACAACTAGGGGTTCTTTGTGATTTTTACTTGTCTCTAGAGCCATTTTTTGGACAAAAGAGTGAATATGGCTAAGTATGGATGATGGAGTAAAAGCTTACGTCTGAGATAACAAATTACAGCCCCACATTAGTCTACAGGAAAAGTTATTGTTCAAAATAAAGAAATAAGAAACAATGCTTTGACTCAGCAAAGTCCAAAGTCTCTCTTCCTACTGTTACTAGGAACCACTGATTTATGAGAGTGTTCATATCTTCAAGGGATGAACATTTTCTGTTTGATTAGCTCCATCCTGACTCAGCCTGTTGTGTTTGGGCAAGGCTACAAAATGCTGAGGGGAGGCACAAGGGAAGATGGCAGATCCTCCCTAGAGGGCAACCATTCCTGCTTCCTTCTCAGCCCCTCTTATTCTCTGCCTCAAATCTATCATTGACCACTGACATTGACATGTCTAATATTCATGCTGGGAATGGCAAAGGTTGGCCTTGCCTTTCTTCCTTTAACAATTTTAATATAACCGTTGTAATCAGCAGAGCAATTATTTATCTGACAAAAAAAGAAATAGTGCAAAAGCTGATCTCTTCACATTGCTTCCTTATGAGCTCTTTCAGTCTTCCCCTAGTGGCACTGGTCCTCTGAAGTTTCTCTCTTTGATCCTTGTTTCCTCCTTTCAAGGCTCTTCTCCATCCCATGCCCTTCAGTAGGCCACATATTTCTCAAGTGTCATAAATTAGCTAAATTTTATTGTTTTTTCACTCTCTGATTACAGTTCCTTCCTTCAAAATCCTTTTAACTTTTTTTTCTGGAATTTTTTTTTTTTTTTTCCCCACTGGGACCTATTTACCTCATGGGGGGTAGTAACTTTTACAATAGGGATGGAGTGCACACTCAGTAACTTTTTTTGACAGAGTGTGCATCTACATTTTTTTTTTCTATGCACGCAGATGCATATTCACAATTGTCATACACTGGTGGTGTATTTGCAATCTCACAGTGCTAAATCTCAGTTTAAGTAACTCATGTACTTATTTTATATCTATTGTCCAGTTAACAGTAGCCATATAGATTTGGGTTGACCCTGAGAATGGAAAAGGTGAGGTAGGACATCTGATTGCAAGATGGAATTAGGATGGTCCTCTTCTCTATCTCATATTTCAGTTATCAGTTTTAAATGGAAGTTCGGTTTGCTCTAAAAAGTATGGTGAACTGAAGAAGAGTTGAATGATATAGAAGCCCAAAGGGTGCTTATGAGCCTGCATGGTTCTTTCAGACTTTAGAAGTTTTAGGAAGCACAACAGGAAATAAAATTTTCTGAAGACTGATGTTAATGTAAAGCTTGTGCAGGTTCTTAGAACATCCCATCTGGATGTGTTAGTATGAAACCGGACTACAGGTGAGACAATTGGATTTCCTGAACTTTCCCAAGTTATTCAAAAATGAAAAAAATTATTGTAGCCCAGGAGCTGCAAAAAGAGGAAATAATCTCTTGCAGAGAGAGGCAGTGATTTCCACACATACATAAGTGAATGGGTTATCCCATTGTATACTGAAAAAGAAAGTATATATAGATCACAGATAAACTGTCAGGGGCTGTGCTGAATAGCAAACATTAATTCTGGTTTGTATAAGCGCAGTAGCAATTGCTGATCATTGTACATTCCGTTTTCCTTCTGCCTTCTTGTTCCCTTATTCACCAGAGCTCTTTCTCTGCCCCCAGATTTTTCTGTCTACAACAATAACTGCAGTGAAATGTCCTTCCTGAGTATTATTTCTTGAGGCAGGGATCAACACTGACATTTCTTGATGCTAAGGTCTTTCACTCTCCATGGCTAACACACAGGATTTACTAGCTCCAGAAACAGCAATTTGAAACATTTTAAAAGGTTTTATTTCGCAGTAAGTCTTTTCAAGATTGATTGATATACTGGGATGCAGCAGTCGTTTTGAAAAGTGAAGGAACACAAGGGATAGAACCAATGTTCACAAGTACCCTTCTCCCTGATCCTTTTCACCCTAAAGTCACTCCTCGTTGGTTTCCTTTCCAGAGAGCATGAGGAAACTGCAGTCTAAAGATGGCTGTTTTGAAACTCTACAGGGCTCACTGCATTAATTTATCTTCTGGCTGGTAAGCAATTTAATTATCTACATTGTGTGTTGTATATTTTGCCTTTAAAGAGAGCAGAATCCATGCTACAAACACCTGGGATAAATAACTACCCTCCAATTCACATTAAATCCTCTTACTCTGCTGTTTTCTTTCTGTAAGTAAAATACCTGCTTGAACTCTGCGTCATGTTCTTTGATCCTGGAGGGGATCTTACTGATTTACAGGGAAAACTTAGTAAAAAAAATACTGTATAATCATCTGGGATGCTCTGTAAGGTGCAGTTCTGAATACGGTTTTGTTAGTCCTTATGGCAATCACTGGAGCAGAAAATATGCTGGCTCAGTTTATTATGTGTTTATTATCACCTATAATTTTGGGTTATTTTTTTCAGCCTTATGTAAAAGCTAGCTTCTGTTTTGTTGTTGCTTAATTGTTCACTGTGGCTAGCTGATGAAGCAGAATTATTACTAAAGATTCCAAGCTATGGAATCTGAGAGAGTTCATGTGCCACCTCTTTAACTAATTGTCTGAGATTAATGATGTAGCGACAGTAATATTACCATTAATAAACATTAAGACTGAATTCTTTTTTGCTCATTTTGAACATTGCTAACATCTTCATAGACAGTAACTTGTGAACTATTCTGAAGATGTTTTAAGGGCCAGGTACTGCTTGCAAACCAGATTCTGTTGAGCATTTACTTCATGCATAAACTAATCTTCATTTTGACCCGTGTTGTTCTATTCCCCTCTATATCAAAAGATTTATATTCTTAAGATCCTTTGAGATGTTTTATCAACAAATGAAATTTAGAATACCATTTGACTGACAAAGTATTTCCACTGAAATATACAGCTGTATCCATTAAACCTAAATGAGGATTTTCATAAAAATACTAATTCCTCACTAATTCTGATGACACAGTGCATGAGTATTTTATAGGGGTTGACAGTTGGATTTGCAGGATTATGATCAGAGTATAATTACAGGTATTCTGTGAACTAGATACAGGAGTCAATTGCTCACTTCCAGTTTCAATTAACAGCCTTCTAGAGACAAAAGAACAGACCCTCCAACAATGTGGATCAATATAGCTGCATTGAAATGAGTGGAGAAATACCATTCATTTGCACAAGCTTATTTTCTGACTTCAGGCAAAAAGCATGCTAATGAAATTCGGAGGATATAATAAATTGGGAAAACATATGAACAAAAAGATATAATAAAAGGTCAACTGAATGAAATAAGATACCTGAATGGAAGATTAAATGAGATTCCAGGCTTGAAAATAAAAAAAATTATCTTGGGAAAAAATATTGCTGATACCCTAATCTGGCAATAGAAATAAAAACTAAGAAATGGTAATTATTTGCAATTTAGTGGAAATTCTAAGAACAGAATTTGTCCCTCAGTGCTCATTGACTTTCAATCGGATTGAAGTGCTAGTTCCACTCTGCACATTCAAAAATCAATCCATCAGCTGGTGGTGATGAGTGGCCATGCTTTCAAGTCTATTTTGTTTGTTTGCTTTAAAGCATCTATTGGAATATGGAAAGACAAAACATAATATTTTCTTTTGAGAACAGGAGAAAAATTAGTCCAGATCTCTCCAGAGATACTCTTTGTGCATACAGAATACTGCTTCAGAGAAATGCTCTTATTTAGAACAAACAAACTTAAAAAAGACATTTAGGACACCTTTATTTGGAGTAGCAAGTAAATTACTTTCTAGATACATACCTCATGTTTTCTGTAATGCCAGAAAAATTATATACCTTGGGCAAGACATACTATGCGTTTTAATGTTGTCTCATTGTCTGTAGACAATGGAAACTGCAAGAAGCTGTGACTGAGAACAGTATAGCCTCAAATGTACATATGACTTGATGTGTTGCTACTAACAACTGTCGGTAGAGGAGATGACTAGATAGGCTAATACTATCTTTTCAACAACAGTTTTGAAAGCAAGCAGCAAGATGGACAGGCTTAGTTTTTTAACTTGCGAATGGCTCTTACAAAGCTGAGAGAGACTCTTTTGGTTGCCCATATTCGTCTTTTTCAGAAAGAGATTCCAAGTGAAAGTGCAAATGGATGGCACTTCCTGTGTGCCATCAAAAACTTAACAGATAATGTTAATCCTATGGGCTCAATGTAGAATTGCAGAGATTTTTTTACTACTCTGTTCCTCTGTTTTCCCATCTCTAAAATAAAGATTATATTTACCTTATGATTAATTTATTCCCCTTCAACATTTAAAAAAGTTGTCTTTCATCTTCAAATTTTGTTAGTAGCTATTTCTAAACAACTCCAAAAAAACTTCCGTTTTATTACAGAAACATATTTTATATGAATAGTATGAAGGATGATAAGTTTGATGAGGATATTAATGTGTATTTTTGCAAAATAATGTGGACAGTCTCTCTGTAATTCCAGAAGACTTTCTATTCTGTAAATTTTCCATTCCTCACTCTTTCAATACGCATCCCATTCTAATAATACTTCCTGCATACTGCTATTTAAGCTTTCTGTACTTGGTTTATAATTGCTACTATGAATCCCTGCCTGTTTTTAAGCTTTTTTTCCAGTAGTTTTCTAATTTCATACACTTAAACCATGACTGCCTCACCACCAAGCCATTCATACTACAGTCTGTCTCTCTGCATACTCCTGGCTTTTGATCATTGTAACTGATCCTATGTTCTGAAAAATAGCCTGTAAATGTTTGCTTTAAGTAATCTTCTTGACTTTCCGCATGGAATAATAGCAAATTTTTTTTCTCCTCCTCAGTGAGGGCAGTCTGTATAGATAGTGTACAGAGACTCTTCAAAACTGAATTGGTTTGATCACAATGAGAAGGGAAAAAAAGCATGCTTCTTATTCTTCATAAACTATGAGTGGTAACTGATAAAAATCAGTCACTGAGTAGCTTTCATTGCTAACAATAAACCTATAGATTGGGGCAAAAAGAAATATTTTTACTTGTGAACACCTAGTTTCTTGGTGTGAGTCAATACAGCAATCTGATTGGAGCTGAAGATCTTAACATTCTCCATCACGTTACACCCTTTGCAGGACCTTGTTATGTTTTGCTATGCTGCCTACCCTTCTCTGGGCTCTCAGTCAGAAGCTCTTCATTGTTACCTTTGTTTTATGCTATGAAAAATGGCTGGCTGGTGCAGGTCTACAGGAGTAACTGGTTTTAGAAAAAGTGGAATTGAATGATCATATTTTCTGAGTTCATGTGCAGTGGTGTCAGCCCAGAAGTTATTTGGGAAGACAGATTCTCTTTTGTTCCTTATTCAGGTGTTGGGCCTTACAGTTCTAACTAGCAGCAAAGTAGGATGAAAGTCCTTCATAAAAAGCATTTTGAAGATGAGTCAGGTACAGGGACAAGAAAAAATGATCTTATGGGGTGTTGGAACACAACCTGTGAGACTAATGAACCCAGTGGACAGTCTCAGGTACTAGAACTACATGAGAGGAGTGTGAGGATGAGCTCAGTGTGGGTTGACACAGGTTGTCATGGAGCTGTGAAAGTCCTGCTAAGCTACATGCAGGAAATATATTCTTCTTGTAGAAAATGATGCAGTTTTTCATCTTTCAAACACCCAAATCTTCAAGAAGCCTCATTTGATTATCAAGAGCCTTTAATTCAGATAGTCTTCTACTTGTTTCAATACAGATGGCATTCAGAACTTTCTTTCTCAGTATTCATTGGAATTTTCTTTTATATGGATCAGATCCACCAGCCAAATCAAAGCTGGAGCTGTTATGAAGCCCTAAACCTTGGTGTCATTCAGGAGAGGGCCAAGTTAAGTCCTTAAAAATTAAAAATCAATGGATTAAAGTTGGTAACCTCTTAGCAATTATACTTGTTTAACAGTTATGAGATATCCATCTTAGGAGGGTGTAGGGCAACGTGGAACTTGTACTGATTTTATCCGTAGCTTCATAAGTTCAGCATTTTTCACAGCACAACTCTTTTCAGATAAGTCTGAATCAGTCCAAGTTATTTCCTCCTTGCCAGACCTTACCTTGAGGTTTTCCTTTTGTCTTCAGTTCATGACAGATTGTCTTGATGCAAAGACTTTCATGCTACTACCTCTGGAGTATGCTGTTTAAGAACAAAAACTTTTGTAATGTATTCTTTATTTCCTTCCTCACATAATATGTTGCATTTTAAGCATTTAAGTATTCAATCCCTATGGAAAATCTGACAGAATATTTGCAGTGTAATGCAGGGTAGTGCTATGGAGTATAGTTTGGAAGGTATCAACATACTTTTTCCTTTACCTGGAAGATTTTTCTGGATGAAGTCAGACCAAAACTTGTCAATAAAGTCTTTTTAAAGCTATATTGCAATAGTGTTAGTAGATTTCATCTCTGACTGCTTTTCTTTCCTTATCTGTCTTGACTTATAATAGTATCTTAAGGAAATTAATCTAACTACTTTGTATTCACACTACTATTCATCCTCCTTAAAATTTCTGGACAGTGTTTGAAATTGTACAAGCACCAATGATGTTTAACAGTTCAATCCAGGCACCTATTTTTCTTCAGCAGTCTGGTGTACATCCTTCACTTTTATTTTGAGCACAGCAGTTGTCTTGTTGGAAAAATATCAGACATCACAAACTGGGCATTTGAGTGATTTTTCAGTTTAAAGTTGAAAAAACTTGTGCAGACTAATTCAAGGGAGTGAGCAAGAGTGCTTCAGTTCTTGTGTATGAGCGTCAGCTGCTGAGCCAGACTTCAACTATCTCATACATATTTTGCCAGTTATGCTCCTGTTTGAAAACTGCTTATACGTTGGGTGCCAGTTATCGCAAGAAGGGGCTGACATTCATGATCAATGTGATCAGCCAGAATCCATTTATTGAGAGCATCAGACAAACTTATATACAGTTATGGTTAATTATGTCTACTAGTCACTTACTGATTGCTTACATGTTACATTCTTGCATTAACGTCAAACCCTCCCCTTGCTGTTTCTTCACAAGTTCCTTGTTATGTGTTCCTTGTAGAGACTCTCTCGACACTTTCCCAGACCTCCGAAGACACAGGCGAGCTTCAAGGCCATCAGGTAGGCTATGGCTCCAGCTTGATAAGGTTTGCCTCAGGCCTCGATCGATGTTTTTGTAATTCTTGCTCGGAGAACTTGATGGCAGTAGTTAACTCTTTAGCCTGTGCTCATTCCCCAACACTTATCTGCCAGGGTTTCAACAAGAAACAAGACCTGTCTTCCTTATATGCTTGATATGGTGCAAATATCCATTAATAACAGAGCATCTTTTCCTTCAGACATTTCTGTACAGTACAGTCTTCTTATTGTGGTATGGAGAGCAAATGGATATTTTTGAGAAAACATCTTTGAGCATGTAGACTATATCTAGATGTCTTACACCCTAACTGAATAAGTTAATACTGGGGCTAGAAGATCTTTGTCATTCATTGATTCAAAATTACGTATTCCTGAGTCAACTAGGCTAGTTTGGTGCCTGTATGGATCTGGCTTTTAAGGGAAAATGTTGTAAGTGACTCACAGGTTTCATATATCCTCTTCCCCTAGTTCAAAATTTTGGAGTAAGGACCTCAATGATTGAAGATTTCTTTGTGCTGAGGTGTCCTTGGAATAAAAACACTTGCAAGTTGAAGAAGCTTTACAAGATTAAGAAGTTAATTAGGTTCTCTTTGCTTCTTATTTAATTCTTTGTGGAAGGCAGCCCAGATTTCTCATGGCAAAAGAATATTTTCTGTGGACATCTCTGGGTTTAGTTCCATGTTCTCAACTCTGTGCTCAACTGTTATGCAGCATTTAATTCCATTGATATATGCAGAATTAGTCACAGTGCTCAAATATTTGTAGGCAGCAATGTGGAGACAATACACAACAATTTGTCCTATCTTGCTCTTCCTGTTCCTGTTAACTTATTTTTTATTTTTCAAAGAACTCAACAGTTCTGGAACATCTGAAAGCCTGTACAAATCTGCTTCTCAATATTTTTGCTCAAAAAAAGGAAAGACTACTAACCATCTTGGAAATAACAAAAATATATGTGTGTTCTTATTTTATGAATCAGGTAAATGAATAATTAAATTTGTCAGAATAAATTCTAGTGAGGGAATTAGGTTCCTTTTTGAAGCTAGAGAATGATAGTTAATGCATCCTCCAAGATGCATATGAGGGAGGAGGCTCATTCCCTCAGTGCAAGATCCCTAAAGCACAGAACCTCTCCCCCACCCCCAGATTTCACTTACTAATAGCTACCTCCATAAATTCAGAACTTCACAACTCTCAAATCTCCTTTTGGTGTTCTGTTGCTTTGTGCTGAATGTAAGGGCAGCACCAAATCTGGAGACCCATCTGGGAGATGTGATATCTACATCTGTCCAGGCTTCAGCAAGCATTTTTTCCAAAAACTGCTACATTTTTGCCATGACTAGTAAACCAAATTCTGCTTCCCCTTCAATTTTACAGAAGTCCTTAATAATGAACATGTTCAAAGGTTTTTTTAACCAGCTGAGACAAACCTAGTGTAGAATGTTTTCACATTTCAAGCTTTGTCAAGTAAAAACGAATCCTTAAACACTGTTAATGTGCTTCAAATTTATTTTCCATTTCTTAGGAAAAATCAAATTATTTTAAGATATTTAGAGTGGCCATCTCATGACAATCCTGAAAAGAAAACCATACTTTCCAACTGCAGCGAAAAGCTTGCATTTATAAATTGTGAAATCATAGCAATTCTTTAAAGTGTAGGCTTGTGTCCTGGTTTGAGGTAG
>VZTY01035516.1:0-49283 GCA_013400935.1 Turnix velox | reverse complement strand
TATGATTAAATTATGCAAATGACTTATCTCCTGCCCTTCCAAGCACTAATCATCTAATTAGGAGTGATGTGTTAAAGGGATGGGTTTGAATCAGGAGAAAGGGAGAATGGAGAAAGCAGTAAATGGGACCTGACAATGAAACTGCTGAAGGTACTGTCATGGTACAAGATAAATCTGTGTTTGTTCAAAAAGCTTGTTTTGCTTTTTCTAGTCGTGCTTTAGTGATCATTTTCATAAGAGGATAATTCTTCTGTCTGATCTTTACCCATAATTTTCCATATTAACTTGAAATTCAATTAAAGTTCAAGGATGGAGTCACTTAGTACTTCGAATTCCCATGATCAAGGTAGTGCAAGTGGCTCTGGAAGACGGAAGTTGCTACATAAATTCCTGAGAATATAAAAGGAATTTGTTTCATGCACTGTTCTTACCTCCTGGAATGCTTACTGCTTTTGAGGAAGGTGTACCTGTGTGGGATATACTGTCTTTACCTTTATGAAAATTGTTTTAACTGTGTATGAAATAGTTTTCAAGTTGCAGCTGTATGAAAATGTACAAAAATGTGTGTGGGGGGGAAGCTAATGGGAGCACTGGAAGGGTATGCATATTCCCTCTATACTGTAGAGACTGTACCTGGATTACCTTTTGTGTATATGTTTTGCCAAATTAATGTCTCTTGGTCATATTCTGCTTGTTTTAAGAGTCAGAAGAAATAAGCAGTCATTAAAATAACACAGTGAAGCAGAAGAAAGAGAAGTTTCAAGGCTGTACAGACATGTGGGTTAGTACCTTTCTAGGACTCATTCTGATTTTGCTGTTACTTCAGATTTAAGCCTTTACAAATCCTTGCTTGTAATTAATGTAGAACATTGGCAGTGGACAGAGTGATTGTTTGGGGGGTAGTGGGAGTGTTAAAATTGTATTCACTTTTATGAAGCATGCTGCTACATGTGTCTTTTTCTTAATTGGTTGTTAAACCTTCCAACCCTCTGCCAGTAAACAGGAGGAAATAAAATAGGGCACATCAATTTCAGATCCATTTAAATATAAACAGATTGCCTGAGGGCTCTTTATGTACTTATTTTTATTCAGAAAATACTGGCATTAGACGTACTGCAACAGGATCTTGTCTCTTTGCCTTTGAGATCAACTTGTGTCCCTAAACCTGTGTAGGCAGCCTACCTGTAAATCATGTACCTGAATAATTACCTGGCTGGCAGGGATATACAGTATCTCTTTTAGCATTTCTTAACATGGAGCAGCCAAAACCAAGGTATTATTATGAATTAATTGGTAAAATAATTAGAAAATAATGGTGTGTACCTATCAATTCAGGGTGCACTTTTGAGTATGGTGCAGTTCTGGTCTCCTTCCAGCTGTGTGCCAATGGTCATAAATATCTTTGTAAATGCTCCAAATACATGATAGGTTTGTATGTACAAAAAATAATTCTTCAGCTTCTTCAATAACTTTTTAATGAAGTTTAACTCAATCCTACTGTCCTTAATCAAATACATGATAGTAAGCTCCTAGAAGTAATCAGACTGTTCAGAGTCATGTGTTTTAGCATGACTAAAATAATTTTGTTTAGAAAACTGTTTCAAGACCCTCCAGTATTTGCAGTATTTGTTTCCACAGTTTATGGCAAGGAGAACCTAAATACAGTCTTTTAAGGCTTTAATATGAGAAGCTGTACATAGCCCAGGTCAGTGTTGGGATGAACATTGATCCTGTGGTCCTTTATGATTAGAAAAACATTTTTAGTCTGCTTCACAACCAGAAAATAACAATTAAACCAGCAGTCTGATTAGTAATAAAAGAGTGAAAGTGATAAATCTGTTCATAAATAAATCTTGTGGCAAAAGGAAGGCTGGATCTGTAGACTGGCATCACTGCATGACTTGTAATGGGCATTTCAACATTTCACAGTGCTTTAATAAATAGGTCAGGTTTGTCAATATACACAATATAGGGGGAAAAAACAAACCTCTATATTCTGGAAATGTTCTAAAATTGATTAATATATCTGATTAATATAACAAGAGGATAATAACATCTTTCTTTGTACATTTCCTTATGAAAGTTTAGTGGGGAAGGTATACAAAAAGCATTCATGTAGACTGAGCACCTCGTGTAATTATTTTTGGTTGTCAGCCCACAGCTAATCAAGCGTGAGATAGTTTGATTCTTGGTTAGAAACCTTGTAAGGAGATGCTGTGCCTGGCAGGAAGCAATGATTTTATTTGGTCTGAAAAAGTGCAGACTCGATCCTGCTCGATGCTATGGAATGTGGCTGATGGAAGTGTCTTCTTTAAAATCTGTGAAAGTGAGTTTGCATTTAATTCTGAAAATTGAAGTGTTTATTTTTAAAAATACCCACAAACATAGTGTGCCTAGACAAAATTAATTGTTGCATAACAAATTATTATTGTATTTAAAAACATTGTATATACATATGCTGTATATGTATCTTATATGTGAATATTAAAAATTAACATTCATTAAGCATAACAATTTAATTTGCATTTCTATATCATTTACTGTTGCTGTGATCTCAGGATTTCCCTGAGGTGTTACTTCTTACTGGATACTGTATATTAAGCTGCTGAAGTACTTTATGAATCTCAGATCTTAATTTTCAGGTACTGAAAAAGCAGGAAGATCAGATATCTTGAGGTTTACATTAAATTCAGTTGGATATTGAGGCAAGATTTGGATTTCAGTGCCTAGTTTTGAAAAATGAAGCCATGGTCACTCACAAGAGAAAAAATTTAGGGAGGCATCTGTTGCTCAGACACTGAAAACACAGTGATGTAGAACATGCAGCTTTAAAACCCAGCAGTCTTAATTTTTAGTATAAGTAAAAAGAGTTTAAATCTTTTTATTCTCCTAGTACTAACTGATTATAGCTTTGGGTTTCTTATCTTTTAACTTACAGGCCATGAATATTTCTCCTGAATTCATGTTTTCAAATACTTTGGGTCTTTATTATATGCAAAATCAGTTGAGCCAAACAAATAGTCCAAAAGAAATTGAGCTTGTTGCATTTATGGTAAGGTAAAAATAAGATTTTTCTTCATAATATTAAAGCAACAAATTAGTGGTTTGTTTGTAGAACAGGCAAAGCATCTTTCTCCATCTAGCTGGATTTTTTTTTTATATAGTTCCATTAATATCCCTATATAATTTGCACTCTATAGATAATGTGGTTTCCTGAAGATTTTCAATGTGGAATTTGTCTCTTAGTTTTTGCAGCAAGAAGCAGAGAAATAGGGAACAACCCTCTCATCATTTATGTATCATGACCTGGCATCTCAGAGCCTTGGGCTATTATTTCAAAATCCAATATATTCAAACTTTGGCCTCAGAGAGCAGTAGGATCAGTACACAAGAACAATAGAGTGATAAATATAGATTTTTTCATTAAGGAAAAGACTATATCCTGTCATTTTTGAGTCAGTGTTTAGGAGAGGATCTGAGAATTCATAGCCTTCTATAGGCTTTAACTTAAATTTTGTTGCAAAAAAGGACTTTTTGGGTTTTTTTTGTCTTTTTGTCCTACTGTGGGGCATCATTGACACGCAGAAATAAAATTTTAATATATGCTAAAAGAGAGATCCACGAACAGTGACAGTAATTTAATGGAAGTTAGTTTTGAGCCACACATAATTACAGTCATGATGTGAAGCACTGTTCATTCTTGAGCAAGGTTTGTGTAGAGCTGTATGGACCTGGCTGTGCCACAGTTGGCTCACTGGGCTGAGCTGTTTTGCCTTTTTCACCAACTGCTTTCCTACACTGCCATGTGCTTTGGCTGTCAAACTGTAAGTAGTATAATTCTCTTTGTAGAACAGAACCTACAGATAGATTTCTAGTACAAAAGTTAGGTTACTGGATGGATAGCATATGCTTTTAGGCATATGTTGTGTAAATGTACATATGTACATGTAAGCACACCATTTTCACATAAGAAGGGGTGTTATCTGCTGTAGTTCTAGAAATTGCTAAATTGTCAGAGCCATTAACATGTGTTAGATTCTGAAAGACTCCTTCAGATTTCAGAAACATTTTTTTTTCTTTGAAATAGATTTTAATTTGATTTCCTTAAATAGAGCAGCTGTGATAGTGTACAAACAATCAAGAGTTTTGCTGAAAAGTAATTTTTGTGCTGTTTGTTTCACTCTCAAGGAAACAATTTATGCTCTTGTTTTTTGAAGCCAGCAGCCTAACACTTATTATGGGAGAAAGCAGCAGACAGTGAAAAGTTTTGGTTTTTGCAGTAAATGTAAGAAACCTGTTTTCTTCACTGGATTCAGGCACCACAAAGGAGATGATGCACCTTGTATGTTAATGTGTGAGAATCTACTTAAACACACATACTTGAAATTTGAATGTAAATTTCAATCTTGGGAAGAATTTGGGATGTACTTGGTAGTGTGTGGAAATTGCTGTTGTACCTTTTTTGAAGCTCATCAGAGGAGATGGGTGTTTGATTTGGTATTGGAGGTGGGGTGGAGAGCAGAGGTGGAATCTAAACTATGGGCTTCCTTTCCAAGTCCTTGTCAGGAGATGGTTTATTCTATATTGTTATCAAAGTGAAAATGAAACACAAAAATAATATTATTTTGCAAGTTTGCTGCTTGCTTTTAGCTGACAGGTCTCAAAGTGGATATGGCTTTTTCCACCTGCAATCAAACGTCATAAACCTTCTTCACTGCCCAAGTCAAATTCCTGGAGAGAAAAAAAAAAAGTTGGAAGCTCACACTTAGACCATAAAACCTTGTTTATTGCGATCATCAGTCTTGGAAGATATGCCCCACAATGGGGTTTGGTAAAGCCATTACAAGATGCCGTATGAGTTCCATTTGCCTACAGTAAATAGAATGTCAGAAGTGTCAGGGGGAAATAAATATCGGGCTGGTTAAAAGGGAGCAGAGATGGCTCAAAGCATCATTGAGAGGATTGATTTATCTGGCATGCTGTAATGACTGCAGATGTGGATCTGTTATTCTAGATGAGCAATGAATTTGATGAGCTGATAACACAGGGCCAGAGAGGCCTGGTTTTAATTACTGATGAGGAATTTATTTGTGAAGCACTGTGATTTACTGAGGGTTTGTTCTGTTATTGACAGGTGACCTTGGGGCTTTTCTCTTTTGATGAATAAAAAAAGCGGCATTTTTTAAAGGAAAACTGTTTTATCAGTGCTAGGAATACAGCGAGGTCATTTTAGATAGAGTATTGTCTTTCCTACTATCTTTATGTATAATTATTTTTTGTAGCAGTTGTTAATTACTTCTTTCATTGAGATTGTTGTGTATACTACACTTGCTACTCAAGAGAGATTAATTTTGGTGCAGATCATTGCCAGCAGGAATATATTGGTTTTAACTTTTAAGGTAGAGATCATGAGGCAAATAAGAAAGTGGCATTATCCAGTTGTTCAGTTTGCAACTCTGTGTCTTATCCTGCGTGTAACTCTTGCTGTTACAGACCATCATGTGGGAAAAACAAATAAAGAGTTGGAGGGTTTTGTTTGTTTGTTTTAATCTTGTTCTTTTTGGTAAATGTTTGGTCTATTTCAAACACCTTTCTGTCTCAGGTTAAGTTGCCCAGCTTTTTTTGTTGGGCATAGTGTTACTAACTTGCCTATTTTGTTTATGCACTAACTTTACTTTTTTTGCCCATAGAATATACTTTTTGGTCTGTGCACACAGGAGAATTTTAGTGTTGAATTTATGCTCTTAATTCTGTACTGCACTTGCAGATTGCAGCGTATTAACATTGGAATAAATCAAAGTAGTTTCTGTCTAAGTTGTCAGAATGGTGTGAAGGTACTGCAGGTGATCTCCAGTTTATATAAGCTACTTGCCCTTAGTTTCCTATTTGGCATCTCTTTTTTTAATATGTAACTATTTAGACTCAATGTTTTGCAGAAGATGCTTTGATGAGCATATGCAATAATCTTATACTATGCCAGGGTGGGACAGGTTAGGAAGGTTGAGGAAGTAGAAGACCTTCCTTTTTTGTGCTCATTTTGTGAATTTCACAACAGAAGGAGTATTATCCGGAAAATTTTACTCTCAACATTGTCTTAATATGGAGAAAACTGTTAATTTAGGTTTTACATTTGGTATATTTTCTGAAAATTAAGATATTTTTCTATCTTATGACACCCTGTTACTCATTTGACTCATTTACCTATTTGAACTGCTCTAGATGTCACTCTCTCACTTTTATTTTAATATTCTTTAATAATAATTTAAAAATCTTTGAGTAATGTTTATTATTCGAAAAAAAATCTATTTTTCATTTTGTCTGTCCCTGCATTGTCTTTCAGCTTTCAGATATGAAGAATGGTTTCAGACCTTTGTAAAACTTCTCTGAAGCAAATGACAGAACAGTTCTTAAACATTTTCTATCTCTACTGAAGTAGAGTTGTGCCTCCAGATCTTCTGTAAAGTTCTTGAACTCTGTATTGTGAAAATTTTATTTTAGGGAGACTGTGAGCCTTTGAATTTTGGAGTTAATGTGGTTCTTGGTTTAATGCTGTTCAGTGTCCACAGTTGTCCTCTGAGACACAAGGATGGACGTAGTGAAGACTGATTTGGCAGAGAATTACAGGCCTGAAAATGTCCTAATTATCCTCTAAGCAAGTCAAATCCTACTTCAGAATGTTATGTGCTGCTTCCTCAATACTATTAAAGTGAAGGTCTACCCTTTGCATCAGTTTCTAGCAAGGCATTTACCTACAGTGATTGCAAATCCTAATTGTGTTGTGGTAGGAGACTTGTACCTGCTGAGGTCGGTTGATTTCAGTCATTAATTACAGCAACAGACAACAGCATCCCAACATTTCAAGCAATTGCAATGCTATTTTTAGAACCTGATTTTATTTTTTTTTTTAAAGCACTCTTATGTGGCATATTAAGGTATTGAATACATACAACAGATTTGGAAAATTTGAATTCCCTCACAGCTTCTGTGGGACTAGGCTGAACTTAGAAAAACAATGCTCCAAAAGACACATGCCACACTGTTGTTGTCCCCACATGCCACACTGGCTTTTGGTTCACTGTAAGCAGCAAGGATGGAAGGGACTAATAAGCTGTTGGTATAGAAATGTTGCTTGTTTAAAGTGGGTTTTTTTCCTCACTTTGTTCCCTCATGGGTAATGAATGAAGTTATTATTTTAAGGTTACAGTCTGCTTCTGAGTTTCTTCAGTCATAGGAAAAGTTCTGAAATAGTTGTGTTTGTAAAAATAATTTCTTTTACAAAATTGGTATTATAAATTAGCCAAGATTTTTCCTAATTTCATGCACTTCTGTAAAAGCTGTTTTACTCTGTGTCAATACCCATGAATCCAAGATGCTGATGTAGGAGAGTTGTTGCTTTAACTCCTTTCATCCCTGTGTGGCCACTTTGTGATTAGCTTTTAATACCTCCAGCTTTATTGTCTGGATTTACTAACACCATCAGTAAAACCAGGGAAACTTGTGAATTCTAGGCCACTTAGTGGGGTATAACAAGAAGTTGTCTTTATGAGAAGGAAGTCCGAACTTTAATACGTATAAGGAAAATTTTTTTGATTACTTTTTGATGGTGGTGGACTAGAGCTGTTTTTGTATTGCTTCTAGCCATTAAAATTTCCTCACGACTCTCTGATGAAGTGTATTGTTCTGTGTTTCAGAAATTGACTTCTGAGGAAGTAAAAAAATCACAATTTGTCTTACATGAAATGTACTTCATGATGAAATGCTGACCCCAGCTTTTCTTCATAGGCTTAAGTAGATGTATTTTTATATATTTAAATGTATAACAAGACCTTTGTTTGCTGGGTTGTGAAGAGATGTGTAACAGCATGTAAATTTACGTATTTGAATTGCCCTCTGCATGACAACATGCAGGATGTAGCAGATGCAATGGAGGACCTGTCAGGAGGATAATTGTAATTATTTGGAATATGAATGTGTTGGTAGCACTGTCTTACTTGGAGAGAGTCAATAAAAAGACTTAAAGATTCTGAATTTTAATTAAAAATTATTTGTTTTGCTATTTGATTTGAACACGTATAACTCCTATGAGGCCTTTGTTTTTGAACTTTGTGGAAATAATGTTTGTGTACCTTGCACAGAGGCAGAGACCTGCAGCTGATGTTTTTTCTTGATGCTGCATTGATTACTGTTAGAAGGTATGCAGGATCACTTATACCTTCAAATGTCTCTGTATTTAAAATGAAAAAAGCCATAGAAGTGCACTTAAGGCAAATAGTGGAATGTTTATTTTCTTCTTATAATTTCTATACATTTTTGCCTTACAAAAATGAGTTTCAATTGTGTTAGAATTTATCATCCTACTTCAGCAAGCATGCCTCTGAGGATCTATAGTTTAATATGGGGTTTATTTACATAATTAAGAAATGAATAGCACAACACTTAGTTTGCAAAGACCTTTTTTTAAAATACTCCTGTTATTGGCATCACCAATAACAGCTCAGATGGGATAAAGCAGCTCTGTTTATAGACACTCTCACACTCAACATAATCTTATGTTCCAAGTTTTCTGTCACTACATGAAAAGTAATTTTTCACTCGTGTCATTACTCTCAATTTAAGTAATTTTTTTTTCCTTGAGGCATGATGAAGAAAATATTGGACAAATAGTTAAAAGGTGTTTCTTGGAAGAGGAAAAAAATGTCCAAATTTCAATGTGTACTTTCAACGAATTTTGAAAAAGAGAACATAGAAATCCATTGCTTTGATTTATGAGGTCATATTGTTAATGTTTGAGCATGTACTGAATAGATGTGGAAATATCTGTAAGTCTTGAAGGTTTCACAACTTTCATCACAAAACTGTGTTACTATGGAAAAGTGGTGCTCACTCTTGACAAGTGTGACACTTAACCAAGGATTAAAAATAATACAAACCACATAATAAGCAAACTGAAGAGGGAGTTGTCTGTGCAGACAGTTTGTTGACACTTTGTTGGAAAAGATTTCTCTGATCTCCTAGTTGGGTAGGATCAAAAATACATCCAAATTGAACAGGGTTGTGAACATTTTGTTGAGGATGTATTTTCTTACACGTATTTTCTATCCTGAGGCATGGTTGTTATGGGTTCAGGGCCTAAATGTTAAACAGGAAGACTGGGCAGAACAGGTGAAATGCCAGTAGCTTGTTAGAAAAAGAAGAATCCAAAACCTAAGCTTGTTTTTAGAATGGACACCTTTCTTCACATCTTTCCATGAAGATGCTAAAATGTATAAATGTAAGATATGTAGTTATTTTCAAACAGGAAAAAATGGAATGCCTTTTTTTTTCTTCTTTTTAAGATTGCTTTCCAAACATGGATGTGGTGAAAATTAAAATGTGGAGGTTTTTTTGTGGTGTAGGCTGTCAGAAATGATGCCTGTCAAGTTTTATTTGTGCATAATATAAAAAGATGTTTGTAAAATTAGTGTGGGTTTTTTTTTTTTTAATTTAGAGTTGACTATAGAGCAGATGAGCATTTCCTCCTGCCCCTTACTAAAGATTTGAGGGTGAGGACATCAATGTTTGCATACAGGGTGGAATCTACACCTCGGTTAGAAAATAGCCAGAGAGATTCTTCCTTTGTTGTCCCTTTCCTCCTAACAGGGTCTGGATTTAGGGCTCTGAGCCAGACCAGCTCAGTGTGGATGTTGTTTTGGAGTCTTTTGAATGTGGATGTGAAGCAGTTTGTCTGTCCTTTGCTTAGCAAGAATTCTCTTTTTTTAAAAAAAAACAAAGCTGTAGCTATGAAGTAGCCTATTTGTCCTAAAACTTATGAAAAGGAGGGGGAGGGAGTGCTGGGACCCATCTTTATAACAACAATCAGCCTTTGTAAGGTTTCATTCCAGGCTAATGGCTGGTGAAATTGTTCTGGGTAGTTAAAATGAAATGAAATGAATTAAAGAACATGAAGGAGAGCAAGCAGAATGGTTTATTGCTTTTCTTTGAAGGCACAATAGCTATACTCTGTCTCTTTTTGTTACTCATATCTGTGTGTCGGATATTTAAAGTCAGGGTTTTGAATAGCATGATGGCTAAATGAGGGCTATAAATCGAGGGCTATGGTGCAAAATTCTAGTGCTAGCAAGTACTAAAAGACAATACCAAGGAGGCTGAGGTCTAAAATTGTTTAAGACTGATGAATATGCAGACATAAACCCAAGGAAAAAAATATATTTCCTACTAAAAAACCTCCAGAAACCCTGAGGTTTTTTAAAAAGGAAAACAAATACTTTAAACACACTAACGATTTGAAGTTATGCTGGAATGTTACATCAATTTCCTTAAAAGTCTGAAATCCATTCTTAAGGAATTTTAATTGAAGTAGCGAAATATATTTATTAATTGGAAAATGTCAAGAAGTTAGCATGTATTATTTCACTTTAAACCTACAAATTCTGCTAAGACAAAACAAAATTTAATCTGTCAGTTTGCTGATAGCAACATAAAAGTTGCCCAAACTGGGATAAGGCAGCTTAGAAAGCACCTGGTTTGAGACTATTGTTACACAGCTGAAAAAATAAAGTGTTATATCAGGTTGGGGTCACGTTTGTCTAAGAAAAACTAACAGGAGGATTTCTATTGTCAACACAGGAGATGAGCAAAGGCAAATTGTACTCTGTGATCCACCCCTCTGTTACAGAGGTGACTACAGATTAAAGCCTCTGCCAGGAATTTCATTAATCTTATACATATTTCACAAAGGTGGGATTCACGAAAGTGCTGGTAAAAAAAGGCCCAGAATTTTTCATGAAAGCATGAGATCATTTTGCCTGAGCATGGCATCTGTAGGACTGAAAAGGATGCTGTCAGTACATGTGTCTGGGTCTCAGGTTCCTAGTGTGAGTGTGGATGTTTGCTAGCATTTAGTTCATGTTATGTGTAAGGTCTGGGATTTCTTCTGTTTTAATTCGCTTGGGGAGTTTAAAACATTAGTATAAGTAGATAAGCTAGAAGATAATTTAGAATATTATAAGTTTAAAAGAGATGAAAGGCTTCTAAGGGGTGAAGAGTACAGAACTTGGTTACTTCCCAAACAGAAGAGTTTATTAACAATACTGGTTAATTGATGCTCAAGCAGTGTGCAGCAAATGGGAATGTAATTTTCCAGTCTTTCAATAACAGAAGTTCTCAAGCCTTTTTACAGTTGGTCTTCATGATAAATTGATGGTGCTGAGTCTTGCCTTCTCCTTATCTTACCTTGACAAGTTGGGATTTCTGAAGCTTCACAGCAGTCTGTCCCTAAACATGCACTGCTGTGTCTCTGTCCCAAGTGGATTCTCTGCTTCTGCTGGTTGTCCTTGCTGTGCCAGAGGCTGTAAACATGGCCAGGGGAGAACCTTTGAGCTCCAATTTCGTAATTATCTAGCTTGGAAGGAATCTTTCAGATCATTGGATCCAACCATCAGCCCAACTCTGACAAGCTTTGTACTTGGTATTTGCAAATCCACAGATCCTGCTTGAGCTTCTGTGCTGGAGTAGCATCCTTCTGTTGTTTGTTGAGATTGTTCAACAAAGTATATGGGCAGACAGGCTTTCATTTTCCCACCTTATGCTAAAAGTTAAGGCATTTTGCTGTTATTCTCTTCATTATTAGTGTCTCTGGTAAAATGTAGACATGGTTAATCTACCTAACTAGATCGGCCTCTTGCAGCAGCTGATCTAAAGCAGTTCATTGCTCAGGGCTGCCAAATCTGTGGTGCACAAGACACATTATATTTTGTCAAGCTCCCTCCCTCCCATGCTTAGGTCTGCACTGGCTCCAGTAAAGCTGCTTTAGTTGTTTATACTGGAGGGGAGTCACTGCAGTGCTGATACAGTTTGTGTAACAATAGTGTGTGTACTGGGAAAAAAAAAAGAAGTGATTGTGAGAAACTTCCCTAAATCATGGCTGCTGTGAAACCCCTAAATCATGGTGGCTGTGAGATTTGTTCTGCAAGACTCTGGTGTGATGAGTGGCACCAGAGAGTGATTTTTCATCTCCAGAATGTGCAAGTATATCCATGTTAGGTGGAAACCAACCAGCAGTGATACTCCTATCACCTTGTTTTTGTCTAAAAGACACCTCCTTATGCATGAAAACTCCTTGGTCCAGACTTTGAGGCAGGGGCATGGCACATATGACCAGGAAACTAGATGATAGCTGAGGTGACCCTCATTTCATGTACCTCAATTGCTAATGAACTGCTCTTAGCTTCTCACTTACAGGCAAAGACTGTTAGAGTGACCTGTCATATTTTATCAACAGCAAGTATGACAAGCCTTAGAGCTTCATTAAAAAAAAATTAATTTGGGGATTAGAAGCAGGAATCTGAGTTGTAGCCTGAGCGTTGGCAAGGATGAAACTGTTGCACAACTTTTGATAGAAAGCAACACTCAAAGTTTTATCGTGTGTTAAGGAAGTTCATCCATCAGATTTAGAAGGTGGTTTAGTTCCTGCCCTGTGGCTTGCTGTGAAATTTGGCATCAGCAGTCTATTATTAGAGAACACTTAGTGCTGCACCCAGATTTGTTGGTAGTTCTTTCCTAATTAATTAATGTGTAAGGAATTTATTTGAGGATGCTTTATCATGAATAGGAGGTATCAGAATGTGTAACCAAACCAAGGGGTTGGCTTTGTATTTGTTTGGGGAGGAGACTGCCCTCATGCTTGCTGTTGTTGATGAATAGTAGCTTTCTTGTTCCCTGCTTGGGAAGCCTTTTAAATGTCTAAAATATGGTAGGTGACTGACATCTGCTCAGGCAGACACCAAGAAAAGCTTTTTACAGTTACTCATTGAAGGCTTTCAGAGAATAGTAGATGTGTGTTTATGAAAATATTTATTACATCCATATGAAATGACCCCCTTTTTTTTTTTATCCACTGCTAGTGTATTTCCATAACAAGCATGTTACATTTGGATTGTGTTTACTTTAATAAAATTCCTCATTGCTTCACCCTGATTGTATCTGTTCCTGGATAAGAATAGTTTGCAGGGCAAAATGAATGAGTGGCTTTATGCATAACACAAGAGTATCAAATTAATCAAAATGTAAGGTGCTTTCTGCTTTTTAATAGTGACTAAATGCCTTCCTTGCAGAATTTAGTTGAGTTGACTGCAAAATAGATTGTGATATTGAAATGGGTCTCTTTTTTTTTTTCCTACTTTAAAGAAGATTGCCTTACTTTGTTCTTTTATGAAAAAGTCTCCCTTTTCCCCCCCCAACACACACAAACCCTGTTAAGATTATTTAGCAATGGAAAGAATGCAGTACTATAGTATTTATTTATGAGGCTTCAATATGACTTTGGGAAGCTCTGAAAAATAGTAGGTAGTGAGGTAGCTCATGAGTGTTGACTCTTGGGTTTTCTACCCTGATTCTCCATGAGTGAAGGATGTTTGACTCATTGAACCAGACTGTTGCTTCCAATTCTCATTACAGCTGAAATGTTCCTGTTATTGGTCTGTACTGTTGTAGGAGTTTGTAAGTGGGGATGCACTTTTCAGAGTTTTAGACTATGGTCAGTGTCACCAATAAAATTCTGTAATGATGTAATGAATTCAGAGTAAATTAACACAGAATTAGGAACTTGGAATACTTGGAACTTGCTATATTTGGTTTTAAAGGTAGATGAAGCATCAACACCTAGACTGTGTCATAGATCATGATGTTGTCACTGTGTAAGCCTAACAGCTGCCAGTTTGCTTCAGGGATAATCTAAAGTGCAGTCTACCTTTAAATCAGGTGATTAACTTGCTTATCTGTGCTGAAGCTGAGTGAATGTTTCCACTGAGTTCTAACAAAGGGCAGATTCACAAATTCCACTTTGCCCATTCCATGGGATTTTGCCAGTGATGATGCCATGAATTTTCCAGTTGCTGAGCATTTCTCAGGTGGGCTGCCTGTGATGAATATCCTTTTTCTCAGGTGTTGAGAACCAGTTTTAGAAAGTAAATTTCAGAAGTCTTGGAGCAGAAATATTTCCAAGGTGGTGTGATTTTTGTGTATTTTTTATTTATTTTTCCCAACATTACTTTGAAATGTCACAGATCTGCCATTAATCCCTTTTGTTAAAGGGAAAAAAGTGGTTAAGATTTTGGGGTGTCCAGTTGGGCATTAGTAGAGTGAGAAGTGCTGAGAAGATGCCATTTGTAAGTAAGGCCAATTTTCATCATTGCAGGTGGGTTTTTAATCAAAAAGTACTATTTGCTTTACCTTTAATTATGTAGTTGAAATTCTGCAATAATTGTATCAAGTTCTGATAGCCACAGTAGTAGGCTCTATGCTTACACTGTATTTTGGAAGTTTTGTTTGTTGATTTCAACAAAAAGCAGAATATGCATGTGTGTTACTTTTTGATTGCCCTGTTTTTGATAAAATACAAAAAATTTCTGGAAGCTTTTCATAACAGCCTCAGATTCAAATTTAAAATGTTAAGTAGTTCTAGAAAATAGAGTTCTAAAGGAATTTTGACAGAAAAGAAATGCTAAATTTGTGTAGTATCTTTTCAGGAATACAAAGAGAGCTGAGTATCAATATGTGACTCTCAAAGCCATCTTACATTCTTTCTTTTTTGTCTTTTTTGCATTGTGTTTGCCTTTTTTTGATAAGTAAATACATAATGAATTTAGGCAATGCTGGGAGGGCAAGAAATGAAAGGATTTGACATTTAATACTGTTAGTTATATGTATTTTATAGGTAAAATGTGAACTTAATATGCAAAAGTGAATTAGATGAATGGAAGAAGTTAGAATGATACAGGATTTGAAAAAGGCTAATGAGCAAATACTGTAGAAAGCTCATGATTTTCCCTCTTTTTTCCTGCTTCTTTGGAATCCTGAATGTACCTGACAACCTTTTAGTGTTTATTTTTGAATCTAATAGTGTAGTAGAAGTCTAAAAAACTGGTAAAGGTCATATGGTTTAATTTCTTTTCTTTTTTTAACTTATAAGCAGTTTAGCAGAAAGCAATTAAAGGCTCATTCTAGTGGCTAATCATAAACCAAAACACAAAATAAAAAGAAATATAAATTAGTGCTTCTGAAGAAATGCTCCCAAACCAGCTGTGCTTACATACATCAAGCTTTCAATATCAACTGCACTATTCCTCCAGCCAGTGTGTTGTCAGCAGAGTAGAAAGAAGCCTTTGTCTTTACCCATTATTTCCTTTCATAAAAACTAAAACAACGTCATCATAAACCGAGATGGAAAATAGTCATGTGAGACATACTGTTGGAAATGTGCAGTTTCATTCAAATGTATTTCTTTAAGAGAAATATAAAAATGTTGAAACAGTCTTGAAGAGTTTGTTTAAGAACTGCAGAGCTTGGTGAGATAAAGATGAAAAATGTGTGTGTGAGATGGCAGAGCTGTTAGCCCCCCTGTTGGGGCTGACAGATCAGTCCACAAGTGGCATCAGGGCAGAGAGACATCAGCTTCAGTAATGGAGAGATGTCTGCTGGAAAGATTGCTCTATCACCCTGATGGGTTCTTCACATGTTATAAATCTAAGATTGTTCTTTCCTGCCGTGGAAATGAGCAGCTCTTTCTCCTTCCTAGAATGAAATGTCGGATAGAGAAAGAAACAGAAATGAAAAGGAAAAGTGAGGAAAGTTATCTTTTTAACATAAATCTCTTGCGGAAACAGTATCAGACCCATTAGTGATTTGAAAAACAGCACTATGCCAATCTTCTCCCTACACATGGAAAGAAACAAGCTGCTTTATGGCATCTCCTCTCTCTCTTCCCTGGTGCTTTTAATCTAGGAGCAATAGCAAAGAACTGCTCTAAATTTCTGTGTGGGAGGTGAGGTCTAAGGTTGGTGACAGCTCTGGGAGCCTCCACCTGTGCAGCTGTAAAAAGCTGGAAAAACAGATTCTGGTAATTGCCTTTACACTGCAAAAAGGAGCATGCAAAGTGTGGTTGTCCAGTGCCTCCTGTCCTCAGTAGGGAAGCCCCAGAGCAATGTTTTCTGAAGAGGACACAAGAAGAGTAAAAAATGATGCTGTGGCCACTTGCCAGGGACTATTTTGCTTGGATGTCTTTGGGAAATTGGAGGATTAACCCATGATGCTGCCTGTTAGACTAGCTCTGAATGACAAAAAAACTTTGTTTCCTCTCTGTTTCTACTTTTGTGTCCTTTGTGTTGCTCAGTTTCATCTTGTATTTGCTATGAAGAAGCACGGTGTTGTTTATTTTGACTTCTTATTTCTACCTGCAAAAGAGAGGAAGAAGCAATCACATTGCACTGCAATAAAGGACAAATTAATTCAAATTAGGCAGGAGGAGGATGAGGGCAAGGCTGTGATTTCACAAGCAAGCTGTTGATTCTGGTGGCTGGGGTTGCAAAGTACATAAATAAAGTCATAGGTGCCTAGTTTTAAAGGGATCCAGGCACTTGAAATTTAGTGAGAGTGAAATCATGTTTTATCTTTTTAGACAATTATTTTACAAGCGTTAATGTAACTTCTGAGATTTACAAACAGCTGGTGTTTGTTCAGGTATTCTGGAAGTAAAGCAAAGCTGGGCTGCCTTCCCTCACTCTTTGCTGGCTGATGTTGTGGGGTAGTTCATCAGCCTTCTGTCTGCACTGTTCCTTTCTCACCACTGTTTTGCTCTTCCCCCCAAGTTTTCAAGTTAGTAATGAAGTGTTGTCTTCCCATAAAGATGTCATAATCCCTGAGTGATTTAAAGGGCTTCTGGATCCAAGATTGATGAGACTAGAAATAGTTTGCTGTAATACAGTTAAAGGCATCATGGTCTAGTTGCCAGAACCAGGAGTCAAGGAACTTAAGTCTCATTGCTGGCCCTATAAATGATTCGTGTTGTGACCTTGGACAAATCACCTAATCTCTTTGTGCCTCTGATTTGCTGGTTGTGAAATAGGTGTACTAATGCCTATGTAGCTTCATCAAGCACAGTGTGAGGAGTGCTGTGTACAAAATAAATTTGCCATGAGGGGACAGCTTAAGTCTATAAATTTCATATGAAGTAAAATTTATCTGCTTATCTGAGTTTATTTTTACTGGGAGCATGGAAACAGCAGTGCACAGAATTCTGTGTCTTGGCCATTTCAGGATCTTGCCCTTTTTCTGCTTTGGAGTTGACACTTGCTTTGCCTGCAATGTGGGTTTTCCATTTTAATCTTCTGGAATCTACTTGGTTTATTTTTCAGTTTTACAGTGCCTGTTAGGAAAGCAGATTTGCCCATTGGACCAGCTGCTGTGTTTTAAAGTGTTTATTATATAATCAATTTCACTTAGCTCTTCTAATATTCAGCAAGGGTTTTGTTCTTCCACAGTTACAAACCTGTCTTGTGCTCTCATCCTGCATGGGAATTGCATGCACAGACTACCTGTATTGACCTGTTAAAGATAAAAAGAAATTAAATATAGAATGGTTTGGGTTGGAAGGAACCTTAAAAGATCATCTAGTTCCCTGTCATGGGCAGGGGCAGATGAAATGTGAGCAGTCAAATTTTGTAGGGAAATAAAAATTCCATTATTTTTTGTTGATTCTTATGGAATTGCTCACTTTCAAGGGGTAATGATTTTATAATAAAATCGTTAGAATTATGAATTTCACAGTAGAGGATGAGTTTGGCAGCAACAGGTATTCCTTGTGAACATTATTTTACTTGTGCCACAAAGTAGATGTATCTGTTTTATCTGCCTGAAGGTAAAATGTTTCCCTTCTCTGTGTTAGTACCTTACTGGCAAGTCTTTCATACACACATGCTTTCATACAATATCTCTTTTGGTTGTCTTCTAAATAAATATATTTCACTGTGTTGGTGCTAGCAGGTGGAGAATTTCCATCATCCTCAAACCAGAGGTGCTTTATGTTGATCAGAAAGTACTAGAAATACATAGGAATGAAATTAGATGTGCTATTTTATGTGTTTCTCAATTCTTTCTGTAACAGAGACCTTAATCATAGAATTTAACTTAATAGAAAATTATTTTCCCATTCTGTAAGAGGGGATTTTGTCTAGATTGTAGGAAGATTCTCTTTTTAATTACCATTCTGTCTTAGCTTTTGAAACTTTTTTTCTTTGTGGTTTATTTTAAAAGACATATTAAAAAGAATGTATCAGTCTGAGGATGGACATGACATTCATGTTTGAAAATGGAGTGTTTAATGGAATCAGGAATAAATGGAAACAGATTTGTCTGTCAAAAATTAAATAGCAGTATTCTTTGATTAATATAAAAATCTAATCTAAAATAGTTTTAGCCATTTCATACAGGTGACATCTGTGCTTAAATATAATTTCCTCTCCCTGTTCTGGCATGACTGTTAATTACTTACTCAATGTAGTTCAACATTTAGTTAATAAATATGTCAAGCTTTTACCATGGTGTTCTTTTTGCAGAGTTGTGAATTTGCAATTAGTTTTAGATTTACTACATGGTGACAGACAGTGCTGTATAAATAGAGGTTAAACACACAATTTACATATTAATTTCATGATTCATTTATTCAATGATTTATGTGGATATAGATTGTATTTAATCTCTGTGCTGTAGTTGTTTCAGGCATGACGAACAGAATCACTGCACTGGCAGAGAAGTAATGATGTCTGTATTGAGCTACAGAAAGCAAAGAGAGAAAAGAAGAGATTTTTAAACTCAATGATTCATTAATCTCAATACTTTTTGAGAGGCAAGTGAAAAGCAATAATAGGTTTCTAATGCATGTATATACAGATACATATACTTGNACTACATGGTGACAGACAGTGCTGTATAAATAGAGGTTAAACACACAATTTACATATTAATTTCATGATTCATTTATTCAATGATTTATGTGGATATAGATTGTATTTAATCTCTGTGCTGTAGTTGTTTCAGGCATGACGAACAGAATCACTGCACTGGCAGAGAAGTAATGATGTCTGTATTGAGCTACAGAAAGCAAAGAGAGAAAAGAAGAGATTTTTAAACTCAATGATTCATTAATCTCAATACTTTTTGAGAGGCAAGTGAAAAGCAATAATAGGTTTCTAATGCATGTATATACAGATACATATACTTGTGTACATGTGCACATACATATACACCCAAGAGTTCAATACTCCATCTTGTCTCTATAATGGTTTATGCCCACTTCTCTTAACCCTGGCTTCCAGGGATACTCATCACCATAGTTTCATAATCTAGGTTGGAAGGGACCTTTCAGATCATCAAGTCCAACCATCAGCCCAACTCTAACAAGCCTCATGCCTGGATGGGGACCACCATCTTCTCATTCTAGGGATTGCACTGCATATGTCCTGTGATTCTTTTTCAGATTTAGATCTAAAAATTAAGTGTATGCTCATTATTGCCTTCAGTTTTATATGCTTACTATTCATGGTCAAAACATTAGCAATAGCTCTCTCTTCACTACTTACTGTGCAACTCTATTATTTTTTGATAATTTAAAAAAGTTAGTTTAATCAGCATTTTGTCTATAAAACCATTTTTCATTAATATGTTTTAATATTGTCTTTTAAGAAAAGGAAGAGTGAAGTATTTGTAGGTGAAGTGAAGTGAGAACTTTAAAAAATTCTCTTTATGCTTCCATTTGTATTTCCCCGTTGTAGATACATGGCTATATAAATTGTTAGAGGAAATACTTGATATATAAAGTTGGTGTTGTAACTACTTAAGGTCACACACATGGATTTGATACTATGAATGTACCAACCCATGTAATGTTTTTAGTTCAGTGTCATTTTGCTGCCATTTGTGGAAGTATAAGTGTCTCTAAATTGAAGACAGATCTTTGACCTGATGTTACAGATTATGGACTTGATGTGCTTCAAGTGATGTTGAATTCAAGTGTATGTCTGATATACTCAGTTCTAGTACTTAGTTCCTGTACTTAGTTCCTATTCCTTTGCAGTAGTGTGTGAATAAATCTTAATTCATGCTTCCTCTTCCAAGTCTTCTGTGATAGAAGAAGGAGGAAGCTCCACCTTCAGCATGTTCCATGAATCCCTGGAAGATTCTCTGCCTTCAGCACATCCTTATGAATCCTTGTAGACAAGCAATGATTTAGCATGGGGAAAAGAAAGAAGTCATAATTGAAACACATAAACCAGGGTAGCTGAAAACAGTTTAAGAACCTGAAATAAAAAGACATAGAATCATAGAATCATAGAATAGTTTGGGTAGGAAGGGACCTTAAAGATCATCGAGATCCAACCCCCCTGCCATAGGCAGGGACACCTCCCACTAGACCAGGCTGTCCAGTGCCCTGTCCAGCCTAGTCTTGAACATCTAATTACTCCCTGAATTTATTAAGATTTATGATGCATTATTAGTAGCTTTTTGAAAAGATCATCCCTGGGAATGATCTAGATATATTCTTGGCTTTCTTCTTTCAGGCCCTGCTGTGCCACCCTCCCTGCACTGTTCACATGCATTTTACATGATTGCTTTGATTTTTAAAGGACTGAAAAGAGCTACTGATTACGTAAAAACAATGTATAAGTGATCCTTTCTTTTTGAGATAAGTAGGTGATGGAGAAATAGCCACTTTCAGTCCAAAGCATTTTACCTTCAAAATCCAGGAGAGAATGAGGATCCCATTTTGTTGCAAGGAATTGCAGCAGAGTGAGTTGTCTTCAGTCATTGAGCAGTGCCATCTAGAGTATACCTATGGGGAACATGTCACATGGAAACAATTTTATTTAGATTAAACATCAAAGAAGCTGAAAACTTTAGTTCCATTCTTAAGTCATAAATTCTTTTGTGTACCTAAGTATGCAGATGAGTGTAAGCAAATGCATTTTAGTAGCATTTCCATTTACTTCCTCAGCAAGAGCTGCAAAGTGTGTATTGAAGTAGCCATTTCTGATTTTTAAACACAGTCCCTAAAATATGTTAGTAGATGCAAAGAGCTGGAACCTCACTTCTAAACCCCTTGAAAGTGTAATGTGCTGAGTAGCTGACTGCAGGGAGCAGGTGTCAAACAATATTTAAATGACATTCTCAACAAAATAAATATTGGGCTGCCCTGTCACTGCGGTGGGAGAATAATCTGCTCAAAAAAAAAAAATCCCATTCATTGTAAACTGCCTCTGACATTTGTTCTTCAGGAATTATTTGCAGTTTATCTTCTGAGCTATAGCCTTTTATCAGCGCAGCAGTTGAACTGCAGTGCAAAAAAAAAATGGTAATTGAGTATTTTATCAAACGCTTCCAACAAAACGGACTTTGCAAGTCGTAAATGAAGATTAAAACCATTGTTGGCAAGGATGAACAAATTGGAATGATTTATTATCCCAAACATCAATATGTCACTGCTCAGAAATAAAATAAAAAGAAACAAACAACTACCCCCCCCTCCTCCAAAACGTGCACTTAGTATCAGCCAAGCGATGGAAGGTAAATACATGTTTTAATTATTTGTGCTAGAGAGGCTTTTTAAAAAAAAAAAGAGAGAGGAGAAAGCATCATTATAATGGCACAGCTGCTGTGGGACATAATGTGAGGAAAAGAGACAGTAATGAAAGAACTGTGTCAAAGGAAAGCAACTCTGAATGTGTACTTCAGCTCTCCTGATTACAGAAGGAAGATTAAATATTATAAATGGGGCAATTTGACAAAGTGGATTTAATACTTGTGTTTAACACCTAAAGAGCCAGTGTTTTTAAAAGGAATCTTATCTCACTTCTGTCAAATAGCTTCAGAAATCCTCAGATAGGAAAATATATTGCAAAAGTGTCCTGTTTAAATCATATAAATAATTGAATGGATAGGCATAAAGCATGATGATCAGAAATGAGCTCTGTATCAGTTTCAAATTAGAAATTGGGGGTCTTGAGAAGAGCCTTTCAAAGATGTACAGTTTAAGAATTTTACTTTGTGCTCATAAAAGTGGAAAACAAATAGTCTTGATCTAAGGACTTGTTGACCCCAGTTTAGTAAAAATCACCCACTTTGATAATGCAGCTGTCTCTAAAGTGAGTAACCCAGGAGGCATTTTGCTTCTCTCCAGGTTAAACAGTGAGACTGTGTTATCTTTTTTTCCCATGAAAACTTCACTCTTGCAAGCCATTCTATGATTTTCAAACTATTTTTGAGGTGAAAGAGCTATAGAGATTGATGAGATACAGGCCCTATTCCTTCTCCAAAGACTTCCTAGAGTTTTTTACAGGACTCTTAATGTATCCTTTCAACTTAGTTCTAACATTGTCTAAAAGAGATTTGTTAGAGATATCTTCTCCTGTTCCTGTATATTGCTGAGGATATAATAAGAAAATAATTTTATTAATTGAAAGAATAGTTTGATTTTTTTTTTTTAGCTTTGTGCAGCTGCTAGAGATCATTACTGGTTTGATTGTTGTACATCTTCACCATGAAACTCTTAAGTGGAGGAGAATTAGAAGCCCTAAACATGATGGAAGTGTGAGGGGGGAATACTACTGAAAAGAACATAAAAGGAGGGATTTACTGGGCTTGTGGGAGGTGGCAGGGGTGTTAAGGGGAAACCACTAGTGAAAGATTTGTGATGTACCTGATGTTTTATGTCTGGAGCTTGGTAAGCGGGTGTAATTAATAGCAGGAGTAAATAGGAATCATCAGTATGTAGGCTGGTCACTGGGAAGGATGATAGATGCCCCAGGCATTTTAAAAAATTATTTATTTATTTATTTGGTGCCTGTCAAAAGAACTTTTAAATTAGCTTGATGTGATGGTTGTAGTACAAATTTTAGCAGCATCAGAATCATTTATAGCAAATATTGGTCATGGGCTTTTTTCCTTTCCATGCTGTATGCAGAGAGCTAACACCTGAGCTGTTGTATCTACCATGTTGTATCTTCTGAGTAAAACTCTGACATCATATAAAGAGTTCTAGCTATCTTTCAGTACAGTAAAGGTGATCCCTGGGAAATGCTTGGTGAATAACTCCTTAGTATACTGTACATCATTTTTATTTGTTGCAATAAAGGTGGAGAGGCTGTGGTGCCATCTGTACAATGCTGGCTAGAAGTTTATTTAAAACAATATGTTCCAGAGCCATTTGGAGTTCAACAAACATAATATTCCATTTTTGTCCATTAAAAAGAGTAATTTCTGGGAACATATTAAGGTTGGAGAGTAAAGCTCTTAGTAATTGGGCAAATGCCAAATTTAGAAAATACACTAGTTATATATTTGCATGGGATTATTTTCTTTTTTGTAACTACTCTTCCTCAGATTTCTTAGTTACACCTAAAATAAAGTACAGGACAAAGCTGGGATATTTTTTATGCCAAATAAAATAAGGATGTTACATTTTTGAGATAGTTTCCTTATTGCTCACCTTCTCATTGAAATTATGTTTAAAAGTGTGATAATTATGATAATTACACCACAGGTTTTGGGGAGAAAAATAAGAAGCACTTATGGTCTGGTTTTTAACCAATGCTGGTTGTTTTTTGAGAATGTGCTGAATGGTTTTTGGGAAGGTTGCTTGATATTTTCTAAAGATGGCATCAAGAAATTATCTTCAAGGATTTTTTCCATAGTCTGAGTGTTGGTGTCTTCCTCACCTGCAAGAAAAACTTTAATTCATACTTAATTGTATAATGCCTAGAATACTCTAAGAGCTGTTGTCTTGTTGGTTTCTTTTCAGAGGCTGCCTGCAATACTGCTAGGTTAGCACTTGGTCTTTAATTTAAATTTTGAAAATGCTGGACAGAATCTGTCAAATTCAGTGTCCTTTTGCTTGCTGGCCTGCTGATGGCCATGGCATACTGCTAACTCAGTCTACTATTCATTTTCTGTTAGAAAAAGGGGACTTCTGGGCTGTCTGGGAGGATATCCTTCTATGAAGTAGTGCCTGTGTGTATCTCTCTCTGGATTTCAGAGTTGTGTGATCTCCTGGAGGCAAAATTTATGGTTGTGCTGTTGGGCAGAAGGTGTCCAAAGCTCTTTACCCTCATTGTTCCAAACAATCATCAGACATGAGTGACGAATTCCCTAAGCAGGTTTGCTACTGGGCTAGTGATGAGAAGCTGAAGAGCTGCTTGTATACCCAACTGAGCCTAGTTTTTCCAACACCAGCAAGATTTTTTTATGAAGAAAATCAGCCTTGATCTAGTAGACATCACTGAAGAGAAGTTATGTAGCACTGTGTGTTGTGAAGGTTTTATTGTGCAATGTAAGGATGAAATAAAGCTCTATGCATCACATTGAATGATACTGTATAGGTGCAGTTTTTACCTTTTTTCTTCTTTCAGGATAGCCTTTTATTAACTGCTGTAGGAAAAGCACTTTCTTGGAGGGATCACATTTTTGTATAGAATCCTGTTATTCCAGTGGGAAATGCACAAATAAATGAGATGCAACAGCATCTGGGATAATATCAGGCAAAATAAAAAGGTACTGACTCCCCAGAGTCCAAATAAAATGCAATGAACAGAAATTCCTTCATGTAATTACTATTAGATGCTGGCTGTGGTAGTGTGTGTGTCCATAGTGATGCTCCCCTACTCAACACAATTTTGGCAATCATTCTTCCTTTAATATCCATTTATGTGTTAATTATTCAGTTTTAGGTGTCAGAAAACCATAATTTAATTGTTTCTGGTGTAAATTCTGCAGTTAAAAATCCATTGTGGTCCCAGAGTCTGCTGTTGGTGTGGAGGGAGTGCACATCCTTCTGATGGGTTTGAGGGAGAAGGTCCCTGTTCTGCCCTGTGCTAGTGCTGGTAAAAGGACTGTGGGACAGGCAGTGGGGTACCTGCCAGAGAAAGATGGGCAGGGGAGCTCTTAACACTGCTCATTCTCCCTTGTTAGATATTTAATTTTCTCATAATAGATGTATGTAATCATATCCAGTGAGACTAATAAAATAGCAGAGCTTTCCTGATTTTTGCCAGGGCAGTGCTGCCTGTCTAAAATTATGAAGCAAAAAGAGATGTTTCCACTTTGTTATGAAGATCTTGTCTCTCCCTCCTGCAGTCTTCAATAGACTTCCCCAAAAGCTTGCTTGTTGTCCAGCCTTCCCAGCCTTTTTGAGGCAAACCTTAATTCTTATTTCATTCATCCCACTGCAGTGCTTAAATAGGTTTTGGTGGGTGATCCCCACTTTAAGAAGGGTTCACTTTGCATGGAAGCTTTGATCAACCAAAAATATTTTTGTCAGATTGGACTTGGATACAAAAAGGCTCAAAATTGCTCTTTTATTGCTCTTTTTCTCCCCTTGCTGCATCCTGTTGCTCTAAATATGTTTGGAACATATTTAAATTTTTTAAAAAATTAATATACTACACTATGAATTAGGGCATGATTTTTCTTCATCTTGAATAACAAGACCCTATTAGGTAATTTAGAAATAATAATGCTAATTGTGTTGATTCAGGCTCTGTGTATTTGAGACTCTAGACTGCTAATTCATAATTTTAGAGTTTTTTTAATGTATAGGCAGTGTGATCTTTGGGTTTTATCTTCATTTTTTTTCTCTTTTGTAACTTTCTGAGGTAAGAACATAAAATTATAGTATCTTTAGAGAGCTCAAGGGGGACATTTAGATGCAGTATTTCTGCTCAGCAGCAGAAAAATCTATATGTATTCTTAATTTTTGTGTCTTCTGTTGGTACTGTAGAATGTCAGCTTCTGGTTTTATACTGTGGCTATTGCAAGGCTGCTTCAATTTAATTAAAAAAACCATTGCATATGTGGAGATTTCCAGAATATTTTGGCAGTAGAGGAAAGATGGTTGGGTGAAATAATGTTTTGGTAGATCTTTTAGAAAAAGGAAAATTCTAAATAGCTAGAAACAGAAAATATTTTATCAAAGGGAACATTCTGGAGAACGAGAAGCAGAAAATTAGAAAATTCAACAGAAATCTCAGAGTTTTAAAATCTGTTGGAAATCTGGCAGTTTTAAAATCTATGGTGTGGTTGGAAAAATTTTTTGAGATGGGGACATGTTATTATTTGACACATTTAGTTGCTGAATCAACTCACTAGAGAACAAGTTACTCTGTGCTAACAAGTATACAAGAGAGGTGGCTTTACTCAAGTAGGTATCAAGTCTTTTGAAGTGAGAGGAAAAATCCAAAGAGAGGCCAGGTAAATGATGCAAACAAACTAATTGGTTTATAATACTGGTTTTGAGTCTTTGTTGTGCCCTGGGCAGTTTTTACCCACTGGTTGGCATTGTGGTAATGCTCTGTTCTATCCAGAAAAAAGAAGGATGAGACTTGAGGGAGGAAAATAGTGGATATAGAAATTAACTAACAGGAATTCCTCTCTATTCAAGCCTGTCAATAGCTGAGGTTATTTATGGACAGAATGTATCAAGGAGAATTACACAAACTGCTACTGTGTTGCTGTTGGGGAGAGAGGTCAAAGTTGCCCTGAAAGTAAGTCAAACACACAACTTGGAGACTTGGACTATAGTTTCGTTTTGAATATTACTTTACTTAGTAAAGAATGTGATTATTTTAATGTGAAAATAAGTCAATATATTTCATGGCCCAGACTGGCTCCTTGGCTTCATGGTAGCTTACTTTATCTTTAGTCCAGCAATCTCCAAAAAGAGTTTTTGTTTTGTTTTCTGAGAACTTTCTGAGAACTTTTCTGTTTTCTGGACTTCACTTGGGAAAGACTTTGCAACTGTTCCTTTCAGATCCTGGCTATTAGGAAAGGAGAGGACCCAGAGAAGCTGCCTTCTTTGCTTTCCTTACTTTGCTGTAGTCCTTGTGCAGGGAGGTATAGCCCACATGCAGTGCCCAGCAGGTCCAGAAGAAATATATGCAAGGTTAGTGCTGAGAGAGGACTGTTTTGTTAATGGTGCAATGAAGAAAATATTCATTTTATTAGTACCTCTAGTGCTACAATATTTTTAATAAATTGAATTAGCCCTGGCTGCTACTTGGATCTCAAAAGTTGGAGTGAAAAATCTGTATTGAATGTGAGGGAACATGTAGTTGTTATATGAAGCTGTCTGTTTTATTTCTTGCAATTTTCTGCCTACAACGAAGTTAAAAACCCACAAGGAATAAAGACTGGGTGCTCTTGCAGTTGTGCAGAGCAAGTTCAAGATGTAGATGACTTCAATTTATGAGACTGTCACTCAGATTTTAAATTAATTACAAACAGGCAAAGATTTCACAAAGAAACAAACAGGATCTTTGACATAAATTATATCCTACCATTAAAATATTTATAAATGTGTAATTATGGTGTTTAGCAGTGTTGTTCAAAGCAAAATTAAAGAACCTCAAATAATATTACCTCTCCTTAAGTGACTTCACATTTTATCTTTTATCTTTATGTGCATTTTGGATTTAGAAATCCTATTTAGGTATTTTTATACTCTTCCTTCAGGGATCATTATTCCAGTGCATCGTGTGCAGAAGTTTCAAGGTCAGCATTACTCGAACAGTTGTAATAGTCCCAACAGAAAGATAAATATATATTGACTAAGACTGGCGCTTCAATTCTTTCAGTTGCTGAAGGTCAACAGCCCCTCTGAGGTGCTCTCCAACCTTCAAATGTCTATAGGTTAAATCACTGATGAATTATTGCACTTTCCTAAATGAAGGAAACATATTCTAGTCAGAGGCAGCTCACAGTATCATGCCTGTTGACTGAGAAAGCCTTGAAAAATTGAGAGGAAACAGTTTTCAGACTTCTCAGAAATAAGTTTGTATAATGGGAACAAAGCTCCTGTTCTTTTTCATGTCCCTTATACATTGACAACATTGAAATGCATTTATGATAGAATAATTTTCACTAACTGGAAATAATCATTAGCAATCACTGAAAGCATCAGTGCCTCTTGGATTGAGATGATCTGGGTGTCAGAGCTGGCAGATTCCCTCAGTACACTGTTCTTCCCAGTCATGGGAGAAATAGAAGCTGCTGCACTGTAAACAATGCTGAATCTTCTCCTTCACTAAAAATATTTTGAATGCTGAAAGTAATCCTCTTAGAGAGCACTTCAAACCTGCACAGTAGGGTACAGTGAGACTAAATGAGATATTTGGCTTTGCAAATATTCCAGCTGTATTCCAGAGAATATGATCTACAAAGGTCAGCTTGAGATCACTAGGGAGGTCAGAATAAAGAATCTCACATTGTAACTGTGTATTTATACCTTTTATATTTCATTTGGTCTTCTGCAGTTTTAAGGGTCTTGAAAATACATGTTGGTTTAATGTTATCTTAAAATGGCATTTCAGAATTAAATACTCTTAAGAACTTAATTTTTTGAATGTGATTAATATGATACATTTTTTTTCCTGTCCAGGTAAAAATAATCTCTCAACATTTTTTTATTGCTTCTAATTCCAAGTTACATTATTTTCTTTTTCTTGTGTCATTCCATCCTGATGTGTTAGGAATTTGGAGAGCTCCTCTTTTATTTATCAACACAATTTTCTCTTGTTTTCTTTTGGCAAAGCTTTGTTTTTCACTTCTTATGCTGAGCTCTCCACTGCCATGTGGATAAGTAATTCACAGCAAAACAATTGCAACTACAGTTTTCTTTGTACAAGCATAGCTATTTAATATGACTTCTGTGAAAATAGGTGTTTGTAAAGTTGAAACTCTTCAAAATGTAAGTTTAGAAGTGTGGAACCCATTTAAAGAAATACTGTTTTTCTGAAATTCAACCCAAAAATACAAGTGTGTGCAGCTTATTATCATTATCTTGAACAGTTCAGAGGAATTTTATTTACAGTATAAAACTTGAGAAGCTTACTCCACATAAATAACTGTAACATGTAGGAGAACACTGTTTTAGTCTCAGATTTCTTGCCCACCTTTTTGTTGTGCCATTTATTGAATAACTTCATTCTCTGAATACAACTCTTGGGGTTCAGTCCAGCATCTGTAGATACATGTTACTAAAGTGAGGAAATGTGGGAGAAAAGGGAGGTTAAAAGGAATTTGTTATCAAAACATAAATTAACACAGTTTAAAAAATGTGTACACTTCATAAAAATTATAATGTTTTATTTGATATCAGTCATCTGAGTTTTCTTCAAATTAAAATTGGTTGTTGTACTCATGATGTGACTCTTAGGATTGAGAACTTTTATAGAACAGAACATCAGTGAAATCTATGAGAAAACTCCAAACATTTGTCACATAAGTCTTTGATAAGATAAGATTTGAGTTGCAGCAGAATAACCATAAGGGGAAATTGGGAAATAGTTAAACTGAAGAGTGTATCAGCCAATAAGCAAAACCTTCAGTTTGTGTTTGTGGCCACCTGCTATTCTCTCAACTTCTGACTCACTGGATTCTTCCTGAAATATTAAACCACAGAGTTTACAGTTTAAGTGACAATTGGTATGACTTGTGAAGACTTCTTAAATGCTTTCCAGTCCCATTGAATAATTTAGTATTAATTATGGCACAAAGGGGAAAGAAATTATTCTATTATAAGCTGTATTTTTTCCATACTTCACATGTACCAAGTCTGTGTGACCTTTAACTGGCTGTGGAAAGCCCTCGTTTTATTTTATTGTCTTAAGATTTTCTGCATTTCAAAGGACTTAATATTTTTGCTGAAATTTGATTTAATGCATAAGAATTGTAGGAGTCTTGTCAAAGTTGTTTTTGAGAAGGTTGTTGTTCATCTTTTGTTATTGATGGTCACTAATATATAATAAAAATGTAATAGAATGAAATCACATTTAAAGGGAGGTAGGAGTGGATTTGGCCATCTGTAACCCTCACTTTGCTTCCTTTGCCTCCTGAGTTACAGCAGAGGTTGCAGAGCAGACGAGGTTCAAGCTAGAATGTTCACAATTCCATTGGAGGGCAAAGCTGTAGAGGCAACAGTAGTCTTAAAGACTTCTGAAAACCTACAAGCACATACTTTATGGAGAGTTGTTCTACCTCCCTACTTAAGGTCAAGCTGATTGTTGGTGAAGGGACTAGAATTGCTGCTCTATGCCTTGTCTCACTTCTTGTAGTAACTTTTTGGGATCCATTTGACACTCATGCCCCTCCAGCCCTAATTTCTGAACCTGCTTTTATCAGAAATCATCTTTAAGGTGATATATGATCAGATAGATGATAACATATGTTGTCCTGTTCTTGTAAACCTCTTACAAATTATGCTTCTGTTGCATCTTCTTCTAGGTGGTTGAAACCATCTAGAAATGGACATTTATTATTATCATCTCCTTATACTGTTTTACTCATAGTTATCAGTATGGATTCTAACCATTTTTTATTATCTTAAAAAAAAAAAACAAAAAAGGGTTTGAAAGGGGAAAAATGTAAAATCAAACCAATTTATTTCTTTAAAGACCTAAATGCAAATAAAGAACATCATAAACTCCTTTAATCAATCAAAGTTGTCACTTAAATGCAGTAGCTTGGTCTGAGGATAATGCAATTCGGCAGAATTTTCCTGCCTTCTAAGTACCAAATATAGCTTAATATATAGTTCAAAACACTTTAATTTTTAAACTCTTGTCTTTCTTCTTCACGGCTGAAAAATTATTCTTGAAAAATAAAGAAACTGCCCTGTGGTCAAAGATAGTCTTAACTACCTGTCAATCAAAAGGAGAAGTTTGTTGAGACATTTAATTACAAGATAATGTAGTCATCAAAATCTCGTTGTGGTAACTGACAGCTCATTTTGGACTGAAAGCGTGCAGCTACCTCCCCTGAGGTCAGAGATGTTCTGAGGTTAACGTAGTAATGACAAGTCCTTTATTATCACATTATGACATTGAAAAAAATTGCAATTATACTAATAAATTAATAACAGTAATAAAATGACAGTCATAATTGCATAATATACATGTTGTCAACGGCATTTTTGTTACATGGCTGGAATTCATATTTTATCTGCATATCTTGCACTAGATTAAATTTTCCCCAATGCAGTGCAAGCTTGCAGTGCCTTCTGAAATTTCTGTAAGCCTGAATAGTTAGAATAACCACTGGAAATGACTCTTTCAAGCATGATTTGTTCTTCACTTTTAAAGATTGTGGGTTTTTTAAAGTGAAATTGAAGAATTTAATAGTCAAATACAATTGTTAGGATTAATTTTTAGCTGTATCCTTAGATAAAATACCAGATATAATAATGGATAAAAAGCCTGAATGAATTAGGCATGAATTCTTAAACTGTTGCTTCTCAATTATTAATAAAAAAACCTTAAACCACACAGACTCAACTTTAAATGTACACTGTAAATCAGTGACAATTCATAGTGTTGTTATCCTGAGAATGGAACAGGAATTTTCTCATTTTACTTATAGTGAAGTCAAAATCTGCTGCACCATGTATTACCCTGGTTTACATCTGTATTACATCTGGTTTCAACAGGCAATCAGGTTTTTTTGTATTTTTTTTCCCCCTGTAAATAGAGAATTTGGAGGCATTTTTAAAATTCAGATTTTCTTTAAAGCTTTGCCTTAGAGTGGGTCAGAATTCACTATGGCCAGGACCAAAGGAAGGAGGTGGAAGGAAGTTATTGTTAGCTTTATTATGAGACAGTTGAAATTCTATGATGCTGGTAAAAATGAAATAGCTGCTGATTTAATATTCACCTATATGTTTAGTTTGTGTGTGTCTTTAGTTGTTACCACAGTAAGCACAGCATTTTACCCACTTACCCCAGCAGCAGGAAGTTTTCTTCCAGTGCAAATGCAATATGTTCTGACATAATCCTGACTCAGGCACCTTAATGTAAATAAATACCCCATACACTTGGATTGGGGACAAGTGTGCTTCACCCTTTCTTCTGAAGAGTTCATCTGAGCTCTTGGCTCATTACTATTTTGCCCACCTTTTTGGAACTCCTGGTTATTGTGAACAATTCTGAAGTGGTGCACACATATTAAGGCCTTTCATCTTCTTCCAAATACTGCAAAATCATAGAATCATAGAATAGTTTGGGTTGGAAGGGACCTCAAAAATGCGTTGTCCTGACATACCAGTACCTGTTTCAATGTTTTCTAAGCTCCAACTTCTGTTTTTAGTGGATGAAGCCCTGCATAACTTTTAGTCTCCAGACTCATTCTTTGCTTTATTTTCTTTTTCCAGCAGAGTGTGAAAACACTACCAGTTTTCATAACCTAGAGTTATTTTTTTGGTGAATTTGAATTATGTTAATTTTTGCTTCTGTTCCTCCCTCCCTTCTTTTTTCCCTCTTCTGCTTCTTGTTCAGATTAATTTTCTTCCCCTCAGAGCTTCATCAGTGCTATTAGGGATGTGAATATCTGATTGACCACCTTCCTTTGATACTGGAGAACCCTTTTTTCTCATTAGAGCCTGACCTATTGCTGACAGTTCTGAATAAGTGGGCACATGTGGTCCCATCAATGTGGCCTTCAACTGTGTGAGAGTTTAAACTGGTGAAAACTTGAGTGTAGTTCAGTGAAAGACTGTAAATGTGGTGTTCCTCTGTGCTGGTGAAAATATATTTTATAGCTGGAGATTGAGAGAGGGAGAGAAAAAGTTGAAAAGAATCTCTGAGATCTAGAAGGGGGGCATTTCTAAAATAAAGAAGGGCAGTAAGGACCAGTTTATTTACAAATGGAATGATATAATAAAGAGAATGTATGTGTTAGTACTGTCATCTTGAGATATTAACAGCTAAACTTGTGTCTAAGCTACTTTTGAGCTTTCAAATTATTGCATAGTTAAATATTTTTTCTCTTTGCCTGATCTTCATTTTATCTCTAATATTTGTCTTTAGTTCTGCTTCAGTGAATGCTTAAATAAACCTCTTTTTGTACAATTGCACAGAAAATAAGTAAAGGCTTAGAGTCTACTCAGAGTGAGGCACTGTGGTTCTGAGAGAAGTCCTAAAATACTACTTTTACCTTTTGATTTGAGTTCCTTTTGAATCTCCTTGCAAGGAATTGGCAGACGAGGCACTACCAGTGCCTTATGATGTTGAAATCTGCTGACCTACTGTTCTACAGGACTACCTGGAAATGAAGTAGTAATCTGAATGCAGTTATTTGAAATTTAGAATTGATGGAACAATCAAGGAAAATGCAAACTGATTACTAGCACATAGAAAAGTATGATTATTTAGGTATCATTTATTTAGCCTGCACAATATTATTTACTCAAAAGCTTAAATAAGTTGATTACATTCATGTGAAGTTGCAATGACTCCAAAGCAAGTTTCTTGTAAGGGTTCAAACCATACTTTAGGATATGGAAATGATGAAGTTTTGCTTAATGGCTTACTTCTTATTAATATATAAGAAATAACCTGTTTCCTCCTACTTTTATCACAAACTTGGAAGCAGGCATTAGGAATGGACAACTTAGACTTAAGTTGTAAGGTGTTTGTACCATATGGTAATAGTTTTGTTAGCACAAAAGACTTGACAACATGTTCTTAATAATATGATCATCATAAATATGTCATGCCATTGTGGCTTTTAAGCAATATTTAACAACAGAGACTCTGTGCAATGAACATGTAGCCTGTATGAAAGCTCATTGTGCTCTGAACACAAAAATTTTAGTTTCTTTCCTCCTCTTTTGTGTTCAGAGGAGACCATTTTGTAGGTGGCATCTGTCCCATACCATTCCTTTTATGCCTTGTATTCTGTGTCACCTCTGGGGTACACTTTAGAAAGATCACCATCTGTGTGCTGGGGAAGAAGTGACTTGCCCCTTATTGCTAAGACTTTGAGATATTTTTTTTCCAGTATGCAATATGGTAATAGCCAGAGAAAAATAATATAGTCAGTTTTCTTCAAGCATTTGTAAGCAGTCTGTAATTAGTATATAATGTTCTGTACAATTTCTTTCCTTCTTAATACTTTATCCATGAGTAATCTATAAATGACCAATAGAGGACAGCTTTTACTGTGACAGAATATTTTATTTTTAGGTAATCTTTGCTCTGTTTGTGACAGAATATTTTATTTTTAGGTAATCTTTGCTCTGTTTGTGACAGAATATTGTATTTTTAGGTAATCTTTGCTCTGTTTTTACTAAAGAGAGTCCAACAACTATGTTTTAATATGTGATTGGCAATTAATTACTGATTGTCACACTGAAAGCATAAAATTATATTTTTTTAGCTATCCTTAAAAAAAAATCTCCCCTCTCCATATAAGCTGCTCAGTAACCAATTGTGTGGGTAGAATCTTGTTCAGATACAAGGTGTGATTAGTTTCTTTCGTTTTTTTTAGTTTGATTTTTTTGTTTTTTTTTAAAGAAGATGGCATTTTGCTTGTTTGATACATACCCAGTATTGCAATTCTTCCATTTCACAAGAAAACCAGTTAGCAGTTAAAAGTGACATTGCAAGAGTACTCAGAATGTTTTGTAAGAGAGATAAGGCAGATAAACCCAAATTTCTATAAGCATGTTTTTGTAAGCTCTGAGGAAATCAAAGGTCAGATGCACATATAGGCATTTAGCAAGGTTTTACTTATTTTTCCTTGCAGTTGCTTTTCTGTATAAAACAGCTTTTGAGGGCTTTATATGACTGCTTTGATTTAATGGTGGAATTTACTTTTAATTTTTAATGGAATTTAATTTTAATTGTGGAATTTACTTTCAGAGAATATATTTGACATTTTATACAGTCAAGAAATTGACCTTGTTTAAGACTATCTAGAAACATACAGAGGACTTAAGGTTGTATTGCTAGTATCTAAATCTACAGATGCAAAAAATCCAATGTAGAGGACAAAAAAAAAAAGTTTTATCACAATTCTGAAGTCAATTTGAAATTAAAATCTCAATCCTCCTTATCAGAAACTCAGTGATTTCACAAATATGCTTGTCCATAATGAACAGCTTACACTCCCTCCTTTTTCCTGCTCTTTAAAACACAAGTACTGTAGGATCTTGTGGAGTTTTCTGTGTTTGAAATTAGACAAAATCAAGCACAAAACCGAGAATTTAAGACCTTGTGTATTTGAAGGTTTGAATTTCATGTGGATATTTTTTATGATGCCATGTCTGGACTGTTATTGGGAATACTTTATTGCTTTAAAGCTTACTGCACCTCTACAGATGCACATTTAACTTCTCTGGTTTGCTTAATATTCCATGCTGGGTGAGTATAAGGTTGTACAAGGTGCTGAAAATCTTATGGCCTCTTCAGATTTCTAGGCTTACTAGAGAAATGTGTCTATGCTGACCATCTTTTTTTTAAAAAAAACAGCTAAACTTTCACTCTGTTTATTGTAAAGTAGGAAGTTACTTATTTTGACTGTTTTACTTGTGTGTAATCATGCCTTTGCGTCCCCAGTTTGCCTGGACCTGATGCTCCTGACTTTTCATGGGGCTGTATTTATGTAGGTCACCTTTAGATGAGGTTTGGTGCAGAAGGGGAACCTTCTACAAAAGAAGTTTCAAATAAATCTTTGTGCAGTTCTTTTACTATATTGCTTCCCTTGTAATGGGAAGAAAACCTCAACAAAAATGCCCTTATTTTCTTCTATTCTCCCTTGTATATATTGAACCATTGTTTTACTTGTGATTTATTTTATCCTCATTACATACATTCTTTTCCATCTGATCTTAGACTTCCTGGATCCCCTTTCATTTTGCTTTATCTTATTTGTTTCTTTTCCCTTTCATCCTTTCCTGTTTGATTCAGGTTATTCTTTATTTAGTGAACAAGTTTTGATGATACCTTGAAAAGTCTAGTCTGGAGCACACCTAAGACCTAGGACTCATCATGAAGATCTACAGATAGTGGAGACATTCACTCCTGCAGAAGGAGTATGTGGCTGGTGAAATAGATACTAGTGAATGTGAAGTTTAACACTTTGTTTTTTACTTTAATTTTTAAAAATACATTGAGACTTCATGATAAGAATAAAAACTGATAGAACCATCTTTCTCATGAGGAAACAAAGTAGTTCCCCTGAATATTGTGAAGATCTCTAATTCTGAAAGGATGAAAGCACACAAGAAAGTAACCAGAATGTAAACCAATCCCTTTTATTTTCCCAAATTAACACAGCCACCCTTTTTATTTCAATCTTTTTTTCTTGTGGTTGTAATGCTTGTTTTCCAGTCAGTTTTCATTTGAGTTAAAAGATGGAGATACCAGATGCTTTTGCTTAGATTTCACGTTATTCACCCCTAATTTCTGAACTGCAATTAGAAATAAACTTTTTTCTTGCCCTGACTTTTCTTTTTGCATTGTAAGGTAGCAATTAAGAAGAACTGGGTGAATAGGTTACCATTTCATCCAACTCTATTACTCTGACTGATGGAGCTATTAGATAAAGGCAAACTGTAATTCTTTATTACCTGCCTGGCTCTCTTCTGCACTTTGCCCTGGAGAAGAGCTGCATAAAAGATCAGAGTGTTATTGAAAACTCCTGAGCAAATATTGAACAACTTTCTTGGCCACTCAGGTAATGACAGAATTTTATGGAAGGGCCTTTTGCACGTGTGAGTGGTACCCATCTGCTGGGGTAAATATGTGGTGAGAAACTGCTGGCATGGTGTGCCACAAGGAAGATGTTTTCAGGAAAGAACACTTTGGATATGATAAATACGCTTATAATTAGTGAGATCATTAGCATGGACACCATGTACTTAAGTATTCACAAAGAAGTCTTTAAGCTAAGCAGTTAGCTTCACAATGAAGGAAAGAGACAAAATGAATTATATACAGCTGAATAAGCTTTTCAGAATCTCCAAGGAGGTGACTTGTCTGCTGATGGCCAGTGGGGGTCGAAGAGTGAAATAATTACTTAACAGCGTGTAAACAATGTGAGATGTGAAGTGTGCATTTTTTTCCTTTTCTTTCTCTTTTCCTTTTTTTTTTTTCTTTCTTCATTGAGAGAGTTTCTTGTTGCGATGGCTCCACTGGGACAAGCAGCAGAGAAATTTGATTAAATGGATGCCTGGGGTCACGACCCTGTCTAAACATGCTGCAGCTCTCAGCATTAATCAAAGAATGTAAAAAAAAAAAATTCTGACCTTGCTGCATATGAGTATTGGTGAGCTCTGAATGCAGTTGTAGATGGATAGAGGGCTGTGTGTGGCTGTATGAGCAGCCTGCTTACAAAGAAGAGCAGAGGAGGAGGCAGGTTTCAAGGACAGTGGCAACCCATCATGTTGTTTTAGTTCATGTTATGGAACTTTCATGTGGTGATAGCCCATCAGCAACAGTGAAGTTTGGGGATGGCATTACAATGCAGTTGGGAATGCAGCTTTTTATTATGAACTACTGCTGCTTGAACCCTGAACATGGGAAATATTTATAGCTAAATGATAGGCGTGAGACCCAGAGAAGGATTCTTGGCTGCCTCTCAGTTTGAACAGATCTGAAAGTGCAGAGAAAGAAACTCTCCTTTGAGTAGCCAGGATTAGGATCATGCTTATTGTTTAAGTCTGTATTTGTTAAGAGGTCTTGGGGTAGCAGGATGAAAAGCCTGGTTTTTTACTGAACCAGTTACATAGTTATAGATGTTACAATCAGAAAATAGGAAGGGGCCATAAGTCCAGTGGTGATGTTAAAAATTATTATTATTCATTGTATTCTGAATGCCTACCTTAACACTCATTATTACTATTCATTGTATTCTGAATGCCTACCTTAACACTAATCCTTTTTATTTAGCTCACAGTACAGTTTTCATCAAAGGCAAGAATATTTGGGGTAGATAGAGTGAATATCGAGTGAACTGAGTATCATTAACTTCCAGTTTTTAGAACAGTCCAAGATAGGTGCTGGAGGTGACACCACCTGTAGAGTGGAACCTGGATGCCACTGGAAAATAAATTTGAAATCATGTGCCTTGAGGAAACTAATTACCTCTAAGTGAAGTTAATTTTACAGGTGGAGTCTCTAGATGATCTTTAAGGTCCCTTCCAACCCAAACTATTCTATGATTCTTAGTCTGAAACACCTGAAATAACCGAGTAAGGGTAAAAAACATTTAGTGAAGCAGCAAGAGCAAATGTGGTTTTTTGAAGTGGAACCATGGAATACTTGAAGAAACAGAAGTGCAGGGATTTTTTTTATCTTACAGTGCTTTAGGGTTTGGAGGGGCAGTTCATGTTTCATGGGGATTGGATCAGCTGAGTCATATAGAGCAGGACATGTACGTAGTCTTTGGGAGGACTGCTCTATGGGCAGAAGTACAAGCTGTTACACTGTGAAACACAAACTCAAGTTAAGGTGAGTGTTTCTGAGAGCTAACTACATGCTAGTCCCAGTGCCTGCTTTTAACTTCAGCAGCTGCTTCCCTGTCTGTGTGGGCAAATCCTTCTTGTCTGGCTTTACGCAGAGTCTCTCTTAGAACTTACTTTTCCAAAACAAGCTGTTCTTCCTCTGTTCCTCACCAAGTTAGAGACAGTAAGCTTGGTTCTTGTGCTGGGTAAGGGAATGAGCCCTCTTATACATCCTGTTCTTGTGTATTATCACTTGCTGCTGCAACTTGAGTGATGTTTAGTGTCAGTTACAAGAACAGCAGGAATTTTGGCATGGGGTTGGATTGAATTCCTGGTGGTTTTGCAGCCGCTCTAAACAACTGTCAGAATATTGCTGAAAGAGTTTTGATCTCTGCTTGTTGATGCAGGTTTGAGTCAGAAGTCAAAAGCTGCCAGGGGTAAGCTTGCATTTTCAGAGCTCCAGTGTGATCCCCCTGAAACTAGAGACACTATTTGTTCTGTCTTGGCTTTGTGAAGAGAAGAGTTAATCCAACAGCAGGTGTTTCTCCACCTCAGTTTCCCACCTCCTAAGCCTTTAAGCACTTCTATGCTCCTTGAAGAGATCTGGGCAAAAAATGAGAACAAAGTCAAGCTTTCAGGCCTGCCACTATGGCTTTATTTTGTGCTTTTTTGAGGTCTGCTTTTGGCCAGTACTCACTATATATTTCTGTGTTTGTCTTCGAGAAGTTACATTGAGGGTGGCTGCTATTGAACTGAAGGTGATGGAGGTTACTGAGTTCATGTCAAGCTATTTGTGCTATTATAATTCTAGTGCAGGAGAGTTTTGTCCATTAAGAACAGATTATTTATATGTAAACTCTTTTCTGTAAATATTTCTGAAAAGGAGTTAAAATCTGCACACATCAGCATCCTTTTACCATAACCTTATGACAGTGAGAAGACATTATGCCATTACTAACTATTGTGGGTTTCCCATTTATGAGACTTTTTTTCTGGCAAGGCTTACACAATTAAAAAAATTATTTACTTTGGAAGCAGCGTTTTATATTGTAAATGAAGCTAAATGGATAGTGAGTTTTAAATATTTAGCTGTGCTGAATGGAACTCATGTTGTTAAAAGTGTCTCTATTTAACACAAATATATTTGCACTAAAGCAAAAATACTGACATTTTCTAGAGTAAAAACACAAGAGGGGATTGATCACCAGGTCTCAAATTTATACACATGCACTTAAAAATTAATGTGGCTTTTTTTTAGCAAAGCAAGCAGCTTGAGAAGGAGTTAATTGGTTAAAAAAAATACATTTATAAAAGTGTTGTAGTTTATGAAGAATAGCCTTCAGCACAAGTTCCTTGGTAGTATAATTTTTCTGAAGTGTATTATATATTTAGTGTTTCTCCTCATAGATTAAGCTCTGAAGTTTTACTATAAACTTGTTTTCTCAGTGGAATTGAACTTAACTGAATGTGAAAGTGGAATTGATACATCTGTTGACTGTAGTCCTTTGCTTCTGTGGGAAATAAACCCCCTACAAAACAAACTTAAATACCTAGGTTTTCTCCATGTACCAGGTAAACTGTGTGAACCATTCTAGGGTTAAGAAAGAATTTTTTTTCTTCTGCCTCTGCAATGCTTAATCTCTAATGAGTCTGCCAAGAAGTGTGCTGGTCATGGCTGAAGTACTTCTGATGGGTTGTTCTCTTCAGCCTGGGCTAGACTGACATTGTTGATGATTTTTTCATTGGTCATCAAACATCTGTCAGATGGTCAAAACAGAAAAATTAAGTTGCCCAGACTTATACCTACAGCTGAAGCTGACTTACAATGCTTTCTGATTTCAACTGATTTTTGTCTGTTGCCTTTTGTTGCTTGGGTCAGTACTTTCTCCATTCCCTCCTTAAATTTTTTTTTTTTATTCCTGAAACTCTGCTTCTGTTTGCTGCTTTTTTGTGCCTTCTAACACTGGCAGTGATAGAAGCTTAACATGCAAATAATGAGGATTTTTTGCTCTTTTTTTCCCCTTCCCTTTTAATTGACATGGTGTTTCATGCTATTTTCTTAGATCCTTTGGGGAAGAATATGATGGTCAGATGGGTATTATTTTGGATATGCATTAAAGAGGAGAAGCACAATTATAACAATTTATTTCATTAAAGTTTTTAACCAGTTTTTCCTTAGGATCACCAAGGGCAAAATGTTACGTAGTTTGTCATGAGAAGAGGAACAGGAGTTGTATGTTGCAGATTTTGATGAAAATTAAGTGATTCCTATAAATTTCATAGCTGCAGAGTACAGATGAGAGCAATTTCCATGTGTTTGTAATCTCTGTAAACAAATAGAGAGCCTGGAAGCCATGATTTGGTTGCCCTACGAGTCATGTTTATTCAGATAATAAAAGAAACTTCACAAAAAGCATACTTTTTAACAAAATGTTTTGTTAAAAATAGTTAAATTTATCAGTCCCTCTTGCTAAAACAATTCTATAATAAATATTTTAAGTAAGTTTCTTAGGAAACACAATGGGCCATCTAGATGTGAGTCCCAGTGACAGCACTAAAAGGCATTGCTCGATTTATGAGAGCACTCTGTTTACCCAAGAATGTAGAAATTTCCCTTTCTAAATGGGACTGCCTTATCTTTATTATTCCAGTGCCTTTTAGTTTACAGTTCTGCTGTAAGCAATGTTTCAGGGGCTTATTTCAGGATTCCTAAATAAATGAAAAGGCAAAATTAATGCTCGGTGCTAGCAATCTGCATTTTATATATTATGTGATTGAGAGTAAGCCTTGTTGAACCAGCAGAAAAGAAAAATGATGGTGGTACTTTATTTATATGGAATTTATGTGATAACAGAAGGTAAATTGAGCTTCTGAAAATAAACCTTGCTTACCAATCTAGGTGGTTTTACAGAAAAAAACCTCCAAATAACAACAAGCCAAACCATGATGGCAATGAAAATCCAGTTCCAGGTGCATCAAAGAAGCCATCCCTCTTATTTTTAATCAAATACATGTCAGAATGGATGTAATTGTGTATCACATTTACTCAGTTCATGCAAAACCACTACCAACCTGCACATATCCTAACTGGCTTGTGAATGCTTCTCTGTCACATGAGTGGGATTTATGTCAGTTTGGTTTGGTTTTTTTTTTTAAAAGCAGCATTCCATTGCATAAACCAAATAGTCTGATGCTAATTGTGCTGGTCATATCCGGATGTCCCCCGGAAGTATCACTTCCCCATATTAATAGGGATGCAGGGGCTTTGTGTGCACAAGAAAAGTTTTCAATATGTCCTGTCAATGGTAACTAGAAAAACAGCTGCTGTGAGTTCAAGCACAGAGCATTATTTTCTCGTTGAGATTAAATCCTACAAAATACAGCAGCTGATGGGAGCTAGAGCACTGTGTACTGTTTCCATCCTAAGATAAAAATCTGATAAAGAGAACAGCTGATGTAAGTTAAAACAGAGTGTACTATTTAGATGCTAAAAATAACATTCCTAATGCTTTTGTGTTGAGTTATCTTTGCTGTCCCGAGCAGCAATTAATAATTTATTCCGCCTTTCTTAATCTGTTTTTCTCTCTTTTTATCAATGGACCTTCCCTGAAAAAAACACTGTGACAAGTCAGTAAGGTTCTGTGATTAGAGAGATTTATGTCTTTAATTGATAGCCCTACTGCAATGCCTCTCTCATCTGCAGCTGAGATTTTACTTGATGTGATTTTCTCAGTCCTGTTCTGTTTACTTTTGCATGTGACTTCTTCCTTCTTCCCCTTCTTCTTCATCAAATAACCCATCATTCTTGAGGGGACCTTAAAAAAACCCCAACATCACAAACCCCATCATTCTTGAGAGAACCTTAAAAAAACCCCAACATCACAAACCCCATCATTCTTGTGGGAACCTTAAAAAAACCCCAACATCACAAATCCCATCATTCTTGTGGGAACCTTAAAAAAACCCCAACATCACAAACCCCATCATTCTTGTGGGAACCTTAAAAAAACCCCAACANTTCCTTCCTCTCCTTCTTCATCAAATAACCCATCATTCTTGAGGGGACCTTAAAAAAAACCCCCAACATCACAAACCCCATCATTCTTGTGGGAACCTTAAAAAAAACCCCTCCCCACCCTGAACAAAAACAAGCCCACACAAAAAACAACCTTAATGCTTGCTGAACCAAAGTGATGATGTCAGCTGATTTAGGGGAGGACTTTGGCCATGGAATAAGGTATTCAGGTAACAAATTATCTGCCAAAAAAAGCATCTGTTTTTGTGGAGAAGTTTTTTGGTTTGTTTTTGTAAAAATGATTTCAATACAATCTTTAAAGTTGATCCAATTTTCACCTTTTTAATTATTAGTCTCTACATTTTTGCTTGGGATCTTGCCATCTTATTGTAGGAACTTAATATTGTTTCAAAGTTCACGAGTGTTTTAAAAAACTCTGATCTGAACGTGGGGCTTACAGTGCAGTTTGAAGAATACAAATGAGTGATCAGGTTGCTGCTCTCAGGAGACGGAGATTTAACATTCCCTTAATACTTTCTTGTGGTTAAATATGGAAAAGCTTGCACCTAAATGCCTGGTGTACTCATTTTGTGCACTTTCTTTGCTTTTTAGGATGTGTAGCAATTGAAGAAAATAATTCAAGCATTTGACGTGTTTGCCTAACTTGGTATTTTTGCCCCCAGAGTCCTTGTGCTGCTTAAACACATTTTGAATTTTCCCAGGCTTTGGAAAGAAGCGCTGTAGCAGCCAGGGAACTCCGAGGTGTGCATTTAGGATGTCGGCAGCCAACCCTGCCTCATCCCCCGCATCCTCGGCACCGGGACACACACTCACACACAGTCTCTCTTGTTACAGCCCAACTTCAGATGTTTGTCTTTCCCTAATTAGATACACGTAATCCATTCAGGGGGGTTGTGGCGTTCCCCTTCCCTTGTCCTTGCTGTCTTGGGCCAGACAATGAGCACAAAGATACAGTAGGACTCGTTTTCTCATTATTGATTTCACGCACCAGCTGGCAGCTGTTTTAGCTTGTTCGTTTTTATAACCCTCTGGGCAACTTTTTAAAAGTACTTTTCTTTGACCATCTGCTAAATGCAATTGGTTTAATAATTAAAGACTTGCCATCCCTTTTCAGATAAATCCAAATGCTGTTTCTCCAGCTGAGAGTGCAGCATTTGTGTTTGAAGTGTAGGTGGAATGTTTTTCCTGGGTGCTGGGAATGATGCAGTCGCTTGGCTCCTTCAGAGATCATGTCGGGGGGTGGGGGAGAAGGCATCTTCCTGCTGTGTTTGTTTCACAACACAAACCTAACACAGGGGGTTGTGGCCAACCTCTGACTGGTTTTAAGTCTTTAGAATTCCCAGTTCTTGCATTTATAGGAATCTGAGAAAAACCTTGCAGTGTATTTCAGTCTGAATAGTGTTATCAAGTGCAGGAAATGAAGAGCAGAAGCACTTGGAGGCACTTTGCTGTGACTGTACCAGGCTTTGGTATCACCATCTGCCTCTTCCCTGGCTGAAGTTGGGGCAGGAGAATCCCCTCTCATTGCAAACTGGGAACTTTTTGAATCAAAACTATGAAAACTTCATAAATTTTCTGGTACATTCAGCCTTTTTTTCTTTCTTTTCCTTTTGGTGAATTGATGGTGAGTTAGAGCTGGTGTTTTACCTAGTGGGACTACTTTGACACACAAGATTATAAGCTGTATGTTGAACTTTTCTAAAAAAAAAAGAAAATACTTTATAAAAAATAAGAGCAAAGACAGTAGGATGCTAAATTGAGTGGGTCTCTTGGAGCCCTCGTTTTTTCCAAGTTGTGTGCTTCATAGACAGGATGTGTAAAAAAGATCCAGCCTGAGTTTGAATTTATCTTTATGCTGTGATTAGATCTCAACTTTCCCATGATTCCTTCCAAAAGCACTGCTGAAAAATCCTTCTGTTTACCAAACAGTTTACCATTTGTTTCAGATGTACCTCAAAGCTGACCTGAGGGATTACTCTCTGGAGAGGTGAAAAAGGGTAATTCATTTTTTATGTTCCTTTAATCTTGGAATTCTTTCAAGAAGTTGCTACTCAGGAATCGGTGCATTTTATTTTGTTGTGGCATCATTCATTCACTAAACATTCTTTACTGCACAAAACTGGTTAGAAATTTTTTGTGGAAGAGGAAAGCCTTTCTGAATTTGTGAGGGTTTTTTTTTACCATTGAATAAGACTTTTTCCTACAGAACGAAAAAGGAAATAGTCATATGTTTTCATAATGAGATGAAAGATAACTGTGTTTGCTTTAAGATTTTTATGTTTGTTTGTTTTAAAAGTATTCCCATCTTTAATATTTTTGTACTTTACAAACATAATCTTGTTCCAGACAGCTGTGATCTCTGGTCTCCTCTAATTCCTAAAGTAGACAAGAGCAAGTCAAACTTTCCGAGTATCTAGTTAAATATCCCCTGAAATATAATTGAACTGAAAGCAAATGCTTACAGTAAAAGTTCAGATTAGAGTGCAAAGTTTGCATGAGAAATTCCTTTCTTGAACTTAATCCTGTGGTGGTTTTCCTATGAAGCATTCTCATCATAGATTTCATGGTGGTTGTATTTTTTCAGATTGCAGCACTAAGCTGAACAAACCAGGCTGTGCTTTGGATAGGGATTTGTCTTTCAAACGAACTTCTTTACCTCTCTCTTTATTTTCTGATGCTAAATTTCATGAGCTCTTTGTGAGGCTGTTAATTAGAAGCCTGTCTAACTTTAGACAACTGTGAAATGGGCAGAGGAGGTGGATATAATTTCTAGTATTCGTTGAGATAACACAATTGACAAAATCAGTGACAGCTGAACAAAGCACTTTTGGGTCAAAATCATGTTTATCTTCAGTAGGTTAGAATTATTCTTCCTTGAATATCCTAAACCTCTTCAAGTGTTTCACAATACTTTGTGTAAGTTCTTTGAAGTGTCCTTTTCCTGTGCTGGGCTCAGTTATAAATGGCCTGTAGACAGATGAATGGCTGGGATTTTAGTTCAGGATCAGGCCATGAGCTTTGGTGCAGGATCTTGTGAGCACTGCTTTGCTTGATTCTCTTCACAGTAACTTACTCAGGAGCATGGAAGAAGCTGCTTATCTTCACAGTGCTGAGCTATGGAGACCATTTCCTTGTTTCTGAATTCTTTATGAGGAGGTTGTGAAGGAATTTTGGTCCTTGTAGCCCAGCTGCCCCTGACTTGCTTTGGAGCTGCAGCACCTTTCCCAGAGACTGAAGGGCAGAAACCTGGCTGGGGTTTGCAGTGTAGTGCTCTGAACCTGGTGAACAAGTGATTTTTTTTGGGGTATTTTTTTCACTTAGTTTTTTTCTTACCTAGAATTTTTAACTCTGAAGTGTCTCTTTGAATTGTTGGACTGTGACATGGTGTTTCTGACAGGCAAGTTTCTTTGGGATGTGACTACAGACAGCTGTCTCCTTTTCAAAATAGACTTCTGNTGACAGCTGAACAAAGCACTTTTGGGTCAAAATCATGTTTATCTTCAGTAGGTTAGAATTATTCTTCCTTGAATATCCTAAACCTCTTCAAGTGTTTCACAATACTTTGTGTAAGTTCTTTGAAGTGTCCTTTTCCTGTGCTGGGCTCAGTTATAAATGGCCTGTAGACAGATGAATGGCTGGGATTTTAGTTCAGGATCAGGCCATGAGCTTTGGTGCAGGATCTTGTGAGCACTGCTTTGCTTGATTCTCTTCACAGTAACTTACTCAGGAGCATGGAAGAAGCTGCTTATCTTCACAGTGCTGAGCTATGGAGACCATTTCCTTGTTTCTGAATTCTTTATGAGGAGGTTGTGAAGGAAAAGTCCTCCTTGTAGCCCAGCTGACCCTTTGGAGCTGCAGCACCTTTCCCAGAGACTGAAGGGCAGAAACCTGGCTGGGGTTTGCAGTGTAGTGCTCTGAACCTGGTGAACAAGTGATTTTTTTTGGGGTATTTTTTTCACTTAGTTTTTTTCTTACCTAGAATTTTTAACTCTGAAGTGTCTCTTTGAATTGTTGGACTGTGACATGGTGTTTCTGACAGGCAAGTTTCTTTGGGATGTGACTACAGACAGCTGTCTCCTTTTCAAAATAGACTTCTGGGTTTGAGGTGCAGTTTGAAATGGATGTCGACATGGGTAAATTAATATAGTTTGTCACATACATTGGACTTGGGCAGTGAGGGAGGCTTTATCCCCTCTCCCCCCCTTTTTTCTCTTCAGCTTGTCTACTTATAATAGAAATATAGGTAGAGTTTTTCTTACTCTATGGCTAGAGTCATTATGTAATTACTTAATTGATCCCTTATGGGAAGTGCCTCACATCTCTGCTGCAGGACTCTACATCATGGTTCAAAATAAAAACGTGAAAGGTTTCATTCTCTGCTCAAATGTGTGCTTTCTGTACCATGCCATTGATTGCTTTCAGATGGTGAACCGGAAAGGATTTATGTCTTAGCACTTCTCTGGAAGATTTGTCAGTAAAAATGGGGTCTGTCTACAAAATTTGAAGTTCTGAATAGTTCCTGTGCTTTTAAAACTGGAATACATGCTTGTCAATGAAGTGTAAATTATTGGTAAGGCAATATGCTGAAGATTTGATATATTTAGTTTTGCCTCTAATCTAATACTATTAATACTTACAAATAGAATGTTTTACTTATAAATTGAAAGAATTTACCTCATTAAGGGAAATAGATCTAATTTTGCCAGCTTTATTCTTGCCTGTAGGTTAGTACAATACATTTGGTTCACCTTTTTTTTGGGATGAGTGATGCCCTCACCCATCTATAAAAAGTCAAACATTTTTTGCAGGTTATAATGAGCTGGGTTTTGCAAATCTTGTTTCCAGCATGTGGCGTTTGTGCAAGCAATTTATGCTAATCTTGGTGAGATTTAATTGTTCAAATAATTCCCATAGGACAGAAAGGGAAAATAAACACTTAGGACAGGACAGGAGAAAATACAGATGGTCAGTGCTTCTCTGCTATAATCTCTAATTACAGATAATAGAAAAGAAAGAATATATTGAGGAGTTTTCTAGGGAAATGCTAACATTTCATTTTCATCTCTTTTATGGCTGGCTGTGCAAGTAAAATGTCAACTGCAATTAAAGGCATGTTTTCAAATGAGGATTCAGCAGAAGCTGAGAACCCTTTGCTCAAAATAATTCTTTGTAAAGGTGTTATGATACTTCTATCAAAGCTTGAAAAATACTTTTTTCTATATACTACAAATGTTCTGTTTTAGACAGCCTTATATAGGTCCAGTTCATCTGCTGTATTCTGTGTTCTGAAGATCCTTTGAAAACAAGTGAAGAGCACAAGCACTAGTGTAAAAAATAGAAACAAAACCTTCAGTATTCTTTTGGGACAGAACAGTTTATTTGTGAAACTAAAAGAACCTCCAAACCCTTAAAAATTAGAAAAAAAAAGATTATTGAGATTGTTGATAATTGCAACTGAGGGAAGTGCATAATGGTGAAGGTCTGTCTTTTGTTACATATTTTGTGATTGAACAAAATAGTTTTCTTGAAGATTGTTTCTATTTGCTTGCAAGTTATGTCAGATACAGCAAGATTTATAGTTGCCATTAGGAATTTATATTGATTTCCTACAGTCGATGGAGAGTTTACTTGAAAACCCAATCATTAATTGAACGAGTATCCAAAACATGTTCAAATTTCTATTAGTAGCTTAAATTTTTAAGCAAAAATGAATATTTTAAGAAGAAAATCTAGTAGATTTTTAGTCCTGGTGCATGAAGAACTGCATTTTTCATTCAGTGCTGCTGATGTTGTCATGTGCTGTTCTACCCTGAGTGTGCACCTCTGATAGCAATGCTTGAGGCTTCATTATTGTTTCATGTTTTAATTCATTTGAATTCAGTCTTTGAGCTTTCCTAGGATGCAATTCTTTACTGTCTGACCCTGAGTATATTTATATTTAGCCCTGCAGTTAGTCATTGCTCTGTGCAGCACAGAACACTGATGAATCGGGAACTCTGGGCCCTGAGGAGCCAGCAAACAAAATGTACAGGATAAGAGATGATGGGGAGGGGGGGAGAGCAAGGTTGCAAGCAGAGAGAACAAGATAATGGCTGGTGGTATTAATGCCCTTTCCCCCCTATAATGCCTGGAGTTAGGATTTAATTTGAGGGAGCAGAGGAACAAACAAGAGGTAGGAGAGCCAGAAGGGAGAGATGAGGAGAAGAGGGTGAGGCAGGGGTTTAGATGGGGTGACTCTACCTCAAAGGACTGAGTTGAAGAAGACATCCCAATTGTAGCTGGGGATGTTTCTTGGAAGGCTGGGGAGCACCCTCTGTGCTTAAACCTCTCTGGGTTAACTGCATTGCCTGTTGTAGGTTTTTGAGTATTTTAATTTCTTTTTTCAGAGTGATGTGGAAAGGGAGAAGGGGGTTATTTGATGAATTTCATTATCCTGTCCATGTCTTTTCAGATTGGGATGGTTTAAGATTGGTTTTGGGAGGCTGAGGGAGCTAAATCTTTGCAATGCATGTTCTCTGCTGCCTGGGATGCAGTTGTGTGGCTTAGCCTCATGCTTCACATGATGCTGAGCAGAAGGATTTTGAACTTTCCTCTTGTTTCTGTTGATAATTCCTTTCTTAAACTTCCAAGGAGGGATTTTTGAGAAAGGAGTTAACACTCTCTCCACAGGTCAGGTGGAATGGTCATTATTAATGGATGATATATTCTTCTTACACTTTCATGGACAGCTTATGGGATTTCTAGGCTAATAGATTGAGCCTGTTTAATGTATATTAGTAATTAAAGAAAATACATTTTTAAGAGGCACAGATATATTTAAATTTAATAACTACCTTTCCGTGAATCAAGAAGTCTTTGCACAGAACTCTAATGGGGAACATTAGTCAAATGTGTGATAGATCAAATTGTTAAGTATGAAGGGTGTTGTTAATGTAACACAGAAGAGAAACCTTGTGAGGTAGCTGTGAGTAAGGCAGAGAAAGAGTGCATTCATCATGGTGTGCTGACAAAACATCTGAGTAATGATGGCCATTAAATCTTTTGTCACAGCTAGGATATGAAAAAAGAAAACAAGTTGAAGTGTGAGACATTAAAAAAAAATTGCCATTTGACATGTAAACTTTTCTGCCTCTAAATATTCTTTTTTTTTTT
>VZTY01035515.1:86870-117351 GCA_013400935.1 Turnix velox | reverse complement strand
TGGCTCATGCTGAGTTTCTTGTCTTACCTGCTCTAACTTACAATCAAGCTTGAGGTTACTTCAACATTAATTACTCATAATTATTTAACTTATTTTATCTTAATGTGCATTTCATATGTAAAGTATTATTATATAGATTATCTTTAATATTTTAAAGTAAATTGAAATTAAGAATAGCAAATTTAGCTCTATATGAAGTATTTAGGAACCAAAACAATTTCAGAAAAATATTCATTGAACTGACCTTTGGAAACAAAATAGTCTACTGCTTGTAAGGAAATGGGTCTTTGCTTGGAAAGAATATCCTTTAGCAGCAATTAATATTTTACCAGAGAGACACAGCTGACCTCATCTCACCCCCAGTAAATCTGAGTCAGTACATATGGATACGTGAGTTATTAACACAATTAAAGATAAAGCATTTATCCTTTGTCTACTGACTGTCACAGAGTCTACTTCAGTCATGGGTATTTTATTAAGCATTTTTCTCTTCTACTAGTTTTTGTGTTCTTTTCTACTGCTTTTTGGATAAGACTTGGTCCATTAGCTCAGCAATTGATAGAAACTTAGATGAAACCTTTCAATATTCAGGTTTTGTCCAGAACTTTCTAACAAAAAAATTAAGTATTCTTACATATAATGCACTGTTCTGAAAAACTCTTTTCCAAGTATTTTAATTTGAAATTTCTCATCAATTTTAAATCTAAGACATTGGGTAAGTACTTCACTTCTTTTAATCAATGATGCAGAATTGTACTTAGCTCAATGTCTCTTTTAGATGACTTTGAAAAGTTATTTCATTGAAGGGCTTTGCTGGGATTTTAAATGCTTATACTGAATTGCTACAAACTATATGAGTATTATCACAATCGTGGTACAATTAATTCATATGGGGAAAAGGAGAATTATTTGGAACAGTTTACTGATTGTGGAGTAGTCAGAACTGTCTTTGGGAATGTTGTCATATTGGAATGAACATAAAACTAAAATGGAATCACTCTGTGCCCTGTTTTTTTTAAGTACTTGGGGATGGTAAAATCCTAACTTCTGCCATGTGGAATAAAGCATTTACAGATTTGAGATTGCATCAGAGCTTGGTTGTGTGAGCCACCAATAAGCACCCATCAGTTTTACTGGTGAAGGTAGCTGTATGCAGCAGGCAATATGCTATTAATGGCACAGAACGATGTGTCTGACTTGCTGTGCAGGTGAAGACATGGCAGATGGCTTTTTTTAAGTGTGCCTACGTCAGTATGTGCAGTATAGAGAGAATCTACTGTGACTCCACTTTTCTTCCTCCTCCAAAATCAGTTCACCTTGTAACACAGCTCTGCAGCTTGTCTCTGTGAGCAACACATGGTTTCTTTAGATACACAGAATCTCATACAACCTTTTCTTTGACAAGAATTTGTGTTGTTTTCTGAATGCAGTTTTTATCATCTGTCCTTTTTGTATATAAATATATATATAAACCAGTTCAACAAGTCCAAGTGCAAGGTTCTGCACCTGGGTTGGGGCAACCCCAAGCACAGACACAGGCTGGGTGGAGAGTGGCTTGAGTGCAGCTCTGAAGAGAAGGATTTGGGGGTGCCAGTGGATGAGAAACTCCCCATGAGCCAGCAGTGTGTGCTTGCAGCACAGAAGCCAACCCAGTCCTGGGCTGCTCCAAGAGAAGTGTGACCAGCAGGGCAAGGGGGGGTATTTTGCCCCTCTACTGGGCTCTGGTGAGACCCCACCTGGAGTTACTGTGCCCAGTTCTGGAGCCCGCAACAGAAGAAGGACATGAAGCAGATCCAGAGGAGGCCATGAAGATGATGAGAGGGCTGGAGCACCTCATTTGTGATGACAGTCTGAAGGAGTTGGGGTTGTTGAGCCTGGAGATGAGAAGGCTCAGGGGGGACCTTAGAGGAGCTTCTCCGGTATCTGAAGGGGGCTCCAGAGAGGCTGGGGTAGGACTTTTGAATAGGGTCCAGGATGGCAGGACTAGGAGTAGTGGATGCAAATTGGAAGAGGGGGGATTTACTCTGGAGATAAGAAGGAATTTCTTTGCTGTGAGGGTGGTGAGAGACTGGAGGAGGTTGCCCAGAGAGGCTGTGGATGCCCCCTCAATCCCTGGAGGTGTTTAAGGCCAGGCTGGATGAGGCACTGAGCAACCTGGTGTGGTGGGAGGTGTCCCTGCCCATGGCAGGGGGTTTGGAAGTAGATGATCTTGAAAGTTCCTTCCAACCCAAACCATTCCATGATTATATGATATGTGAGCAGTATGGCATTGATAATGCTAGAACGTTTTGCTTATGAGGGATTGGATGGTATTCCTAATGGATCTTACTGTTTTTCTATGGCAGCCTGTTTTCCTGTGTTACTATCAAAATACGCTATGATCTGTGTTTAATCATACTTGGCACATGCCTCTGGAATTGCCACTGCTGCCATAGATTGCAATTTCAACATCTTTGGCTGTTGCAGTTGCACAGCCTTTTAACAGTAGGTGTAGTTGAATTTCCTTCAATGCTAATGATATCATTGCACACATGTAATTGTGTACTAGATAATTTATTAGACTAAACTCTGTACCTTTTATTGGGCTTTCTAAACCCTGCTCTGAATATCTAACCCAGGCTTCATTTCCAATTGGCAAAATGACTGGTGTCCTCTCCTTAAATGTTTCAAATGTATTTACAAAGTTCTCAAACAAGCAGGAAGGGTGAGTGTTCCATGTGTCCAGGCAGGGCAGGTTAATGCTTCTGGTGGCATTTGACTGATCCTATATCTAGTTGCCTTTTGGTAGTGTAATATATGACCTCTTAGCTCCAAGAGTTGTCCTGTGCCTGCCCACACCAGGTCTTTGGGATAATTTCAGCCACAGGCTGACTGGCTTTTTCTTTGGTTTTACAAGATTTTAAGCACTTCCTTTTGTAACTTATTCCAACCCTAACATATGCTTTAGTGTACATATTTACACTGTGACACCTATTTTTGGTGTGTCTGTGTCCCAAGTAATGATTATTCTATTCTATGATTCTATGATTACAAGGACACACTGGTCTATTACTTAGCTTTGGATGTTTTTGTCACCATGAGATTATGGAAAGTAATTGATAATGAGTTACTATAATGATAATTCTGTTGATGGTTTGTATTTCTTGATATTTGTATCTTTATATTTTCTTCTTTAATATGTGTGGATGTTTTTCACTGCTTTTAACCAGAGTCTTAGCATGACTTTATGAATTTCATGTATTAGCTGAATTTTGCTCAATACAGTTTCAGTGTAGTTCTTTTAACTAATGTAATCAGAATTTTTGCAAATTGCCTTATCAGTTGGGCTCTGAAATGAACTAAAAGATCTGTTTATTTTCCTAAAGGAGAGATGAAGGAGATAGCCAGAAAGTCACTTCAGGTTTTATAAAACACAGTAAATTGTAAATACTGTTATGTTTGCCAGTGTTTTGACTATAAAAAGTTAATGAAGGAAACCCAGTACCTCTTTATATTAGAATTATTATGGAAAACAAGTGATTAGGCCAAAGCAGATACTTGTGTTTGTCTTCTTAAATTCTGTTTTCATCCATGATCCCAAACTGGGAGGAGACAAAGAGTATTGATGACCATGTGTATAGATAAATACAACGTTAGTTTATCAGAAGCAGAAGTTTATTTTCCATTCCAAGGTAGACATGAGAGTGTGGGAAAGAACTGCCCACAGATTTGCTGTAGTAAGTAGGGCTTATCAGTTTTCTGAGGGGGTTGTCTTTAAATATAAAAAAATCAAAAATGAAACATTTTAATCCACTAGTTAAATGATGTTCAGTCCTGTATGTTTCCAACTTCTGTGTTTCTTGATCAGTGTTTTTATCACACTCTTTGAGTCATTTGTTCTTTACTGATTTATTATTTTTCCCTGTTCAATGTCAGAAGCAGTAGCTTGGATCCACCTTTCCTGAATCTCCTCCACCCTCCCTCGCCCTTTCCACAGTAGCTTTGATCAGCTCACCAGACCATATCAGTTCCCCATTCCTTTGCCATGCAGACAAAACCTGTGCTGTTTTTGTCCTTTGCATTTTACTGCTCATTGGGCTGCCATGTGAGTCTGATGTCATGCACTGTCTGATGGACAAGCTTGCAAGTGATAGCAGTGGTAGAGTGAGGAAAATACTGTGATTTCTGACAGCAACTTAGCAATTCCTTAGCAAAAACTTCTCTTTCTACTGTGTGTGGAGACGGGACAGAGTTTCCACCATGTGACCATGGACTCAGTGGTGCTCTGCTTTGAGATGAGCAGGGCAGTTTGCAGATCTGACTCATCTCTCCAGATTCATGTAAGCAATGATTTGCGGCCTGTTAATAATTTTAGGCTTAGTTTGCAATCATGAAGGCTGGAAATGTAATTTTATTGCTGAGAAATCATCCTCTTGTGTAGTTTTGTGGCAAGAGTTGATTTCAATTGTGATTTTTTTTAAAATGATCACTAGGCATAGAAATATTAAAGATTTTCTCCCCTCATTTTGACTGAAATCCAATGTTGATAAGATCTTAGAAGTCATCAAAAAATTTGTCTGTTATTCTGTAATTTCTCATTTGCTTACTGGAATTGTGACTCAGCTGGGGAAGGAGGATTCAGTTATTTCTTCCTCTGCCTGCTGGTTTTGAGATTGGAGGTTTTATCTCACTGTTTGAAAGGAGTTCCCATTAATAATGGGCTAGGTGTGAAAGCAGTAGATCTGTCTATTTGAACTGCTTGTATTTGGTTGCAGGCTATGACTGGTGCCTGCTTTAATGCTCTCCTGTTGTTTGACAACAGTACAAGCAATGTTAGTGCTTGCAGAGCTGTCTGAAGGGCTTGTTTTGGGATGGAGGCTGCTGGCAGGTGAAAAAAGTGAATTGGGAATTGCATCAGGAAAGAGCAAGAAACATTGGGTATGAAGGGAAATGTGAAGACAGTGTAATTGTGCTGTTTACCATTTTATCTGGTTGTTTTTCTCTCTTTCATCATTAGCTTTTTCTTGTCTAGATGGAATTTGTTAGCTGATAAGATTCTCCAGCAGTTGCAGCTTTACTCTTTTCACACCTGTAGCCAGAATGAAGCATAAACTTTCAGGCAAGTGACTGCCAGAATGTGCGGTTGGCATCTTTCAAATTCAGAGTAGTGCTGCAGGAGCTCACTGGTGTCAAAAGGGGGAGTCTTTGTTCTCCCTGTTCTTTTATCTGCAGGAGGAGACTGAAGGTGGCTCAGAATGATTCTGCTCTTTTACCAGAACACATAGATCCAACATGCTGAGATTGAATCATAGAATATGTGGTGGCAGCTGTTGTGTCTGGTTTAGCTTTGAAAGGAAGGAGATTGTTGCCAGAGAAGACTGTAGGTAAATAGGATGGAGTCCAGTGTTTTTTTTACTCCTTGGTGGTGATGTTTTTTTCATGCTGTCATTTTTTTTCCTTCCTGATGGAAGGACTATGAGAGAATCCCTTACCTTGATTGCAGATGAGGTGTTGAATAGAGGAGTGGCTACTAAAAGAAGTGTGTGTTTGTGTTTGAAAGGAGAACCTACGTGTGTTTGCCAGTGACGTGCATCTCTTATCAGAGCTTTTGGAGTGAAAACTGAAGGCAGGAAACCCCCCCTGCTCCTTCTGCATAACAAAGACAAAGGAGCTGGAGCGATGGTTTCAGAGAGAGCAGTGTTAATGTTTGACAAATCCTTCAGAATAGAATCTGGGTCTGAGGAATCGCTGATGCTTGCCATGCCTGCCAGTTCTCCACTTGAGTCACACAGGATGCCAGAGGGATTCACTGTTCAGCTCCATTCTTCTCTTATCCCCAGTTCTGTTTCTCCTTTTGACAGGTATTGTGCAAGGATCCGTTTCACAAGACTGATGAGTGTAGAGAGGTCATCTTGGCCAGACTGGAGATGTTCTCTGGGTAATACAGAAAGCTTTTAGTTTCTTGTAATTCCTGACTTAAATGGTAAAATGTTTTTTCCTGAATTAAATGGTAAAATACTTTTAGATGAGGCTAGCCAGATTTCTGAGGAAATTCCCATAGATCTTGTGATGAAGTTCTTCCTGCAGCTGTAAGAGAGAAGAGGTGCTCTGGATGCAGTTTTGAATCCTGTGCAGACAGCAAGTTTACCAGGGCAGGCAGAGTGTAGAATGTCATCTTTGAGGTCAGGTGCAGAGCTGAAGAGCACAGGCACCTAACTTCTCTGCTACTTCAGGGTTGCTGGAGCTTTGTCCTACCAACAGTGCTGCTTTAAAACCTCTTCTTACCTCTTCCTCACAAGCTTCTAATCTGCCTCCTTGAAGTGCTCCCCTTGTGAGTACTCTGCTCCCACAGCCTGGTGAGAATCCACCTTCAGTAACTTAAATTTTGTAAAGAAAGTTGAAACCATGAATAGTCTAGACAAATAAGTGACAAGGCACACAGATGTTAGGAATGGAGACACGACATGTCAATGTGCCATTTGTTCCTTCTCTCTCATTTCCTTTCTAGTTCCTGGGAGCCATTTGGTATCTGTTCAGTTCCCCTGATCCTCACTTCCCTCTTGGGCTGTTCAGTTTTGTTTTCATGGGGCTGGTACCCACCTGGTGTGTAGGGTGCATGCTCTTCTTATACCTGAGTCAGTCCAGAGAGAGTGAAACTGAAGTTTTGTGTTCTGCAGAGTACAGGGTTGCTAACAACAAGCATCTCTCATTTAAGCAATGTTACTATCCTCAGGAGGATGGGATGTTTCAGTTCAGTTGCTCTCCAATGCTTCATTTTCTGGGTGGAATGCCATGTTCCAATATCCCATGTACCAGATCAATTGCAGGACACACTGTGTGCTGTTGTCTCCAGAAAAGGCTTCACTGAAGTGATGAAGTGCATGATTAAATAAGGCAGCTTGTGTTCAGTCACCTGACAAGGGTGCAATCTCTTTAAAGAAGGGCATTTCCCATGTGGTCTGATCTGCCTTTGTTGCAGCTTTAGTGTCTGGCTAGTAAGGAAGCTGCCAGAGGGCCTTCAGCAAAAGGAAGTGGGTTGTGGCTGCTTGAACAACACTCCAGCCTGTAGTTTTGCACCTACACAGAGACTCTCACTTGCTGTGAGTCACCCTCTGACTGTTGTGTGATCCTCTCAGGTCTCCCAGCATGGGAGCTGACTCCACAGAATCCTGTTTGGGGTTGGTGCATTGCCCAGTGTGCTGGCTTCTGGCACATCACCGGGGTGAATTACACCTCTGGGGAAGAGTGTTCTCTGGAACTTCTGAGAGTGTGAATATTACCACAAAGCCTGTCACACTCCTGTGACACAGAACATGATGTGTCAGCCTCTTGTTCACCTGCAATTTAACAGAGGGAGGACCATTATTTGAAGAGGAGGGGAATAAGTTACTCAATTGAGTATAAGCCACTCTTAGGGATACAGTACAAAGGTTAATAGGTTTGGGAATGTATTTTCTCCATATATTTTCCATATATTTTTTCTATATATTTTTTCTACATGGCAATGGATGCAGATTGGAGAAGGGAAGATTCAGGCTGAAGATAAGAAAGAAGTTCTCTCCTGTGAGGGTGGTGAGAGACTGGAAGAGGTTGCCCAGAGAGGCTGTGGATGTCCCCTCCATCCCTGGAGGTGTTTAAGGCCAGGATGAGGCACTGAGCAACCTGGTGTAGTGGGAGGTGTCCCTGCCCATGGCAGGGGATTGGAACTAGATGATCTTTAAGGTCCTTTCCAACTCAAACCATTCTATGGTTCTATGATTTTTTAATAGCAAAACCATTTTAAGTTGGTATTTGCTACAACATGTGGACTGTCTAAATTTGTCAAAGCTCTTTTTCATTGTAAAAACAGTAAGAAGCAGGAAAAAGAAGCTAAATTTCTAAACAGTGTGATGACTTGCAGTATCTTGAATTTGTGGGAGACAAATTGGGGAAAGGAATTTAAAAAAATATTAGAGAAGTATACAGACAGATATGTAAATAAATCTATATTTCTGTTCATGAAGAAATGGAGTGCTAAACCCACATGTATTTATCATGTAGTTGGCAACATCATTTAAAGAGAACATTTTTGTGAAAAAATTAGTTCTAAATTTATTTTCATGAATTATGGCCCAGTTTTCAGGTATCGCATGAGAAGATTGTTGTAACCACCTAAAATGTAGACATTTATTTGTTGGTACCCTTATTAATACTAATATCAAGCTACATCTTCTATCCTAATTATTTATTATGTTATCTTAAAAAACCCTCCCAATTTACATCACTGTAAACTCCTCTCTAGTGAAACCTGTGAAATTGTAGGCAGCAAGATTGATTTCTTCTGGTTTGAGAGAGTCTGCATCTACCATATCAGCAGATAAAAAGATTTTTTTTTTTTTAGTCCAGGGGATTTTCTTTCTTAGGAAAGAAAATATTAGTGTTAGGAAATGCTGCTCTCTCTGGATGACAGTATTCTCTTGAAAAGTATTGTGAGTAGGTAGGTAAGCATATTGCAGCTATTTTGAGGATGGTAATGAGCAGTGGAAATTAATACATTTTTCATTACTTTTTTTCCAGCCCCTGTAGGTTAATGGAGTCATTATTGTCTTTGTTGTAGAACCACATCCTGTCTGGGTGATAAGGATGGGACTACTAGCCAAGAATGTCTTTTTCTGTCTTTTGTGTCAAGACAGGAAGGGCTTCGTGCCATGCTCAGAAGCTTCTTTCTACCAAAGGAACTGGCTCTTTTTCTGAGGGGTTCAGGTGAATGTTAGATTTTATGAAATCCAAAGGTGTTTTTTGGATGTTCTTTTAACAGGTTTGAATGTCAGAGATTCCCACCACACTCTGCTAGTGACAGCTGCATCTGTTTACCTTTGGTGTCAGGCATTTCTGATGTTTCTTGTGGGTGCTTATGTGGTCAAAACAGATGTCTGTTTTCACTGAAGGTGGCAAATTTGGAACACCCTCAGTGAGACTGAAAGGCAAGTTGCTATACGCAGAATTATTCTAGGGGAGTTATTTGCATGTAATATTCAAAGAGGAGCAGGCTGAGAATTTACTGTCTGCAAATGTTGCTGTGTTCTTTTGATTTTGGCAATGTGCTCTGGATGAATCATATTTGATGGCAGAGAGAAGACACTGTGCTCTGCAAGGGAGCGGGGCCCTGGGTATTTCATCTGCTTGAGTCAGCAGCCGCCGTGTTCTGCTGCAGCTCTTCTCTGAGCAGCCTGGGAGGTTATTTGAGGATAGAGTGAGTTACAGGGTGACATCCATCTCTAGCGAAAACCTCTTCATTTGGTTTGGAGAATATGACAGAAGAGTCCAGAGGAAGGTCACAAAGATGATGAGAGGGCTGGAGCAACTGCCTTCTGAGGACAGGCTGAAGGAGTTGGGATTGTTCAGCCTGGAGAAGAGAAGGCTCAGGGGAACCTCAGAGGAGCTTCTCAATACCTGAAGGGGCTCTAGAAAGGCTGGGGTAGGACTTTTGAACAGGATATGTGATGGCAGGACTAGGAGGAATGGATGCATAATGGGGCAAGAGAGATTTAGGCTGGAGATAAGAAAGAAATTTTCCTGTGAGGGTGGTGAGAGACTGGAAGAGGTTGCCCAGAGAGACTGTGGATGCCCCCTCAATCCCTGGAGGTGTTTAAGGCCAGGCTGGATGAGGCACTGAGCAACCTGGTGTGGTGGGAGATGTCCCTGCCCATGCCAGGGGGAGTGGAACTAGATGATCTTTTAAGGTCTCCTCCAACACAAATTCTATGAAAACAAAAATATTTCTGGTTGTAAGGGGGGAAGAAAACCCCTATAGTATAACTGTGTTGTATTTTTAGTTAGTGAGGAACTAGGTATTCTCATTCTGTAGGACTTGTGACAAACCTGGCTAATACATCCCCAATACTTTATATAAACTTACTGCTTGATCTGAGTTGATAGCTCTTCACATTTAAGGCTTGAATTTTCTAGAACTATGAAATTAATTATGCATTAATTCTGTTTGCAGCAATTTTGTGAATAACAATGTGAATATCAAGTTATTGGAGTTTGCTATAATCATTACAGGAATACCTACAAGCAGCTGAGGCCAGAAATACTGTCATTTTTCTTGCTATGGTTATAAGAGCAGTGAAAGCAGAAAGGGGCCAGCTGGGATTGACCAGGCAAAGGGGTTTGTCTATAAAAATGAATACTTCCTTTTAGAACTAAAAATAAAACCTGTGAATCCTGAGTAACAAAAGTTGTCTGCCAAATAATTATGAAGCTCATTTACATAGTCTTTCATCTCCTTCTACCGACTGGTTGGAATAGTCTTCTGTTGAAAGCTTCTGTGATTGCCTTGCAGCACAGGTTTTTAGGCTCTTTGACTCAAGAGGCATCTGATGAGGTGGGTTGGTTTTGAGCAAGGTCTTCTGGATCTGTGTTCTGTGGCAGTCTGCCAAAGTTTCTTGTTCCTCAGATAGTGGGAGGAACAGAGCTGCTTGGCTTTTGAGCAGCAAAACACTTGGTATTCATTGTTGGAAGCTCAGGGAAATCCTCATCTTGGGTTGTCCTTGTTTTAGGAGAGAGAATGCTTTAAAGAAAGATAAAATATGTAGTTCCTAACAGGAACCCCAATGCCAGCTTCATTTAATTTGCTTCATTTGATTACTAAGTGAAATGTCAAAGTGCAAACTTAGACTTGTGATCTTGGAGTTTCTGTATTTGATCTCTTGAACTCCCATTTTGAATTTAGGAGATCAAATACCAAGCAGCTCCTACTTCTAAATTTGAGTTGTAGTCAGCCATTGAAAAATTAGATAACATTTTGATTTCTGACATGTAGAGGGTTAAGTTGCCTGTACGAATTTTTGATGCTCTGTTCCTTTACAGCAGGATTCTTTTTTTTTTAATTACTGAATAAAATTGTAATTAAAGTTGTATACAAAACAAGAGGATAGCAGTATCTCTGCCTAATGTTCTTTGATAGTCATCTCAAAATCCAAATAGTAGATGTCCACCAGTTATTCAACACTAAGATGGTCCTTAGTGATTCACTATGCCTTTTCCATCATTCTCAAACTCTTGAGAGTTATTTTAAATAATGCAGATGACCCATCTTTATTTGATGTTTTGCTCATTACCCTGATTTTAGTGCTGAGGATTGTCCAGAACCTTCTTATCCCTTAAAAGCAGAAAGCTTTATCCAGTAAAGTTGTACAAAATCCAGTTGGAGTTGTACAAAATACCATGGAGGAATATGGCAGAGAGCATTATATGACATCTAACTTAATAGCTACCTGAGACATAGTTGATTACATTTTATGTTATGTGAAATACATTGTAGTATCTTTTAGTTCAAAAGGAACTGAGTATGGGTTTTTAATGTATTTATGCTGCACTCAAAAAAAAAAAGCTGAGCAGGCAGCATCTTGGTTCATGGTATATTAAATAGTAATCAGAAATTGAGGTTTTCCATTCCATCCCTGTTGCTTGCTACAAAAATAAGGAGTGATCAGGTATCAGGTGTCTCTTCGATATAAGCATCACATTTTTAATGTTTACTTGAGGTCAAAAGTTATATAAGGTTTATTCCTAGTACTCCTTAAACATAATTTCTACTTTCAGATGCTCAAAATAGTTTTCTGGATCAAAACCAGTAACTTTGAAGACAGCTGTACCTTGTTTCTCTCCTTCATAAAAAATTTCTATTAATGATACTGTGTGTTCAAATGAAATTGAAGTCAGATCAATTGATTGTTCTAACACTCTATAGTGCAGAATTTAAGCATGTTTTTAAACTAAGAAAGGAAAGAATATTTTTATTTATCCTAAAAGCCACTGTTGGAGAATAAACTACAAATTTAAAGCCAGGCTGGATGAGGCACTGAGCAAGCTGGTCTAGTTGGAGGTTTCCCTATGATGGCAGAGGGGAGTTGGAGCTGGATGATCTTGAAGGTCCCTTCCAACCCAAACCATTCTGTGATTCTATGATGTGTGTTTCTCCCTTTCTGTCCAAAAGGGATTTGATGATGGATGTTTGAAGGGATGATGTTGCTATTAAGAATGCACTCTTACAATCTAGGCCATCATAAATGCTTTATAAGTTCAGGGAACATAATTTTTTCCCCTCCTTGGCTGATGTATGTAGGGGCTTTGGAAATAATACTGCTTTCTCCCCTGCTGTTGAATAGTAACAAGCAACAGAAAAAGACACCTCCCACCGCACCAGGTTGCTCAGTGCCTCATCCAGCCTGGCTTTAAACACCTCCACGGTTTGAGGGGACATCTACAGCCTCTCTGGGCAACCTGTTCCTGTGGAGGAAGCTGTGTAGTCAAATTCAGATTTCTGGGCCTTCCCATTTTTCTCTCCTTCCCTTCCCTTTCCTAGCATCAGAAATTGATTTGCACTGCTTGGGCACCCACCTGATTGTAAACTCCCATTGATCTCCCAGCCCCATTGTGACCATTCCAGCTGTAATTCTGTAGTATTTGCTGCTGTGCACAGCCCTGAGTATTTGGCAGCCTAAAGGATTTCTAATCAAAGACTTCAAAGCTTTGTTTGTGTCTGAGAGTGGGTTTCTAACAAATAGAAGTTTGATCCAAATCTTGTGTGACTGGTTAAAGCACACTTTACAAGGAAAAAACCAAACCCATTACAGTAAGACAAAATAATTTTCAGTTTGTGGTTTCCATGATTTTTGCAGGAAATCCACATAATCCCTACATTTGGATATGGTCTATTTTGGGCTTTGGAGATGCAAGGTAATATTTTCTAGTCTGCCTTATTCTATGCAAAAAACCCCCACCCAAACTCAAACAATAAAGCCATTACTGAGGTTGAGCTTCAAAGTGATCGTATTTCAGGCTGTGCTGAGAGCTCCCACTTACATGTCTGTGAGACATGGAGATAAAGCCAGTGTTTCATCAGCTCCCTCACGGCCTTGTACACACACAGTCTCATCAACCCTGGGCACTTGCTATGAAAGAGACTTTGTTTTGAGTGTGCAATTACCCAGTGCTGCTCTGTGTCCCTTGAAGAGAAAAATGGAGCTATTTGAAGGCAACTTCCTGCCATTGGTCCCTGTTCACAGGCATGTGCAATCAGCTGCTCTGCAACCAGCAGAAAAAGCAAAAGACTGGAGATGCTTCATAAAGAAACTACCAGCAAACCTCATCACTGCATTAGCTGTGACAGTGTCTTGCTAAAAAGAGGGCTTGAAATCTCAGATGCTGAGAGAGTTGATAAGTGGAAGCTATTTTTCTTTTCCAAAAAATCTAAAGTACATGGTGGTAGAATAACATGGTGCTGCCACAAAGTTTTCCTGGATAAAGTCTTTTGTAAGCTGTTGTCAAGGAATGGTAGTCTGTGATCTTCCAGCATTGCACTTGTTGGTAGTCTTAGCTCTTCATCTATAGCTGTCTAAATATTCTCAGATAACAGGGGCACGGATTAAGCTTTTACATTGTAGGGTCAGTAGTTTTTAGTCTTAGCTGTTAGATACAAACTGTGATATGGACAGTCCTCAGTTACACTTCTGTACCTCAAAAATGTCCATCAAATTTGAGCACCCTCATTGGAGAATTGAACTAGGAGTACTCACATTGTCTGAATTCTGCCTCTTCACATAAACATGGATGTTCTCTCTTAACTGTACCATGTTTTCACTGGTTAGTTTTAAGTATGTTATGGTGGGGGGGTTATATATTTGTATTATCTTAGGTGTGTACAAGTTGCAAACCCAGAGATATTTAGGTAGACCTCTTCAGGTGAACCCCAAGATGTCTCATGGCAGAAGCTGGGTTATGCAGTTCATGTGAGGTGCTGCTGGCTGCTGCACATACATCACAGAATGTCAGAGATTGGAAGGGACTTGGAGAAATCATCTAGTCCAAACCCCTGCCAGAGCAGGAACACCCAGATCAGGTCACACAGGAAGGTGTCCAGGTGGGTTTGAATGTCTCCAGAGAAGGAGACCCCACACCCTCTCTGGGCAGCCTGGGACACTCTTCTCTCACCCTCACAAAGCTTTTTTCTTATGTTTCTGTGGAACCTCCTGTGTTCCAGCTTGCACCCATTGGCCCTTGTCCTGTCATTGGAGGTCACTGAGAAGAGTCTGGCTCCATCCTCCTGACACTCACCCTTTTTTACATATTTATAGGCATGATTGAGGTCACCCCTCTGTCTCCTCTTCTCCAAGCTAAAGAGCCCCAGCTCCCTCAGCCTTTCTTCAGAAGGTAGATGCTCCAATCCCTTCATCATCTCTGTGTCTCTGTGCTGGACTCTCTCTAGCAGTTCCGTGTCCTTTTTCAGCTGAGAGCCCCAAAACTGGACTCAACACTCCAGATGTGGATCATCTCAGCATCCCTGTAAGCCATGTCCGAACCCTGTCTGAAAACATCCTGGGCAGCTCTTACATGTGTGCTTGAGCTCCTCAGCACTGGAGAAACCATACCAGGTGGTTAAAACCTCACATGTCCAATAAGTAAATGTGCCACATGGCATGCTTTGTGTTATCTAATAGTGATGTGGATATTTTAATAGCAACTCTGCATGTTGAAAGCTGCCTTTTTTTTTTTTTTCTCCTCCCCAGCCCTGCCCCAGATTGCTTTTTGTCAGAGCATTTTTTGTGTTTGAGGTTTCTCAGCTGGGGTGATGATCTTTGTGTGGCTGAAAGAGATTTCTCTGAACTTAAACAACTGAAGAGGTGATGCAGATAGTGATCTGCTCTGCTACATCATACCTGTAGGTTTGAGGGAGGTGGAATATTTTTCTTTTTCCCATTTAATAATTCTGAGAAGAGTGCTTCATGTTTGGAAGTGAAGCCCTGAAATGTGGTGTGAATGTAACAAATACAGGGACATCTGCTTGGTTCATCAGAGAAGCAGAAGCAGTAGATGAGGGAGTTACAAGAGGAGCTGTGTACTGCAATAAAAGGGTAAATGCCAAAGCACGTGACTTCTCAGGGAGCCCTGCCAGCACCAGTCCAACAGAAGACTGCTTGTAGGAAGAAGAAGTGTGCAGTTACTTACCAGCTGAGCCCAGGACTTCCTGACCTTTGTGATAAGATTAAGATTTCCTCACATCAAAAGCATGCTAGAAAAAAGGATGTGAATTTTTGCTACTTGCAAATGGAGGAGGGCTGCTGGTGTGTTTGACATAAAGGCTCTGCAATGCTGTCTCTGCTTCTGCAGGGGAGAAGCTCTCACTAAAGCCCTTTGAGGGACCTTGAGCAGCTTGTGACCCTACAGTGATCCTATGGAGCTGGGCTGTAGTGCTGGCTATGCCTGCTGGAGCATATGATGTGTAGCAGTACTGCAGATGGGCAGGGTGTGATGTCCTCCCTGTGCAGGCTCTGGGCATTTTTGCTGTCCTGTTGGCATCCCATCTCCCAGTGGGAGCTTCTCAGGAGCTGCCTGGCACACCATTTCAGTTCCTGATGCCACACGGGGCTGAATGTAGGTGTTTTATTTCCAACTCCTGCAGTTCCTCCAGTCTGGCCCTGAGGAACTGTAAATAGGTTGGCTATACCTCAGCTAGCTGCTTCTGCTGCCTTTATGTTGAGAGCAGCTGTAAATAGAAGAGATTCACGGGTAAAGTCTTGCAGATGAGCTGCTATTGTTTTGAATCACTCGTGTTGAGAGTAAGAAAATTGATAAACTGCACCCAAGGAAAGCAGTCTGAGACAAAACGTCGTGTTTTTCTAACTGCTTGTCATCCAAATGCATTTCTACAAAAGGCTTGTTACAGCAGTGGACATTGGGAGACCAATGGCTATTTCTGTCTGAAGTTCAGCAAAGCCTTTTACATGGTCCTCTGCAACATCCTTCTCTTTAAGCTGGAGAGATAAGGATTTGATGAGTGGTCTCTTTGGTGGATAAAGAACAGTCTGGATGGTTGTTTCCAGAGAGTAGCTGTTAATGGCTCAGTGTGAGTGTTGTCCCCCGGGGACCTGTACTGGGACCTGTTTGTCATCTCCATAATTGGAACAAGAATGGAATTGAATGCACCCTCAGTAAGTTTGCAGATGATACCAAGCTGAGCAAAGTGATAAGAAGCTGGTGGGATGGGATGTCCCATTCAAGCAGTATGTGCAAAAATTGCCAATCTGGTTAATTCTTCACAGACCTTTGTTAGTTCAGTTCTTGGAACAGGAACAGATCTTTTCCCAGATGTTTTGTGTGAAGCATCTAATTGTATTTAATGCTAGTCAACACAACCTATCTTCTTTTTCTTAATATATTTAGGAAATGAAGTTACTCTGATTTATTCTTGTGAATTTTAGCTATCAAAACTAACATTTCTACACAATAAGCCTTATATTTGAGTGCTATAAGTGCAAGGGTGTTCTAGATAATATTCCTTGAAACACTAAAAATTAGTATTTACTGTAACTTCATGGTACATACTGTGGGATAATTTTATTTAAAAAAAAAAAGAATTTGAGCATTTAATTAACAAACAAGAATGTTCCTAAAGTTGATGGTCATGTAGGCTCCACTTTTAATGTGGGAAAAACTACAGTAATTTCAAATGTCCCAGTATGGTAACTGTTGCCAAAACAGTCTACCCATGGGAAACCCTTTGTATAAAATGCTTGGTATAATAATCTTTTCTCTGGATTAAATGCTGTCCTTCACTGACAACTGTACATTGAAGGCTGATACCCTCTAAAGTTTAGTACTTTGTGCTGGGGAGAACAATACTCATTGTTCTACTGCAGGAGGGGTTATTTTCCCCACAGTCAGCTGAAACTATATGGTAGAGGTAGAAATAGCTTTTGTTTTCAACCAAGAAGTCCTTTTACAATCAAAATCAGTCATTGTTAGATGGTTGAGGTAGCCACATAATTGCACTTTTTGGCAGAATAAGCTGTTTCTAAAACATAGAGATCTCATGGAAACTTTCCTGTGTAGGCTGTTTGGTCAGGCATTCCCTCTGCAGTGTGGGCTTGCTGTTGACACAGGAGGTAGGAGAGATCAGTCCAGAGTGAGGAGCAATGAAGACCACTCTGAAGGAAATGGAAGATGATATTGGAACTGGATTTCCCTCTTCAAATGCCAGCATTCCTTTATCCCCTGCTTGCTTGTGCAAGCCATCCCTCTGGATGGCATCTCTTCCCTCTGGTGTGTCAGCTGCACCACTCAGCTTGATGTCATCCCCAGACTTGCTGAGGGTGCACTCGATCCCACTGTCCATATCTCCTACAAAGATGTTCAATAGCTCTGGTCCCAGTACTGATCCTTGAGGAACACCACTCCTCACTGGTTTCCACTTGGACAATGAGCCATTCACTTCAACTCTTTGAGTGCCACCATTCAACCAGCTCCTTATCCAGCTAGTGGTCCATCCATCAAACCCATTCTTTTCCAGTTTGGTGCCCAGGATGTCATGTGGGACATTGTCAAATGCCTTGCAAAAATACATTAAGTAATCTTTTATCTTGAAGGCAGAGTTACAGTTGGCAATTTGGAGAAGGCATGATTCTTGTGAAAATATTTGAGACATCTTCCATAGCCAAAATTACATCTCCCTAAACTGGGTATGTATTTTCTTCTATCATTTAAACACTGCTATAGCTACTAAACACAAAGCATCTTTATTGCTGCTGAAATAAACTCAGAACTGTGGACTTATTTTTCTTTATCCTCAGGTTTCATGTTTCAGGCTAGTTACAAGAAAGAAATTCTTTCCTGTGAGGGTGGTGAGACAGTGGAAGAGGTTGCCAAGAGAGGCTGTGGATGCCCCATCAATCCCTGGAGGTGTTTAAGGCCAGGCTGGATGATGTAGGAAGCAACCTGGTGTGTTGGGAGGTGTCCCATAGTAGGGGGGTTGGAACTAGATGATCTTGAAGGTCCCTTCCAACCCAAACCATTCTATTATTCTATGAAACTCAGGTGTAATTTATTTTTGGAGACTGAATAATGACTGGGAGGGAGAAATTAAAGATTTCTATGGCCAACCCAAGTGATTTTTTTATTGTTTTTTTATTTTTTCATAAGGAAAGGTAAAAGTAACTGTATTTCTGTGCTTCTTTCATATCTTTTATATTCATATATTTTATATTAATTGGAAAACAACCTAATTTCTTTTTTTTTTTAATTTTATTTGAGCAGGCTGGGGGAGGGAGGTTGTGTTTCTTTGCTTTTCATAGGCCAAATGGCTATGTGATCACAGCTGGGATTTTTGATCAGAAATAGGTAATTCATTTTCTAGATTCTACTGAAATAATTAAATGCACAATGTTATAGCACTATCAGATGAGCTGAGGGGAGGTGTCCTAGAGGTTTGTTGTCCAGCTCCATTTGTGGGTCTTGGTCTGAAAGAAGTCTTTTCAAATCAAAATAAAAACCTGCCTGTGAGTGTTACTCTTTTGTTCCCTCAATACTTGGCTAATATAAAGCTTTTCCTTGTTAATTTGGAAGTTGGGAAAGGAGTGAAGTAAAGCAATTTTGCAGGATGTGAATAGAACGACCAAAGGGAGGTTTCATTTTTAAGTTTCCATCCATTACTTGCTTTGTATCTTGAATAAGCACAGCTTGAGGATATCTTAAATAGGAGTAAAAAAATCCCAACCTTTTGAATAGTCCTAGATTTGATGCTGTTACCTGATTTATTGATAGTTTTGATCAATTACACCTGGCTTGTTGGGACAAAGAAGAATAATTTAGTTTAAAAAGTCTATTGAAATGCTACAACAAAGAACTGAACATGATCAAGAGAATAAAAAAGTATTACAGAAGCTATACTAAGTAGAAAGGCTAAAAAAAAAAGGCAGTTTTCTTTGTCCCCACATAAGCTTTATTTTGCCAGTGGCAAAAGTACTCAGAAGTGATAAAGGCCTGTAAGAATCATAGAATGGTTTGGGTTGGAAGGGACCTTCAAGATCATCTAGTTCCAAGCCCCCTGCCATGAGCAGGGACACCTCCCACTACACCAGGTTGCTCAGTGCCTCATCCAGCCTGGCCTTAAACACCTCCAGGGATTGAGGGGGCATCCACAGGCTCTCTGGGCAACCTCTTCCACTGTCTCACCTCCCTCATAGTAGGGAATTTCTTATCTCCAGCCTGAAAGAAGTGTCAGAGAGAACGGGAGATGGAGAGAGTGCATGGGTTGGTACTTAATTTGATACTGTTGAGAACAGGTTGTACTTTTAGAAATTAACTACTGCTTCCTTCCAGTCAGCCCATTTGGGGATGGAGAGTTTCCCAAAGACAACCTGTTTCTAGTGATGGAGAGAAGGTAGTGAAGTAGAAGCTTAACTCCTTGGTTTTTCATTTAGTAGTTAAGCATTTTACAGAGAAAAGCTTTTTTTCCCATGCCAGTTGGTTTTGTGGCCCAAGTGCCAAAAAAAAGAAACCAAAACAACCCAACCCAACTCAGTAAGTCTTCTCTGGTTTCTAACCAAGATATGTTGCATGAGGTCTCTTGGAGTACTTATAGCTTCTAAGGGAGGTGTGTGTAGTGGTAGAGCAGAGAGTATTCTGTTGTTAATCTACTCCAAACTTGTGACCGTTCATTTCTCCTTGCCTTCTGGTGGTTCTTTTCCTGCCCCCTGTGACTTCTTTGTTTTCATCTTCATTAGTGCTGGGTGCCAGTGATGTTGGACACTTTCTCTTCTGATTCCCAAGGCCATGGCTCTTGCTAGTCCAGAGCAGTTATTACCAGGAAAGGAAACAGCCTCTTGCATGCAAGTGTTTCTCAAGTTAAACATCTGTAAACTCTTTTTTTTTTTCTTTTGAGGCCTCTGACTGTGCCAAATGTGAGTAGACTTCCATGGGAATAGCTAAAGCAGATATCTTTGACACATCCAGTTTGTTATAAAGCCTTGAGCTTTTAGTAGAGGTCAGCAAAGCCTGTGTAGGACCTTTTCCCAGTGGTTTGAGGAGCAAATACTGTTTCTTGAGGATCACTGACTGGTGTTTGGCTTGAATGTTATTTATAGGCAGCATTTGAGCTCGAGTGTGAGACTGGTTCCTGCTGCTGGCTGCAGCTGAGCTAAATGAGAGACTGAAGCTCCTTTAGACAAAAGGTTTCAGAAGTCAAGCAGTTGATGTGTAGATGGTGAGTATATCAAGGGAGTTCAGTGTGTGTCCTTTTTGAAGGCAAGGACTTTAAAGGGAACAGTGGAGAAAACCCAAAAAATAGCTGATTTCATAGACTAAGTATAGGATGCATGAAATCAGTTACCAGTTCAAAAGTGAAGAGAGGGGGGTGGGAATGGGAGAGGCTGAAGATGTAACTGTCAGTGAGGCAGGAGCTTAAACCAGATCCAAGAACTAAGGGAAGGCTCATGTGGCTGAGGAATTGCAGGCGACTTGGTGAGACTTTTGATGTTGCTGAATGAGAAGATAAGGAAGCATTAGAAAGCTGAGAAAGATCCTGAAGGGATTTGAGTGGGAGTGGGAAGGGAAGACTCTATCATTAGCCTTCATGATAGGATAAATGACAGCAAATTTTCTACCATAGTGGATTAGTTGTGCCTAGATGGTCTGATGATTGTGAGTGGAATTACCATCCTTGAAGGAGAGAGCCCTGAGGAGATCACTGTTACAACTAGACACTGCCCCAGGTGTGTAGGAAATTTGCTTTTAAAAAACAAGGCTAGTGCAATGGCTGGGAAAAAACCTTGAACCCATCCTTTGCAGCTTCCATTCAGGCTTTAACTCTCAGCAGTGAGCTGTGAGGTGAACCTTTCTTTCTGTCTCAGCATGTGAAGAAGTGCCAGTGGGCAGAGGAATAGGACTAATTGAGAAGGAAAAGCTTTCCAAGATTAAGGAAAATGATAGTTAGGCATTGCAGCAAGTGAAAGGGTTTTCACTGGATAATGAGATGTGGTTACTAAGGAACAACTGAAGTGTTGTGTACACACACCGAGAGCCTGGACAACAGAGTGGAGAAAACTGAGCTTCTGGTAGAGGTTGGAATATAAAACATCTGAATATTAGGAACATGGCAGAATACTCTTAGTAAGTGGACTAGGTATATTTAAAACACTTTGTTCTGTTCAGAAATAAATGAAGAAAAGCAAAAATTGGTCAGTAGTCATTTTATGGTAGTCTAGAAAAAGTACTTTGTTGTAAAAAATCAATTTGGCTCAAAATCACTTTGATGGAAAATGACAGAAGGAATAAAGAATCTGTTATTAGCCTGAGGGTTAGACTCAAATAAGTGGTGTTAGATAAATGCTGCTTGATATGAGGTGGTTTACTTTCCCAGGTAGAGATTAGAGAAGAAATGATAGGGCCAAGGAATTCCTGGATGTGATTGGTGGCAAGTTTCTTCCTTAAACTAGTCACTGAACCAACAGTGTTGCTTCTGACTTCACTTTGAAAAAAAAGTCATGAAGATATTCTAGAAAACCATTTTGGATTCAGTTTCTTTTTATGCTTAATCAGCTGCTGAGAGAGCTGGCTTCACTCCTTCCCTTGTTTAGCTGATCCTAACAATCAGGCAGCCAAAGTGTGAGTTACACCAGCAATGTGAGCTGGAGAACATGAGCTGGGGCTGAGGGGTGAGCATCAGGCTGCTAGAGGACATGGAGCAAGTGCTTGGGGCTGGGGAAGTGATGAGAACTTCCCCATTCAGTGGCAGTTTGCAGTTAATCATATTAACTAGAACTTAACATTGTCCCCTTTATTAATCATGAGCTGATTGGGTTTGAAATAGGTGAAAAAAAAAAAGGAAAATTGGTTTGGAATTTAGCTTTTGAATCTTAATGGCAAATTTAAATAAGCAAAGCTGACCACAGGTATAAAGAGTCTTAATTTTTTAAAGTGAGAGATGTGTAAAATTTGTCTGGAAACTGAATCCTGAGTAAGGATGAGTTCTCCTGGGCTGTAGTCCAAAATAAATGAAGAGCCAGCCTGGGCTTACGTAGTAAGACTAATGCAGTGATACTGTGAGCAATGGGGGAGGAGGAGAAGACTTAATTCCGGTCTCTTTGTTTCTAAAAGTTGAATTTGCCCTTGCAAATGATGTGAAAACAAACAAAAAAGAAGCAGCTTTTATATAATGAGAAAGGTAGAGCATAACAATAAAACAGAACCATAAAATTAAATATTTTGGCTTAACTCTCAGTAAGAATAATAACTACAGGGAAAGAGGCAAGATATATAATAAAAATAAGAAAATGGAAATCAGGACCCCCTCTCTGGAGGTGTTTCAGGCCAGGCTGGACAAGGCACTGAGCAACCTGGTGTAGTGGGAGGTGTCCTCCTGCCTATGCCAAGGGTGTTGGAACTGGATGATCTTTAAGGTCCCTTCCAACCAGAAAGAATTAAGGAGTATAAAATACTCCGACAAAGAGAAATTTCCTTCTCAGAATTAGGAAAGAATTAGTGTTGATTGTAACTATTTTAGCTAAAAATCTTTCTTTCAGGGTGATATGAATGATTGGAGGAAGCAGTGCCAATATAAAGAGGGGGAAAGGAAGAATTATGCAAGTAGTTGAAAGGTTTTTAGTCTGCCCTCACAAAGCATTTGGAAGGGAGAGGAGGAGCTTAGTAAGGGATTTTAGAAGATTAAAGAAAAAGAAGTAAAATACAATACACCTGCTTCAAAGAGTGAATTTTAGTGATCCATTACCTGCCTTTCAGAAGAATTAATTTTCTAGGCAAGGCAGGTCTAGAAAATTTAGGTCAGGTATGATCTGGCAGAGCTGTTCTCAAGGTCTACAGGTAAGTCTTGTCATGTCCATTGCTGGGAATCCACAGGACAGGGGAAGCTGGGATGTCACAGCTCTCCAGAGACAGGAATGGTGCTGCTAGGGAGTGATCCTTTTGCAGTGTAGCCCCACAAGAGCAATGTTTTGTAGGTGTTGAGAGAAGCCATGAAGTAGGTGATGTTGAGGGCTGAGAGGCAGATGACATAACCAAAGCAGACATAAATAAAGCAGCAATAATTTGGGCACATGTTTCTAAATGCTGTTTTATCTGAGACTGATAAGTAACTCTAGAATCCCAAGACCATGAGATGATGTAATCCAAATTCAAACTTGTGTCTGCTGGAGAGATTATTCCTCTCAGCATCCAGGTTTTGTAGCTGGAGACACACCCAGCTCCCCATTAGTATTTTTCAAAATATAGGGTTTTTTTTTTTTTTTTAAAGTGCTTACTTTCTTTTGAGCATCTACCTGTCTCAAAGCACAATATTCAAACCTCTTCTTGTTTCCCAGTGCTCCAGCTGAGGTTTATGAATGCTGAACACAAGTTATACAAATGTCTGGATGTTTCAGCATTGTGTTTGCCTTTTTACAGCATGATACAGTTAATTCATAGCAGTTCATAAATTGAACATAACCTCTCTCTTTTTCAGAGGAGCTTCTCCTTAGCCTGTTGTTTGGTGTTCAATATTTCTGCTGTTGACTTCTGCCTGCATGCAGTGTTATGCATTTCATCTTTTTTTTTTTTCTAAGACCATTTTTCTTTGTGTCCTGCAATTTAATTTGCAGTTTCACCCAGCTGGTTGTTTGTCAATTTAATAAATGTAGCCTCTGTTGCATCATCTGGGTCACTAATGAAAATAGTAAGAAGAGAACCCAATGCAGGTGAGTGAGAAATCTGCTCTAGATACAGTGAGCTACTGGTGTTTTCTGAATGTGTTTTGGATTTGTTTCCTTACTGGAACACGTGGAGGGGGTGCTAGGTTGGGATGGAGGTCTTTGGCTTCTCTTTGCACAACCTGTACTGGACACAACTAGTAAGGGTTTATAGTAAAATTTTCAGATATTTCAGGCATTCACTGGAGATGAGAGAGCTGATTCTGGCAGCCTAATGGAAACTGCATTATGTAGATTTGATGCCACTTCAAATGCAACCTAATTGAATCCTCTGAGATCCCTCTCAAATCATTTGCTCTAGACTGAACTGAGACACATCTGGCTCCTTGGGAAGCCCAGCTTTCTCCTCTTGTTCCTTCAGCTCCCCTTCTCCATTTGTTCTGCTGTCAGTCCAAATTTTAAGTGTAATAGATCTAATTATTAAAGTGGTGCAGCCATCACACATCCACCTGGCTTTTCTCCCATCAGCTGCAGATCTGTGCCACCACCTACCACCTTTATTTGCTGACAGGTTTCTTAAGGAACAGAAACTTATAAAAATAGTGGATGCCCCCTCTCTGGAGGTGTTTCAGGCCAGGCTGGACAAGGCACTGAGCAGCCTGATGTAGTGGGAGGTGTCTCTGCCTATGATGATCTTGAAGGTCCCTTCCAACCCAAACTGTTCTATGATTCTTCTTGCTATGTATCTGTAGATTCATTTAGGTCTAATCTCTAGTTTTTGTACTGGAATATCATAGAGAGTCAATGTCAAGAACCTTATTGAAGTTAAGGTATAGGTCAGCTTCTCAAATCTACTCTTCTATTTGAAAAGGAAAATTACTTTGCAACAATGCACTATTTTTAAATTCACACTGGTTTTTACTTATTTCCTTATTTTAAGTGGTTACAAATAGAATGATTATATATGCTGTTGTTTCTTCCCCATCCCCTTAACTTTCCTTGTCATCAGCACCTTGAAAGTCAACATTGTGGACCCACTTGAAAAAAAAGGATGATGGGCTTTGTTCTGAGGCAAGAAAGTGTCATTAGTCTCCACTTATGTAATGCATTCTGTGGTGTGTCAAGTGATGAACACTCAGAGGAAGGCAGAGATTAACAGCATGGACAGTAAATTAGATAGGAATTGGCTTCTAAGACGTTGGCTATGTGGTGTTGCAATAGATGTAGTGATGAAATAGGTCTGGCTACCAATGGTTATTCACACATTTCAGGAACGACTTGCTTAGTCTTCTCCTAAAATGTTTTGCCTGATCGAATTTGATTATATCTCCAGATGGTACAGAATAGGAGGAGCCCTTAACACAGAGGATGAGCAGGTTTTGTGCAACTGGAATTGTAAGTCCTTGAGAAATGAAGGAGTAGAATTGGAAGAAAATGTAACTGCATAAACCACAAGTGGTGGATGTAAGGACATATGTTGACAAAAGTTTATCCAGCAGAAACATTGGTATGGAGAAGATCTGTGCCATCTGGACAGTCAGGAGGACTACGAACCTGCTGTTTGACATAGAATCATAGAATGGTTTGGATTGGAAGAGGCCTTAAAGATCATCTAGTTCCAATCACCTGCTATAGGCAGGGACACCTCCCACTACACCAGGTTGCTCACCTCCAGGGATTGAGGGGACATCCACAGCCTCTCTGGGCAACCTCTTCCAGTGTCTCACCACCCTCACAGCAAAGAACTTCTTTCTTATCTCCAGCCTAAATCTCCCCTCTTCCTTTTTGTATCCCTTACTCCTAGTCCTGCCATCCTGGACCCTATTACAAAGTCCTACCCCTGCCTTTCTGTAGCCCCCTTCCTTCAGGTAATGGGAAGCTAACCCCGAGCCCTCTCCTCTCCAGGCTGAACAAATACAACTCCCAAAGCTGTTACATCAAGATAATTACAACTGTGACTGCAAGATGTGTGAGAATGTGTCTTCTTAGAACAGAGGCATGGTAGTGTCCCCTTACAGCTACCCCGAGAGTGCTTTCATAGAATGAGAACATAGAATGTGTAGAGTTGGAAGGGACCTTTGAAGGACATCTAGTCAAACCCCCTGGCAGTAAGCAGGGACATCTTGCACTAGATGAAGTTGCTCAAGCCTGGCCTTAAATGTCTACAGGGATGGAGCTGCCATCACCTCCACACCTCAGGGTAACCTGTTCCAGTGTCTCACCACCCTCATGGTGAAGAACTTGCTAATGTCTAATCTAACCCTGCCCTGCTCTAGTTTAAAACCATAGCCCCTCATCCTATTGTTGCATGCCCTTACAAACAGCCCCTCCCCAGCTTTCAGAGGTGCTGGTAGGCTGCTGTGTGGTCTCCTTGGAGCTTTCTCTTCTCCAGGATGAAGAGCCCCAGCTCTCTCATCCTGTCTTCATAGGAGAAGGGCTCCAGCCCCCTGATCATTCTCACTCTCCTCCTCTGGAGCCTCCCCTTGCTGTGGTGAGAGCTCCTGAGCTGGACACTACTCCAGGTGTGTTGTCACCAGAGCAGAGAAGAGAGGCTGAATCACCTCTCTCCACCTGCTCTTGGCTTTGTTGATGCAGCCCAGGATTGGGTTGTCCTTCTGGACTGCAAATGCACATTGTTGGCTTCAGATCAGCTTTTCATCCCCAGCCTGTCCAGGTTCATCTGGATGACTTTCAAACTAACACAGGTAATTCCAGTGGGCCATGGTGGAGAATGGTGAATTCCAAGCAAGCAGAATGCACTGGAGGTTTGTGAGGATAACCAGTGTGTGGAGGTACAGCCTAATATGAGAGACTGAGTGGGAGCAGGCAGTGTGGGCTAGTAATGTTGTCATGTATGGGAGGAATGAGGGAATGTAATTAGTGCTATAAATAGATCTTGGAGGTAAATACTGTCTTATATGCTATATAAATGAATCCAGAAGAATCTAAAGTCACAATACAGGCCTGAGACACTAATTTGAAAAAAAGCAGAGAGGTACTTTGCTTCTTTCTAACACACCACTAAGTTTGAACTTGAAAAAGAAAAATGCATTTCACATTTAGTGGGAAACTAAGAAGTGAGACAGATTTGTGTGACCTTTCTGGGACCCTAGAGAAAGGAGATGAACAAGATCTGTATCATTTTGAGTTTATCTTTAGACTCACAGCTGTCATGGTTTGAAGATGGGTGAATTTATAAAAAGCAGAAAACTTGTTACTTCAGAGAGAAATACTTTCAACACCATCTGTCGTGAGTTTTCCTGAAAGGAAAAAAAAAAAGTATTTGTCCATCAAGTTTGTGGCTGTACAAGTGTATAGGAAGGCAGATGCAAGAAGCTAAAAATAAAACAGAGGGGAGGGGGGCAATCAATTATGATATCTAGTATATTTTATAATTTGTTTACTAGATAGAATGATGGTGTTATTTCAGCATGGTATATATTGATTAAACCCCTTTTTATTACCAAGGGTAAACTTTTAACATTGGCTTCTTGGTGGTTCATGCCTATAAGGTTTCTGTCCTTGGGATGTTCTCCCAAAGCTGTTATAGGATGGATTCAGGAATCATAGCAGTGTATTAGCAACTGTGTTTCAGCACTCTGACAAAGTCACAATTTGATGGTCAACTAATCATTGTGGGGAAAAAATACTGCTCAAGAAGGTTGAAGTTATTTCTGAATATAGTATGGAACTGGACTATATCTCCTGCAGCTGAGATGACACTCAGAGATGAGGTGAACAGTGTATTTTAATTTGAGGAAGGTGGAGTTTTCTTCAAAAATAGTTTAAACACGGTGCATCAATGTAGCTTAATATTTACATCAGTGTTTGGAATTATGAAAATACTACTTACAGGATAAGTTGTGGCCTTTTCCTATTAAGGGCATCCAGGCATGGACAGATAGAAAACCTTTACAACTGACAAATGGGCTTCCTAATTTTCTGGAGATGGTGTGAGTAGAGAGAGAGGAAGGAACAGAATTCGTAGCCTTTTAACTATTCATTTAATAAAAAAAGGGTTATTGTGAATATATTGCGTTTTCCACGGCTTTTACTTTGCCTGACAGACAGTGAAATACACTGCTGTCAGGAGAAGGGAGCAAATTTAAAGACTGGAGGAAACTTGCTTCTTGGAAAAGGAATCCAAACTTCTGTGTAACAACTTCATTCATATGCTAATCCGAAGCAGATATTTCCATCTTTCGGCTTCTGCAGGATGTATTCTTCTAAAATACTGCTCTCAGTATTCAAGATTTTTACTTTTCCCCTTTTGCATGATTTTGAGGCTTTTAAAATCTTTTTCTCATGATCCCAGCTCTGTTTCAAGGGCCAGTTCTGCTCCCTATAGGGGCTTTCTGCTAAAGTGAGTTGTTACAGCCTACTCAAGTGACCATTTTATAGCATGATGTCCGGAATATGCTGCATGACCTGGGTGTGGTGTCAGCCACATGAGGAGCATTTGACATTACAAGAGTCGCTTGGATACTGTCACAGGGCTGTGGGAATGGAAAATCCCTGCAGGAGTGCATTCTCAGCTCTGCCCTAATGGAGGAGTGAGGCTCCCTCACAACCACACCTTGTTTCACCTCCGGTGGAGCCAGTGGCTTGTTTCCAGAGAACAGAAGGGACTATCCACATATGACAAAGAAATTCTTTCCTGTGAGGGTGGTGAGACACTAGAAGGGATTGCCCAGAGAGGCTGTGGATGCCCCCTCAATTTCTGGAGGTGTTTAAGGCCAGGCTGGATGAGGCACTGAGCAACCTGGTGTGGTGGGGAGATGTCCCCGCCCATGGCAGGGGGGTTGGAACTAGATGTTCTTGAAGGTCCCTTCCAATCCAAACCATTCTATGATTTTACCAGCAGGCTGAGCAGGCAGGGAGCTCCAGCTCCTGTAGGAAGGAGAGCATTCCATGATGAGGATGCACCTGAGTTGTTTTGGGGAAGGGCAAAGTGAAAAATGCAAAATAAAACACAGTTCATTTAAAAGAGAGGAAGCTGGCTGAGCTGATGAATAAGAAGCTTAATGCAAAGGAAAGAGAGAGGGAGTGGCTGAGCAGAACTACTGGAAAAAATCCCACAGAATTGGGAAAAAAAATAGCACTCTCTAAATCAAAATTAACAAGGATGTAGAGGGTGAGATGGATGAAACTGAGGTCAGTATTTAAGCTCTGAGGACCAGGAAAGGACCTTATGAAATCTGAATCTGGGTGAGTTTCAGGAAGTGAGATGTGCCTCAGAGAGGCAATTGGGAATGCAGAGAGAGGCAGGAAGTAGTAGGAGGGCTAAAGGTGGAGTCCTGTTAATGGGCTTCAGTTAATGGCAAGTATGAGAGGCAGGCAGTGCTGGATACTGAATCAAAGAGCAGCAATTCAGTGGATGTAAGAAGCCTGAAGCTGGGGTTCCCAATCGAGTTGTTTTTCTGGAGGTGAGGCTGAAAGGAGACCAGGTAAATTAATCTTGCATCTAGTAAGTTGAGGTGGGAAAAGGATACAAGAATGTTGTGAATGTTGAAAGAAAAGATAAAGCCAAAAAATTAGTTGGGGGGAGTCTGGCATTGTGGGAAGGAAAAGAAAAAGGCTGAAGAAGTATGAACACTGGAAAACATAGATGGCACCCAAGTTAAAGGGATTTTTGCAGAAGGAGTGTGGATGATCTTGAAGCTGTTGTGCTGACTTTGTGGAGGACAGAATACAGTCCCAAGGTTAATGGCTGTTGTGGCACGTTACCATCACACTTGGAAACTTGTATGGAAGTCCAGTACTTCATTTTGCAGTGAGATGTAGCACAAATGTGGAGTTTCTCCACAGAGTTAAAATATGGGAGTAAGTCAAGGGCAGATGACTGGCAGAGACAAGCAGATGGGAAATGGGAGGCTTTGCTTATAAGGGGAGATGGGGCTTCCATAAAGGAGCAGCCCAAAAGACAATGTCAGGTTTTCAGAGGTCAGTGCCACAAAGCAGAGGTTTAAAGAGAAAATGGAAAGATGTCAATGAGTCAGCTTTGCAAGTGTTGTCAGTAAGCTGTTCCTGACATTGATAAATGAGCAATAGCAGGACTGGGTGATGCTGTTCCTGAAAGTGCTATTTGATGTGATGGGACTTCTGGAGGAAGGAGTGGATGCTGTGGGCTGAAGGTGTTTCTGAACACGTGTGTATTTATTAAGGTCAGAAGAAAGGAGTAAACAAAATGCAGGATTAATGTAGGCTGAACTATGGGGATGAGTAGAAAAACATGTGTTTTATAAGCTTCCTAAGAAAAAACTGCAAGAGTTTCACTTAATTTGAGCCCGGGGGAGAGCAAGCTGGTGACACTGAGAGATAGCATTGATGTTGTGGATTTGAGTGAGTGGCAGGATCACAGCACTTCTGTTGAACCAGCAATGGGAGAGGGCACAGGAAAACATGAGTTTGTCACCGTGATGCTGGGCTTGAGGTATCAGGCATCCACAGAGAGATGCTTGAGAGGCTGCTCAATATTTTTCCTTTGGACATAAATCTTGGAGTGAGAGCACTGTTGCATAGGTTATAAGTATAAGAACTTGTGTCTGTAAATGGCACACTGCAGAGGTGAGGGACAGAGGACATCAGCAACACCCTGCTGGTGGAAACTGAGTTATTAGGGAGAGTATAGAATGGGTCAGGAAGAAAAGAAACTCAGAGCAGAAATTGTGAAAAATACTGTTTAGGTAGTTTAGACTCAAAGAAACAAATTGAATTTGTACAAAGTATTGCAAGAGAAGGGGTGCCATCCAGATGGGCTTGAGAGGTGGGCCCAAGCCAACCTCATGAAGTTCACAAGGCCAAGTGCAAGGTCCTGCACCTGGGTCAGGGCAGTCCCAAACACAGATACAAGATGGGTGGAGAGTGGCTTGAGTGAAGCCCTGAAGAGAAGGATTTGGGGGGGTCAGGGGAAGAGAAACTCACCATGAGTCAGCAGTGTGTGCTTGCAGCACAGAAGCCAACCTAGTCCTGGGCTGCATCAAGAGAAGTGTGACCAGCAGGGCAAGGGAGGGGATTTTGCCCCTCTACTGGGCTCTGGTGAG